>OX637532.1:88831872-89191872 GCA_951800035.1 Linnaemya tessellans
TGGTATTAAAAATTAAAAAATAAAATCAAAATTTCGAATCCGGGGTTGTGCAATATTTTGTAGTACATTACCTACCAAATAGGTTAAAAAATTAAAATTTTTCTTAAATAAAACTACCTTATACCTCAAGACTTGCACTGATAAAAAAATTAAATAATAAAATTTCGCTTCCAGGGTTGGGAAAATGAATTTTTTTTTTGCACCTGCAGTATTTTGTAGTACAGAAAACGAAAAAAATTAAAAATCCAATTTCAGAGTTGGAATATCGACAGTCTCGTTACTTCTATCAAATAATGATGTCATAGCACATCTTTTTATTATATCTATTGTGTCATAAAAAGTTTTTTCGTATCGCACACGATGTAAAGAATATGTTAGGTAATTTTTTTACACATTGGATTACAATATTCGGGTTTTAGTAAGGATACCTAATTTGTTTTTAAATATAATATATCCAATGTCACCCGGGGATTGCATAGCTTCCCAACAGTGAAAGAAATTGAATAGGTTCAGTAACTTCGGAGCATATTCAATGCAAACAAATAAACAATCAACTTTTTGCTGTTTATAATATTAGTTTACATATATGTATCTAGGTCTTAAAACTGCATAAACATGTGATATTCTGAGAACACAAAATCACATATTCATATATTTAATGTCAAAACCAGGATCCTAATTCTGACAGCGAATAATTTTCTAACGATATTATTCGATATGAAGTGTATCGAGCCATTACTTCAATGTTGCAAAAAATTTGGATTAACCCTTTTTGACATTATTGTAGGTAATATTAAATAAATAAATATAATTTTAAATAATCGAAAATATATGTATGTATGTATGTTATTTTAGTAGTTTCCCCACCAGTATAGGAAATACAAATTTTAAAATTTTTTATATCAATATATTTATTTTTGATTGAATTTATCATTAATTCTCTTGCACGCTGTTATTTAAGTATTTTTATTTTATTTTTACAAATCTAATTTTAATCATTGAGATTAATAATGTTTATTTAACAACTATGACTATAATTTTAATATATTGCATTGGAGTATGATGAACGAATAAAATATAATATTTAGGCTAAATTTAGTTTTTAGTTTTCTACTATGTAGAAGTTTAGTTCGAACTTAAATCGTTTTCAAATCATATTTAAAGTTTTTCCCACTATGCAGAATTTAATTTTTAAACTAAATATTTTTCTTTAAAATTTTAGCGTTTTAAATTAAAATATTAAATAAAATTTCTAACGCTATGTTGAATTTTGTTTATAATATTAATGCTTTTATATTTTATAAACTTATTCGACCATAGTTTTTTGTTAATTTATTAGGTTAATTTAAGCAAAAGGTCAATTATATGTTATATAAAAACTATGTTTTTATTCCAATATTTAGCCAGTTCTTTGTGTATCTTCTTCAGGGATACATATATAAAATTGTGTAATTTGAAATAAAATGTTTTTGCTTTTTTCAATTTAGCACATACAAACAAAAATGATTTGAAACAAAACAAATTTTTTCAATTCACAAATACAAACAAAATATTTTTTGTCAAAACGAAAAAATGGAAAATATTTTAAACATAAGCAAAAAAATTTAATAATCCTATAATTTAATTTTAGTTTTTATATAATAAATATTTATATGTATGAGCAACACTAGCTGTATCTGCCTTGAAATTAATTCTGTTATCTGTTGGAACATTAATAATATGTAACATCTCTAATATGTATCTACGCTTATAATTATTCCCTGTATTTAAAACTGAGGCATTATTAAAATCTGGAACATTATTAAAATATACACAATGAGATACTAATGCTAGTTTTTGTGAGGAAATATTTGGGATATTCACACTGTGTGCTATTTAATCATATTGTTAAAAAGTCATAATATTTTACACCAGTTTAAAAAAGTTGTTGTTGTGCTGCACACAAAAAAGTCATCAAATAATAGCACTCTTTCAGGTATGTTTTGGTTTTGTCATAAAATATCTCTACAAATCTGATTCGAAGGGTTGAAACTCGTTATATGTTTGTAAGATTCATGAATGAAAAAGGACAAAAAATTATTTATACCTTTATGTTTGTACTTTTTGTTCGTTATGTGTTGTATGCCTATGTGCCTGCATTTCATTGGTTCCAAATCAACATTAACCTAATTCCAAAATAACAAAACCTCTCAGCTTATACATAAACTCCCAAAAATTAATTGAGAATTAAACAAGCAAAACCATAGGATTTGAAATTCAAGAAAACACAACAAACAATATTTATTCGATATAAATCTATTTTGTTTTTCCACCTTCATACAAAACGTTTTATGTTTGTACATTAGATCACATTTGTATAACATAAAAATAAGTAAAAGAGAATTGAATCGCAAAATCTAAATATACCCAAGCGAAAAATGTTTCTCATTTAACTTATGTAACTGGCAGCCACAGAATGTTTTTTCGCTTGCCGCCGTCAAAAAAATTTATTCAGCTCATATCAAGGCAACAGCTGCTTCAGTTTATACATACAAATTTATTTAGAGATTAGTATGCTGCAAAAGGCAAATTTAATAATTTTAAACTTTATTTTTTTCACTTAATTTAATTTTCTTTTGCTTTGATAACAGCTAATTACAAATGTGTTCTTTTCTTACCACATGATCGAAGTTTGAATTGGCATATTAAGTTACGACAGGTTGTTCACACTAGTAATATATCTCATGCTATTATTTTATGACTTTATGACTACAGTGTGAATCCTCCAATTTTTTATATATTTTTGATCTGTTTTATGACCAGCTAATCTGGTTTTAAATTTGTTTTTAGTTGTACCTACATATATTTTATCACAATTTTCACTACTATTACCACTACAAGGAATTAGATAAATTATATTTAATCTCTCTGTTGTTTTTTATCTTTTGCTTTGATTTCGTATTTGGGTTCGTATTGGCGACACTCTGTCTCACGAGGGTTTAATCTGTGCGGGTGTTCCCCAGGGGTCTTTGCTAGAACCCGTGCTTTATAATGTTAGGAGATAGGAGAGAATGATTTTGGTATCTTGTCTTCGCCTAAGACCCTACTATGGACCAAATTGTGAATTTCGCAGACCATCTTGCAGATCGATTTATAACGGAATTGACTTTGGACGTATTGATGTTTTATGGTAGAGAATTCAATACGGTTCCTGGAACGTGCGCAGTCTTCTAATAATTCATTAATTCACAAATTTCTTTGACTTAAATACTAAACATGAAAAAGTTCGCTTTTTATGAAATTGAGTGACTTTACAAAAAGTTCACTCAATAACATATTTTCTAAAATCTATTTTACATACATTCATTCATTTCCTATTGTACCAGGCAATCAGAGATTTTGAGTTAGTTGTATAATTTAATGTACTTTGGTCAATATACTACATTCATAGTAACAGTTTGTCAGCTAACAAAATAGACGACTATTTGGATTTCCCTTGACTTATTTCATGACAGGTAGATTCAAAATTGACTTCTGCAACATACGAGGCTTGAGAGCGAACTTCTTCTCAGTTTATGCTCACGTTTGTCTCTATCGGCCGGATGTTTTAGCCTTAAGTGAAACCCAGGTATCTGAGGATGCTGACCCACAGGATTTTTATGTGCCTGGGTATCAACTTCTGTCCCTTTTTAACTTCCATCGCGGCCTTGCATTATATATACGCAATGATGTTGTGTACCAAAGCCAGCAATCACTAGGCTTGTATGATCCAGAATTTAGCTGCCTTTGGGCTAAATTCAAGATCAGGGCACATAGTTTGCATTTCGGATTCCTTTATAGAAGTCCAAACGCGGGAAGGGAACAAACTTTATCGGGCTTCGATTCCCTTTCCGATTCTATAGCAAAAATCCTCGAAAGTTGTCCGGACAGTGAAATTGTTATTGCTGGTGATTTCAATGTCCACAACTCATCGTGGCTTCGCCATTCGAGCCACACAACTTCAGAGGGCCAATATGTTGAGTTATTCGCCGCGCATAATCACCTAGCGCAACTAGTGAATGAATCAACACATATACCGTGTGTTGAAGGGCACCAACTAAATACGCTTGATTTGTTCCTAACTTCACACCCTCAAAAGTATGAAGTGAACGTCAGTGCACCTCTCGGTAATTCGGATCATTGTATCATCTCCGCTTCTTTTTCGTTCTCGGCACTTCGAAACGTTTCACCCACAGCCACGAAACGTTTAAAATACGTATACGAAAAAGCTCGTTGGGCAGAGCTCAACGAATTCTATCGTACTTTCAATTGGAAACTATGTTTCTTAGATAAAAATATCGATTTAATGGCGGAAATGGTTGGAAATATAATTTTACTGGGAATGAAATACTTCATCCCATCCAAAAAAATTTCGGTTAAGCCGAGACAAAAATCTTGGTTTAACCAATCTTGCAAAGAGGCAATCAGATCCAGAGAGGAAGCATTCAGTACTTGGCGGAATAACAAAGACGCAAATACTGATGCGCTGCGCAAACAAGCGAGGTCTTCGTGTGCCAGAGTGCTAAGGCGTGAAAAAGCTTTATACGAGCAGCGCCTTCGTGCTAAAGTTCTTACCGCCACGAGAGGTAGTAAAAGCTTCTGGTCATTCGTTAAAAGAGTAAAGGATAAAGCTAGTTCATCAATTCCAACTCTTTTAAGGGATGATCAAATATTCACTGAACCTGTTGATAAAGCTAACCTTTTGGCTGAGATGTTTGCAGGTAATTCTTGCTTGCCAGATAGCAATCAGCAATTGCCCGTGGTGGAAAGAGTATCAGTTACTATGCCAAGAATATTCTTTCGACCACGTGCAGTTAAAAAGGTTTTAGCGAATCTCAACATAAACAAGTCTCCTGGGCCGGATGGCATTTCAGCACTGGTCTTGAAGCAGTGTTTTTCGACGCTAGCGCGTCCATTGGCTAAGCTATTTAGTGCATCGTATCATGCCGGTAAATTTCCGATGTGTTGGAAGTTAGCCAATGTAACGCCGATCCCTAAGAAGGGAGAGGCGCAATACCCCGAAAATTACCGCCCAATTGCAGTCTGTTCTGCAATTTCCAAGGTCATGGAAAGTATGACCAACTTCCACCTGGTAAGGTATCTGGAGACCAACACCTTACTTAACGACCGGCAGTATGGTTTTCGCAGAGCTCGCTCTACAGGAGACCTGCTCGCTCTGTTAACAGAAAAATGGTGCAATTCGATTCACCATTTCGGCGAGAGTAAGGTGGTGGCTCTAGATATCTCTAAAGCATTTGAGAGAGTGTGGCATGATGCACTTCTGTCAAAACTGACTGCTTTTGGTGTCGGTGATGATTTCTCTCACTTCATAGCGAGCTTCCTCAGAGACCGCACTATACGAGTTGTTATAGACGGGGTCTCATCAAACGAGTTCAAGGTAAATTCAGGGGTGCCGCAAGGCTCTGTTCTATCTCCTACTCTCTTCCTCATCTTTATAAATGACCTTCTATGTCAAACTTCAAACCCTATCTACTCTTTCGCGGATGATAGCAGCATTATCCATTCTTTCTCTTTCACCAGCCGGCCAAGCCTGGAGGAGATTGACGCCAGGAGACAAAGGATGAACGAGTCACTCACAAGTGATCTCGTGTCAATCTCCGAATGGGGCCTCGCGAACAGGGTTAACTTTAACCCTCATAAGACGCAGTGCTGCGTGCTTACGCATAGGCGGCTGGTCGAAGGTTCTGCGCCATCCGTGTTTATGGATGGTATAGGTATTGGGGAATCAGAAGCTCTTGATGTTCTTGGTATGAAAATACAGTGTGACGTTTGATGGACAGATCACATTTTTCATATTTCAAAAGAAGCTTTCAAGTGTCTCGGCTTTTTAAGACGGTGTAAGACATACTTCACCCCAACTGATCTCCTCAATATATATACCACCTACATCCGACCAAAGATGGAATACAACTCTCATGTATGGGCCGGTGCTTCAAAGTCTGTTTTGAAGTTGCTCGACCGCGTACAAGAGAGAGCGAAGAAGCTCATCGGTGACAGTAGGGTAGCCAACTCTATTGACTCACTGGAGCATCGACGCAACGTGGGGTGTGTTTCACTGTTCTACCGATACTACAACGGAATGTGTTCTTGTGAAATAAGGGAGCTTGTGCCGAATAACCGTTTATTTCTGCGAGCTACCCGCTCACATAGGGCACATCCTTTTGTGGTTGAGTTGTCAGTGAATCGCACCACGCATTACAGAGAGAATTCGTTCTTTGGCCGAACGGTTCGTATGTGGAACAAACTTCCAGCAGAGGTCTTTCCTGTCAGTTTTAACTTGGGGAGGTTCAAATCGAACGTCCACAAACACTACTCCCTCTATCCTCCTTCCCATAACCAACTTTCCTAGTTCTGGCACAATGCATCGCATATGTAGGGGTCATCCCCTGAGTGCTGGTCCAAGAAAAAAAAAAAAACTCAGCATAATTGTTCTTTAAAGTATTTAGCAATAAGAATGAGTAAGCGTGCAAAGACCGTTTTTATACAGAATATCGGATTGCTTAAAGTTTATGAAATTGCCAAACCATGGAGTAATTAAATTTAGTTCTGACCCATCTTAACAATTTGTATTATACGATTGTAGTGGCTTTTGTTTACATTTGTATACATGAGCTTGACTATTGTTTTGTTTATGTTTATAATAAATTAAAATCAATGAATACACTACATTAGTGATACTGTGAATTCTATGAATACACTACACCTCCAATCTTACAGTTAAAATTTTACAATTTTGATGAAATTTTAAAATTTTAATTTAATATTCATATAATGTGCTGTCTACGTTCTTAATTATAAACATTATACTGTTTTTATAAATATTATGTGTGTATTCTTTTTGTTTGGTTATTTTTTATTATCTTAAATAGTAGGGTGATGTTGTAGTATTAGAATAGTTGTTTTTACTTATGAATAACTTATTTCTATGAATCTTATATTAATTTTTTTTATTTATTTTTTTTTTGCTATTACATTTTTAAGTTTTTGTAATTCTTATGCTAAAGATATTTTGATACAACATATTTCATTTCTTATATTTCTTTAATAAATTTTTATGTACAATTTTGTTTTTTCCATTAATATTTAATTCTACATTTACATTATCTATATTTATTATTTCATAAGGACCATTGTATGGTGGTTCATTTTTCTTCCTATTTTTTACTTTTATTAAAACTCTATGATTTCTCTCTACTGTACCGAGAGTTTCATGGTGGTATGGTTTTGATATTTTATGTTCTATTCTTAATAAAGTACATATTTCTTTCATTAATTCATTTACAAACTCTGTACCTCTATCTGGTTTCAGAATTTTAAATATGCCGTACTTCAATATCAAATTTTCTGTCAAACATTTTGCGATAGACTTGACTTCTTTTGTTTCCATTGGTGCAGCTATTATATACATACTTGGTTAGTTCACATTGTATTGTCAATATATAGCGATAGTTTCCAGAAGGTCTTAAAGGTCCAACTGTATCTATAACTACAGTGGAAAAACTATCTTTTGGCGTGTCTGTAACGCATAACGGTTCTCTGGTGTGTCTGACTTGTTTGTTTCTTTAACATATGTATTTCTGTTTCAATTTGATTAAAGTTTTTCTAACTCCGAAATGTCCTCCGCATGGTGTGCTATGATACAATTTTATTAATTCAAGTTTTTTATTTTCTTCTGTTATTCTATGAGGATTATTACACAACATTATTTTTATATAATTTTCTACACGTGTTTAACTTTTTTTTAAACTTTTCTATATTTGTCTTTTTAAATATTTCCACACCTTTTTCTAGTGCGAATTTTCCACAATTTGCTCTGCCTAAAACAGAAGGTAGTTTCTCCAACATATTATCTAGATAATTGGGATTATCGCTACATCTGATGCGCATTTCATTTAGAGCAGAATCGTGTTCAACTTTTATTTCTTTATTTGATTTTTCTACTATAAATTTCAAATTTCTTGCATGCTTTATATCATTTATGGATGTACAATTCCAAACTTTGAATTGAGCAGACTTATTAGGATTTGTATTACCATTTTTATTTTTCTTAAGTGCACTTTTGTTGTTGTTTTCTTCATTTTTCTTGTATCTATCTAGGTTTTTGGTTTCCTCATTTTGTATCCCCTTTTTATTAATATTTCTTGTTATCACCAGCGTTTTCTTTACAGTTTCATCAATTTTATTAGGAATAATTTCTTTTAATATGTTTGAGTCCAATTGTATTCTTGACAATGCGTCTGCATTGGTATTGCTACTTCCTTTTTTGTATACTATTTCAAAGTCATAGTCCGATAGTTCCATATGAATTCTTGTTAATTTGGAGTTTGGATTTTTATGTGAAAACAATGCAATTAATGGACGGTGTAACGACAATAAATTTTCTGCCATACAGGTAGGGTCTAAAAAATTGTATTCCCCAAGGTATATCAAGTAGTTTTTTTTTCTATTACTGGTTTATTTCTTTCGTGTTTATTGAGTGTGCGACTTGCAAAGGATATTGGCTTATTCTGTCCGATTTCTTCCTGCGACAATATTCCTCCTAATGCAAAGTTAGATGCATCAGTTGTCACAATGAAAGTTTTATCGAAAATCGGGTATTGTAAATATTGTATTTATTAGTTTATGTTTTAGTGTTTCAAAAGCGGTTTGACATTGTTCTGTCCAATTGAACTTTTTATCCTTCTTCAGCAAAGCATTCAAACAATTTGTTATGTCTGCAAAATTTTCTATGAAACATCTATAATAATTACAAAATTCAACAAATCTTCTAACATCATCTGCATTCTTTGGTACCGGATATTTGTTTATTGCTTCAAATTTTTCTGGATCGGGTTTTATTCTTTCTGCTGTTATCAAGTGTTCAAGATATACTACTTCTGATTTTAAAAAGCAGCATTTACTGGCATTGAGTTTTAGGTTATATCGTAGGAGTCTATTGAAAACTTTAATTACATTTGTGTTATGATGTTTAAGACTACATCCAAAGGCTATTATATCGTCCACATACAAGAAAGTTTCACATTCTAGACCCGATAAAGCTACTGTTAACATTCGTTGAAAACTGTTTGATGATATCTTTAAACAAAATGGTAATCGTGTATATTGGTAATGCCCGTCAGGTGTTGAAAATGCTGTGTATGGGCGAGATTGCTGTTCAAGTTCTATCTGATGGAAAGAGCTTGTCATTTCCAATGTTGAAAAATATTTTGCTCTGCCCAATCTGTCAAGTATATCTTTCAAACGAGTCAAAGGAAACTTGTCATTGACAATTTTATCGTTTAGTTTTCTAAAATCTACAACTAATCTCCATTTTTTAAGTCTGTATGACCCTTTTTTTGGTACTTACAATAGTGGTGCTTTATATGGACTTATGCATGGTCCAATAATGTTGTCTTCCAAAAGTTTTTGTACTTACGAGTTTATTTCTGCTGTTTGTGCATGTGGGAGGCTGTAGTTTTTTATGTATACGGGGCTATTGTCATCTAATTCTATAATCTGTTTATAAAAATTATTAGTTGTTGAATGTTCATCTTCCAGGTGGAATATAAGTATATTGATGTGTCTCCAGTATCGCCATAAGGTTTCCTTTATCCTGGCAGGATCGCCAGTATCACTACATTAGTGATACTGTGAATTCTATGAATACACTACAGTTGTCTACTTTTTCAGGGTGTAGATCTTTTATTTTACCATAGGAGAATACGAGCTTTAATATAAATAACACTGTATATAACACTTCCCAGTAGTTTAATTGTAAATAATTCTTCTTTTTGTCTCCGTGTGGAGACGTTTGCTTGGATTTACTTCCATCGGACGCGTCCCCAGGTGGAGGATAGGGGGTTTTGGAGTAGGGTGGGCGATTAGCGTCTCGGGATGGGTTGAGGAACTGGACACATCAGTGAACAGGATTTCAGCACAACCGGGATGTTGATCGACCTCATCACCCCGGACCTAAGGGATTCACGTAATCCTTCGCGGACCAACCAAAACCAAGCTAGGGTGGACCCGAAAATAACTAAATATGGAAGCAAATCTAAAGGGGTGGGCAACTTGGCCTCCGCTGTTGCTGAAGCTACAAGAAGCCTAGGAGAGGTAGAATCGGTGCCAAGGGTGATGACTAACCATCCCAAGCCACAAAAGATGGGCGAGGTCTCCGACTCTTCCCATCCAAAAAAACATAAAGGAGTCCTTCGAAATAGACAAGATGATCGACGAAGTAAGTGCTAGCATAGTCAAACTCACCACAAAAAGGAGGAATCTTTAGGGCGCACAACGGCGAAAAGCGGCTAAATTGAAACGGAGGAACCAGCAGGATGCTTCAAAGGAAGGTGAAGCCTCTACACCCATCTCCACGGAGAAGGACAAGAGAATTCGCTAGCCGGAGGAGCAGAACACTGCTGGTCACCGCAAGAAATTTAAATTAAAAAGCTCCCCGCAGGGAGGGGGTGTAGCGGGCGGTGGGTCTAAACTTCCTAAAGAGAACTCTTTGGAGGGCTCAAAGGGAGTAGGGACCACACCGTGCGCTAGTACCTCCAAACAAGCGATGGCGTCAGGAAAATCTACAGTGGTTGGAGGAGCTTCGAAAGCTTCTAAATCACTGAAGAGAAAACCGGACGAAACGAGGGCTAATGAGCAGCCCACGTATGCCAAAGTGGCGCGCAGGAAACTGGCAGAAGAGCTGAGCTGTGCTGTCATTGATTCCAGCAGCCCATCAGGCAAAATTCCAGTGCACTACCACAAGGAGGTGGAAACTGCTATAAGCGCATATATTGTGAAGTACATATTGTCAGCTGATGAGGATGCTCCACAAATTCACATTGAAAGCAGTAAGTTTGTTCGGGACGTAATGTTTCTGCAACTGGAATCTGACTCCTGTGTGGAGATACTACGAAACCGAATAAACAACATTAAGGCACCATATGAAGGTTTAATACTCTCGCTCTCGAGCAAATGGGAAATCTTCCACCGTGAGGAGAAAGAGGAGGGTACCTTGATCGTCGTGGGTCTGGACAAAGCATCCATGGCTTACCTCGAAGAACGGAAAGGGAAGGACTTCTTTGCCACCTCGACCATATATTTCAAAGTCGGAAAGACTCCCATTGGCTGGTCAGTAGGCTCGACTGAGAATGAAAAAAGTATAAGGCAGAGCCTAAGGAAAAAGGGGAATCGGAGATCAGTGTATCTCAAGAGGCCTCCACACAAGCCGTTTCATAAAGATGCTGCTGCAGATAAACCTCCATAGGAGAAAAACGGCGGTTCAAGCCCTGATGAAGCAAATAACTAAAGGTAAGATACACGTTGTCTTCATTCAGGAACCATGGACAATTTAGAACAAGGTTTCTGGCTTGAACGACTGCAATTATCAACTTTTTTATGCAAAGACAGGGGCTAGACCCAGGGCGTGCATACTATGCCATGAGGGAATAAACTTTCATTTTTCCCCAGGATTATCAACATCAGAAGCCCCAACTTTAGTATATTGCAGTCGAAACATACTGATGGCTTCAGTGTATCTACCCTTGGATACCCCGACACTTTCACCGACGTAGGAATTGAGGCGTATCATTGCTTCCGCCAGGAGTAAAGGTATATTAATAGGCTGTGATGCCAACTCGCATTTTCTCTCTTGGGGTAGAACTAATTGTAACAATAGAGGTGATGCGTTATTTTTATATCTAATGGCAAGTAACCCCCTCACAATGAATACTGGGAATAGACCAATTTTCATTAACAGAATTAGGGAAGAGGTTATTGACATCACTATATGTTCAGCAAACGGGAACTATCCACCACCAGTAGAAACTCTAGGGCGAATAGATTCGGAGATAGATAGGCTAAGTACTATGGCCACGCAAGGATCCTAGTTCAGCTACCACCGACACTGAGGAAGCCCACTGACTATACGGTACCCCACTTGGACTTCAATATTACTTACGAAGTCCTCATTCCATACAGGCGTGAGTGGAGGGACATAGAAAGGGACTTCGATTGCAGAATATATACTGATGTATCAAGAATGATCTGTGGTGTATGTTCAGGGGTCTACTCAAGGGACCTTGGAACAAAACTTTCGCTCCGACTCCCTGACGAAGCTAGTGTATTTCATCCGGAAATATTGGCTATAACGGAGGCGGCTAAGTTACTGATTGACAGGGGTGTTCAGGGTAGAGTCGGCATCTTTGTCGACAGCCAGGCGGCACTCCTGTCTCTGAGGTCAGGCGGACAAGCTAGCTAGGGATGGATTTGCTATGGACGTCTCCACCGCTGTATTGGTGGCCATGCCGTATGACGCAATGAAATGCGGCATTCAGAGCCACTACCGGCGGAAGGCTGTGGACAGGTGGCGCAAGCTGGACACGTGTAGGGTGGCTAGAAGTAAGTGGCCCTGCTACGACGACAGAAGAACAGCACAGCTGATCAAGAGGAACCGTAGGGACATCTCAAGACTCGTCGCAGTAGTGACGGGACACTGGGTATTAGGCAGACATGCTGGTAGGATAAGTCTCTTCTATAATGCATTCTGTCGCAGCTGCCGGGATAAGAGAAAAGAGGAGACAGTTTATCACTTCCTTTGTGAATGCCCGGCATTGCACCATACGAGACACAAGATCTTAGGTAGGAGTATAATATCCGACTTTTCGGAGCTATCAGGTATAGGTCTAGGTGACCTTATTAGATTCCTCGATGCGACAGGTTGGGCCTAGCATCCGTCACCGTATCCGAGATCTGGACTCGGTTCTACATAGGTTGACACTGACGAGTGGAGTGGTCTTTCAAAACGGAATCTCTGAGATCCTACTTGAATGCCTGTGGGTTACAGGCAGCCACGTATACTAACCAACCAACCAGGCTAAGTACTGATATTAGGAAATCTTTTGAGGATAGTTGTCCACTCAGAAATAGGCGAAACCCAAAAGGAAAATCCCTGGATGACGGGTCAAATTATAAATCTTAAGAGAGAAACCAGAAGGCTATTTAAAAGGGCCCGTAGGAATGAACTCCATATATACTGGGAAGGATATAGAAGTAAACTTAACGTCTACAACAAAAAATAAGGGATGCCAAATGCGAATCCTGGAAGCTTTTTCTGCGAACAGGTAGACAGCGTTAGTGAAGCTTCCAAAATAAAGAAACTTTTGTCGAAAACCCGCAATCAACCTGAGACACTTGTCGACTCGGAGGGCAGAGACGATGGAGGAGTTATTGGAATTTCTTATGGGGCAGGAGAACCGTCCGGAAGTGGCATACCCCCCGAGAAATATGGGCAACCAAAGGGTAATGATAGATACTCAGATGGTGTGTAGAGCAGTGAAGAGATTTTCGGCCTATAAAGCGACAGCACCTGATGGCATTTTTCCGGCTCTTCTTCAGAGAAGTATTGACTTAATAGGGGAAAGGTTGGCTAATATCTTCACAATCTATCTTACTACTGCATATACTCCTCTGGCATTGAGGGAGCGTAAAGTTGTCTTCATTCCAAAACAGGGCAGGGAAAGCTATGCTGATCCGACCAATACAGACCAATTAGCCTAACTTCATTCTTACTGAAAAAATTGGAACGGATTGTGGACACAATGTTGAAGGAAAGAATACCGCACTATATCCTGAAATTTACCCAACACGCTTACATTAGGGGCAGGTCTATTGAAACAGCCCTACAGGAGGTTGTATATCACATAGAGAGCTCCTTCGATCTAGGTATGTTCACCATGGCTGTATTTATCGATATAGAGGGAGCTTTCAATAATATATCGACCTCGAGCATTACTGAATCGCTTGGACCAGAAACTGACGGCATGGATCAGTCATATGCATAGGAACAGGAAGATAAGTTGCGAGGTTAACGACACAAGAGTAGGAGGGAACGTATGTTGCGGAACGCCACAAGGGGGAATACTATCTCTCTTGCTGTGGGTGGTGGCCATAAATACCCTACTGAAGACATAATTCCAGGAAGTACTTGCTCCTGTCTACTATGCAGACGATGTCGCGAAACTAATAAGGGGAAACAGTTCTAGGGTTCTTTGTAAAAGGGAATAGAGGCCCTAAATTTAGCTTATAACTGGGCTACAGAAAGAGATCTCAATGTCAACCCAGAGAAGACAGAAATTTGTATGTTTACGAGAAAACGGAATATTGGACATTTGGAATCATGTTTTTCGAAACAGGACGGTACAAGTAGTAGGAGGGTCAAATATCTAGTAGTGATACTCGACTGGAGGTTATCCTGGAAGGACAATATAGAAAGTAGGCTAATCAAGACCCAAAGAGTCTGGACCTATTGCAGAAGGGCAATCGGGTCCAAATGGGGAATCAGCCCAAAGATGACACACTGGCTCTATTCGAGTGTATTAAGACCAATTGTGACGTACTCCTCGTTAGTGTGGTGGACGTCGTTGGAAAGGATGGTTAATATCAAACAGCTTCAAAGAATACGACGACAGTGTTGTATCGGCATCTGTGGCGCAATAACAGCCACATCAACTTAGGCCATGGAAAATATTAATATACAGGTTAAATACGAAGCAGCTCTGGCTGCTACAAGATTAATGGTGATGGGTGAGTGGCTGACAAGAGAACACATAACCAGACATCAGAGTATAATACATGTCTTACCCGGAAACAACGCTCGCACGGCTACGTGCGATAGATTCTCTATTAGGTATGTACAATCACACTGCACCAGCATAATATCGGAAGGTATGGAATGGGAGGATGCAAGCTACACCCCCTCCTCCCCCTTTGCCCCCTAAATTTTGTATATAATTATCCCAACCATTCATTTTTTAAAGTTTTATGACAATGGTGAAATGTTTCCCCCACAGCCCTTGCCAGAGCGACCCCGTCAAAATACAGTTAAACATTTTAAATTTACTTACTAAATATTTGGAGGGTATTTAAGATTCGATTTAATAATTTTTCCAAATCATCATCATTTCTCATTACACTATGGGAAGTGAGATCAATTATATGATTTGTATTTTCATTTTAAAAAAATTCTCCCGGAGGAATATTCATAATAAAAAAAAATCAATGAGTGTTCGAACTCACGGGCGATGGTGTTAACACCTTTTTGTTTATTTATTTTATATTAAACCAAACAGAATGCAAAGCAACAAACAAATGTACATACATACATTGTTATTTTTGTACATATGCTACATACGTTGCTGTCTTGCTATCTCATTTTTATATGTATATGTACGTATAACCACGTCACTATTCTCTTGGCTATGCATAAGACAAAACCGAACCAAGCAACAACAACAAACAAACAAAGTCGTACACTTACACTTGCGTATGTATTGAAACTGATAGTTTACTGCCCTAGAGGCGCGCGTATAGATGTTAACACATCAAAAACATTCTCCCAGCTTACAAATTTTATGAGTTTGCTCTATTTGCTGTCTACACAAGGGGCATGACATATCTTTTGGCAATACATTGCTTATCTGTTTTTTTAGCTCATGGATAAGTTTTAAGTTAGATTATATTTTGAAAAACATGATTAAATTTCACAAAACCTTATTTGCAAATACAATTATTACAGAAATTCTCCATACAATATATTATTTTCTCACCAAAAGAACACCGTCCGCTTCTATTAATCACATAATTTAACTTTTATTTCCGGTTTTTTATCTTATTTGCAGTTTTTATTTCAAAACACCCCCTTTAGCAATGGTCGCATATCACTATACTCACACATCAACATACACACATTACCTATGTTACAAACCTATCATACAAACGAAAAATAACGGCTGTAGCGTAGCCAAATTTTGTATGGACAAAGTGATACCTAACCATCCTATACATACTACTGGTGGATTATGAACAATTCAAATACTTGAACAATTTTTCATATATCTTGTAATATACTTTGTACAAACGAAATAAAAATACTTTGGAGTAATGCCACTTTACATTGTTTACAAAATCAAAAATTTCATCACTACAATGTATTTCGATGTTTTGGAACTCAGCCATGTTTACATAAGTACATATTTTGTGTGAACATTTTTGTTTACATTTAGCTTAAATATTTCCGGTGTGATTAATGTATTAAGGCGCATATTTTACAACACTAAAGGAATAACTAGATACGTTTTATATTGTGTAATATCATTACAAAATCATTCAGCATCGAAATTAATTTCGATACTGAATGATTTTCCCAGATCTGGAACCGTACTTCGGATCTTTTTGAATTTCAATTCAACTATATTTAAGTTCATTTCCTCCAATCCAACGGTCCAAGAACGAAGTCTCTAGCTCTTCTGGGGGCTTGGGAAACCCGATTTCACTATTCATAAGGATCCAGAATATATATACTTTATGGGGTCCCATGTGAATATGGAAGAAATTACACACGGAATGACAAACCTATATATATCCTTCCACTATTTTGTGAAGGCTATAAAACATGTATTTATAAATTTTAGTTTTTATGACAAAGATAGCTGAATACAACTAGTAAAGGTTATTGTTCGATGAAACCAAAAACGCAAGTGTGAAAGCAAAAATTATAAAGCCTGTAAATGCTATTTTGACAGATATGGAAAATTACTTATGTATCGCTCAACTGAACTAAACATAACTGTATAAAAGTAATTTAATGCAGTATTGCCAAGTAGCCAGTATTAAACTTAACCCGTATACACACATAGATAACTTTAACGGCCGCGGTGGTTATACGTCCAATTAATATTCTATGGGACTTAAGAAACACATACAACTTTTTTATTGGATGCATGTGCAAAACGTGTTACAACTCTATATTAACGATAGATAATTGTAACAACGTACATTGGTACGAAATCACAATCGCGTAGCTAATGAGCTAACACAATGCCAACTGATAAATCAAGGGCTTCAAAAGTATTATTCAATTCCATTGAATTAAGTTTTGCAATGAAAATATTGTTCTGTCGATCTACGTGTCTCACGACGTCACTGGATACAGTTCTATCGCGCAGTTATATTTAAAAACAAAAACATTTCTAAAATTGTGATATTATTTTATATAATTGTTTGACAAAAATCATATCTAGTGACCACGTGAGACATTTATATATGTTCCAAATGTGAATGTACGAAAGAACGACATCTCTCTGTGAACAGAGTAATATTTCGTTATCGTGCTTATCATGCATTTAGCATATGTAACGCGCAAAATAGAAAAGGACCTAAGGGTAAAAACCGGTTTTGTTCAGGAGAGCCATTTTAAAGATTTAAATACGTGTATCTTCGGTGTGCTTCAATTTCATAAAACGCGCATATCTATGGGAGGGAACACTTTTGGGGCATGGGATCGGTCTCATTCGATGCTCAGATGTTGTCAGCATCAAAAACAAAAATTATTATATTAAATTGAATTAAGATTCATAGGCTAATTATTCGAAATTTGTTTTAAATCTCAGAAAGACATGATAAATATTCCAAGGCACAAAGGAAAGTCAACATCAGTTTTATTCAACTTACACAGCAGAGCAGAACAGCTGTTTTCGAAAGACGCAACGAACATTTATATTGCTATATTAAATTGAATTAAGATTCATAGGCTAATTGTTCGAAATTTGTTTTTAAATCTCAGAGAGACATGAAAAATATTCCAAGGCACAAAGAAAAGTCAACATCAGTTTTATTCAACTTACACAGCAGAGCAGAACAGCTGTTTTCGAGAGACGCAACCCTTTCATCATCAGTGCTCATGTGTATTGTGTTTGTCACCACTTATTAGGTGGCTTAGTTGAATTTGATAACAGTTCCTATTTACACAAATTTTATTGTGAAAAAGAATCCGAGAACTGTATCAACCTGATGTTAACATGTTATTGTTATAATACCCGTGTTACCGTTTGATTATTTTTCTTCATGTCCCATTTTTCTGAATTTTTTGTTCCATCATACCTAAGTTAAACTTTTTTGGTTTGAATTTTATACTTAAGTACATGTGAACGTTTTTCCAATTTTTATTATTGGGTAGCTCAAGCCATAGCTTAAATTTGTATGTAGTAATAATTTTAACGAACATTTTATATTGCTATATTAAATTTGAATTAAGATTCTATAGGCTAATTGTTCGAAATTTTAATTTAAATCTCAGAAAGACATGAAAAATATTCCAAGGCACAAAGGCAAGTCAACATCAGTTTTATTCAACTTACACAGCAGAGCAGAACAGCTGTTTTCGAAAGACGCAACCCTTTCATCATCAGTGCTCATGTGTATTGTGTTTGTCACCACTTATTAGGTGGCTTAGTTGAATGTGATAACAGTTCCTATTTACACAAATTTTATTGTGAAAAAGAATACGGGAACTGTATCAACCTGATGTTAACATGTTATTGTTATAATACCCGTGTTACCGTTTGATTATTTTTCTTCATGTCCCATTTTTCTGAATTTTTTGTTCCATCATACCTAAGTCAAACTTTTTTGGTTTGAATTTTATACTTAAGTACATGTGAACGTTTTTCCAATTTTTATTATTGGGTAGCTCAAGCCATAGCTTAAATTTGTACGTAGTAATAATTTTAACGAACATTTTATATTGCTATATTAAATTTGAATTAAGATTCTATAGGCTAATTGTTCGAAATTTTAATTTAAATCTCAGAAAGACATGAAAAATATTCCAAGGCACAAAGGCAAGTCAACATCAGTTTTATTCAACATACACAGCAGAGCAGAACAGCTGTTTTCGAAAGACGCAACCCTTTCATCATCAGTGCTCATGTGTATTGTGTTTGTCACCACTTATTAGGTGGCTTAGTTGAATGTGATAACAGTTCCTATTTACACAAATTTTATTGTGAAAAAGAATACGGGAACTGTATCAACCTGATGTTAACATGTTATTGTTATAATACCGTGTTACCGTTTGATTATTTAAGCTATGGCTTGAGCTACCCAATAATAAAAATTGGAAAAACGTTCACATATACTTAAGTATAAAATTCAAACCAAAAAAGTTTGACTTAGGTATGATGGAACAAAAAATTCAGAAAAATGGGACATGAAGAAAAATAATCAAACGGTAACACGGGTATTATAACAATAACATGTTAACATCAGGTTGATACAGTTCCCGTATTCTTTTTCACAATAAAATTTGTGTAAATAGGAACTGTTATCACATTCAACTAAGCCACCTAATAAGTGGTGACAAACACAATACACATGAGCACTGATGATGAAAGGGTTGCGTCTTTCGAAAACAGCTGTTCTGCTCTGCTGTGTAAGTTGAATAAAACTGATGTTGACTTGCCTTTGTGCCTTGGAATATTTTTCATGTCTTTCTGAGATTTAAATTAAAATTTCGAACAATTAGCCTATAGAATCTTAATTCAAATTTAATATAGCAATATAAAATGTTCGTTAAAATTATTACTACATACAAATTTAAGCTATGGCTTGAGCTACCCAATAATAAAAATTGGAAAAACGTTCACATGTACTTAAGTATAAAATTCAAACCAAAAAAGTTTGACTTAGGTATGATGGAACAAAAAATTCAGAAAAATGGGACATGAAGAAAAATAATCAAACGGTAACACGGGTATTATAACAATAACATGTTAACATCAGGTTGATACAGTTCCCGTATTCTTTTTCACAATAAAATTTGTGTAAATAGGAACTGTTATCACATTCAACTAAGCCACCTAATAAGTGGTGACAAACACAATACACATGAGCACTGATGATGAAAGGGTTGCGTCTTTCGAAAACAGCTGTTCTGCTCTGCTGTGTAAGTTGAATAAAACTGATGTTGACTTGCCTTTGTGCCTTGGAATATTTTTCATGTCTTTCTGAGATTTAAATTAAAATTTCGAACAATTAGCCTATAGAATCTTAATTCAAATTTAATATAGCAATATAAAATGTTCGTTAAAATTATTACTACATACAAATTTAAGCTATGGCTTGAGCTACCCAATAATAAAAATTGGAAAAACGTTCACATGTACTTAAGTATAAAATTCAAACCAAAAAAGTTTGACTTAGGTATGATGGAACAAAAAATTCAGAAAAATGGGACATGAAGAAAAATAATCAAACGGTAACACGGGTATTATAACAATAACATGTTAACATCAGGTTGATACAGTTCCCGTATTCTTTTTCACAATAAAATTTGTGTAAATAGGAACTGTTATCACATTCAACTAAGCCACCTAATAAGTGGTGACAAACACAATACACATGAGCACTGATGATGAAAGGGTTGCGTCTTTCGAAAACAGCTGTTCTGCTCTGCTGTGTAAGTTGAATAAAACTGATGTTGACTTGCCTTTGTGCCTTGGAATATTTTTCATGTCTTTCTGAGATTTAAATTAAAATTTCGAACAATTAGCCTATAGAATCTTAATTCAAATTTAATATATATTTTATTTTGTTGTAGTAGTATTATGACAATATGTCAAACAGTAAAATAAGAATACATATTCGTATAAATACATTTGAAACAAAAACAATTTATATTACATTTTTATTTGACACATTGTTGTCACAATACTATTTTTAAATGAAATTTATTTGTTGGTGGTTAAGCAATGTCTATATGCATTTCATTGAAAAGTAAAATAGATTCATATCGAATATTATTTGTACTTTTACGATCACTTTTATTATTTGAGATAAAGTTTACTATTCTCTGCACTTGATGAACTGTCGAATGTTCTTTTCGAAAGCCAAATTGTTCTTTTTGTATTATGTTATTAGTTTCTGTGTATTCGTTGATTCTTTGTTGTATGATTTTTTCTAAGACTTTATCTAAACAATTCAACATGCTTATTGGGCGATAACTCAAGGGCGATTTTGCGTACTTTTCCCGTTTTAATATTGGGACTACTTTCGCAGTTTTAAAAATTTTTGGAAAATAACCGTTGGACAAACACCAATTGAAAATTTTAGTAATTAATGTGTAAAAAGTATTTGTGCTTTTGTGTTTTTCAGTGTGCCTATGAAGAACTTTACTTCTTCCACTGATGTCAAGCTTTGCTGCATGTCATCTGTTATAATTTGAGCAGCCAACCATTCTCTGTGCTTCGCTACAATATTATCTAATGTCATATCATGTGTTGTTTTATGAGAATTTTCGAAAACTTCCGAAATTATTTCAGCCTTTTCTTTATTGTTATGCTTTTCAACGCCATCTATTATTAAACTACTAACACTTTTTTTATTGCCTTTCACTGCTTTCGTCAACATCCAAAACTTCTTACTACCTGTTGGCAGCTTCTGTATATATTGATGCCAGTTGTTATTTCTGTCATTGGTGATGTTCAACGTTATTAGTGTGGTCAGCTGTTTTAATAAAGAGATAATTATACATCTCTTTGTGTAATTATTTGTTCGTTGAAGTTTTCGCCTATATATATTTCTCTGTGCAATTAATAAAAAAAAAATGAAGATGTCCTTTTTTTAATTGATGTGTCCTCTTTTTTTTACTATTAATTTTTTCTTCAAACTTCTATATTAAAAGTATTATTTTCTCAATACATTAAAAGTTATAATCACCAATTACAATATTATCATCATCAAATGGAGTGTGCAGAAATTAAAATCTATATATATATATATATATATATATATATATATATATATATATATATATATGTAGTATATATATATATATATATATATATATATATATATATATATATATACATTAGGGCGTCTCGAAAAAAAAAGTTCACCGTACACCACAGAATACGAAGTAATGTTGTAAGACATTTTCAAAAAAAATTTTTTTAATTTTTTTTGCCGAAAGTAGGGGTCGCCAAAATACATTTTTCGTTATATCTTCGGCATTTACAGTCGGATCTCAAAGTGTGATATATCGATGTTTTCGTCTTGAGGAGACCAATATTTTGATTTAATAGTCATTAACCTCAAATATCTCATTCTAGTATTTATCTACCAGATCTCAGTTTCTACCACCCTAATGTACCACCCTATTGTCAGAAAATTAAAGCCCGCAAAAAATCATTAAACTTTTGTTAAAGAAGTTTTTCGATATTTCCAACAGAACTGTTAAAAAATACAATTTATGTTTTTTGCCGAATGTAGGGGTTACCTCTTTGAGTATTTTTGTCAGATTTTCTGTATTTACTGTCGGATCTCACAGTGCGATATATCGATGTTTTTGTCTCGAGGAGGCCAATGGTCATCTTTAATATTCATTGACCTCAATATAACCGTTCTAATAGTTAAGGCTGTTCTTATGAAATATTTCCATAATTCTGGTAGATCTATAAGAAAAAAATTCATGTTTTTTGTCGAGCCTAGAAAATGTGATTTTAAATTGATTTGAAATTTTTCGTACAAAATTTTATACCCGGAAATCCATCTTTCGGTTAGACGTTAACGGGAGATTAAGTAAATTCGAGTTAGTTTAAATCCTCTAATAATGGAAGTAGTACCGTTATTACTCTCATAGTTTATTTATTTTTGTATTATCCATGAAATATCTGTTGGAATTATAAACTAAAAAATGTCTTTTACTATCAGTGAATTAAACAACACTAAATTACCAACTAAGGGTGATGTTATTAATTTCTTTTTACATCTTCGGCATAACGCTGGTAGAATTCGAAAGCTGGGTGCTTTTAAACAAGAAGTTTTGAGAGGTATCATCATTTTGTGGCAGCGCGCAGGCATTCCAGTAATGTCGGTAAGTGGTGTTCGTAAAAGTTTGGATAAGCTTCTGAATGATTACTACAAAATGGTAAAATATAAATTCGAATACAATGTAAATGAGTGGAATAGATTGTTCTTAATTTATGATCAATTGGACCAAATTTGCATTGACTGAGCCGCCGTGCTTGCAGTTCTCTATGCAAGACCAGCTGGAAGCTTTACAGTTTTCAAAAGAAATAATCGAGATACCAGGTAGCACAAGAAAAACAACTTTGTTTGATAGTTTTGTTGACTAACCTTAATTAATTTCACAGAATATCCGTGCCATTCTCAAAACACCGAGCGTTTTGTTCATGTAGTACATGAGTCTGCCATGGCTGTTACCGATGAGCAACGCCTAGGCCACATTTTTTCCAAGCTCGAAAGCCGTGAAAAATATAGCCAACTTGGGTCATTTCAAAATATGATTAAATAAAATTGTTTTAATATACACAGATCTTTGAATTTTTATTGTATTGGTACAGATATTATGGTAAGTTCGAAAAGAGTGTATCACTATTTAAAAAAGAAGATACTAGGCAAAAACATCGATATATAATACTATAAAATCCGACTGTGAATACCGAATATATGATAACTGTTTAAAAAGTCAACCCCTACATTCGGCAAAAAACATAAATTATATTTTTTTAACACTTCTGTTGGAACTATCGAAAAACTTCTTTAACAAAAGTTTAATGATTTTTTGCGGGCTTTAATTTTCTGCTATTAGGGTGGTACATTAGGGTGGTAGAAAATGAGATCTGGTGGGTAAATACTAGAACGGGATACAAAATACCATTGACTATTAAAGCAAAACATTGGTCTCTTTGAGACAAAAACATCGATATATCACACTTTGAGATCCGACTGTAAATGCCGAAGATATAACGAAAAATGTATTTTGGCGACCCCTACTTTCGGCAAAAAAAATATAAAAAATTTTTTTTGAAAATGTCTTACAACATTACTTCGTATTCGGTGGTGTACGGCGAACTTTTTTTTTCTTGCCTATATGGCGAGACGCTCTAATGCACAGTCTTGTACACTCAAGATTTATTTGTGTATAAAGTGAGGCATGCATACATTTTTCAATGTCGGTTTTTCCAGTGTCGTTGATGTAAACTTGTGTGTACAGAGGATAAAATATGTACACTATTTTGAACTCGGGGTGTTTACTTCTTCTTATACTTTTAATTTTTTAAATTTGAGACAATTTTTAATGTTCCTTTTTTAATCGGCTTTTCAGTAACTATTTAATATTGCAATTGTGTAGAGCGGGAAAAAATAAATTGCGGCGTTTTTAAAATGGTAAATAATAAAAATACTAAAAGCAAGGTTCGGTAAGTTTTTTCCCTGATACAATATGATCAAAATGAAATCATTAATGGATTTGTGTATTGTAAAAACTGTAATCGTTTATTTAAGTTAAATGGCAAACAAACATCCAATTTGGTACGACACATATGCTATTTAGAAGAATATGTACATCGAAACTGAGTTAACAAAAGTTAATAGCTGTGATAAAGATAGCTTTGTTGATGCGTGTGCACAGTGGGTTGTAGAAGTGGTTTTAAAAAAGTCGTCCAGGCTCTAATAAATATCGGATCAAAATACGGAAACCATTTGAATATAACTGATTTAATGCCAGATCCGCAAACTGTATCACATAAAGTTTCCAAGAAAGCAGAGGAAGAAAAGAATGAAATAAAAAACGAAATTAAAGAAGCAGTGGTGAATGAAATGGCATCTACAGATTTGTGGACGGACAACTACGTCAAAAGAAATTTTTTATCAGTTACGTTTCATTACGTAAAGGAATTGAAATTATCAAATATTGTTCCGGGGGTAAAATCCATGGATTTTCAAAAATCCACTGCAGAAAATATTCTCGAAAAGCTGAAATATGTTTTAAATGACTTTGACATTAATGAAATTGAAAAAATAAAATTCGTAACTGACAGAGGTTCCAACATTGTAAAAGCTCTGGAAAATAATACACGAATCAATTGTGCAAATCAGTTTTTAATAATCCGCTTTCAATGATGCTGAAGAATTAAAGCCAATGTCGAAATCTTGCAAAAACTTGTTAAGTATTTCAAAAAAAGTAATTTACAGCACTTGCTTGCAACCTCTTTAAAAAATTATTGAATTCCCACCTTCATTTATTTAAGTTAATTTTAAACAACTGAAACAACAAGAAATACTAACAAACAACGCAGAAGTGCATAGAATTGAACTTCCCTGTACTATTAGAATTGGTTGAACTCTTCGAAAACCTCGACAAAATAAGCAAAAAGCTGTAACAATTAATTATGTATATTTATCAATCAATAGCCTCAAAAACATTTGTGCAGCTAAACCTTCCGACTCTGCGCTTATAGCAAATTTGAAGGTTATCATTTTAAAGGAAAGAGACAAAAAATGGATACCTAATGTAAGCACTTACCAATATACCGCCTTTTTTTGTTTCTACCAACAAATCGCGCTTTAGAGGAGGAAGTTTTAGGCCAAGTAAAGAAATTTTGCATATCACAAATTTTAAATAATCAACAATCAACTCCTGAAACACACATATGTACATATCTCTAACGAAAACCATATACAAGATGACTTCAAATTGTTTTTTTCTGATTTCATAAACACGAGAAACCCTACCACAGAAGAAAGCATTTTGGACGAATTTAACCGGCATTCTTCCTGCTATGTGAAGGCTGACATCAATTTCGATGTTTTGGACTGGTGGAACCATCATAAGAACAGTTTCCCCCGATTGTCAAAACTTGCAAAGAAAATTTTGCCTATACCTGCTAGTAGTGCTGCTTCCGAACGTGTTTTCTCCGCGGCAGGCCATATCATTACCAAAAAACGAAATAGGTAACAATCTATGTCTACAATTATGTGTAACAATTTAAGTTTGTAAATAATATAATATTTTTAAGTTAAATTTTTAAATACAAGCAAGCCTGAAGTAATATACTATTATTTATGTATCTACTTTTTTTATTATACCTTGTTTTTAAACCTATTTTGATAATTTAAAAAAAACTGAAATGTTGAATAAAAATTTCCTTAATATTTATTTTTTATTACATATAGAAAGTTACTTAATAATTACACTGCGCTACAGGAGAGATTGAATTAATTTTTTTTAAACCTATGTTCGTAAATTAAAAAAATAAATGCTAACTAGCAAGTTCATCAATGTATTTTATTACAGATTTAAAGTTAATACACGAAAAATATACAGGGGTTTCATAATGATTATGAAAATAATATTTTGATAAAAAACTATAAACTTTCTTATGCCACAATACATACCAACTTCTAAGCTGTATTAAAAAATCGTTGAAATTATTTTAGCCCTTTTTGTTATATTTCGAAATAACTATCGGCACGTTTTCGTTAACAATAGTTGACAACACTCATCCTACGTGCAATACCAAAATTCTCTTTTATGTGTTTTAATCTAAGTCTTTGTACCCTTCATTCACAGGTATTCACAAAGATTCATGAATACAGGCGCGGTATTCAAAATCTTTGTGAATGCCTGTTGACATTTATGTAATACATGCAGCACATATGTACATTATATTTCATCATACAATCTCTGTGTGAATGTGTTTTCATTCGCTTCATTAGCGTAGTGTGTAGTGACGACATCAACATTATTTTTGTGTACACGTATTCAAAGCAATAAAACCAATGCAATTTCTTTTCTCTGATATATGTTTATATATATATATATATATATATATATATATATATATATATATATATATATATATATATATATATATATATTTATAAATATTGTATATTTAGTTCATACTCCTTCAAAAAGTCGCAATATACTCCCGATTGATTTTTTTATAAGCGTGGCAAATTTTTCCTCCTAAATTAGTCAGGTACGGAGACATATTTCACGATTCATCTGATTTTCAAAAATAAAACACCAGAGATGTGTAATATAATTTTTCTCTGTCTCTTATCGTTTTGGAATTATCTAGGTTTGTAATATTTTTATACCCTCCAAAAAAGAATTTGGAGGGTATATTCACTTTGTCATTCCGTTTGTAACGCATCGAAATATCCATCTCAGACCCCATAAAGTATATATATTCTTGATCAGTGATGAAATCTAAGACGAACTGAGCATGTCCGTCCGTCCGTCCGTCTGTGGAAATCACGATTCAGTCCAAACGAAAAGAGCTAGACTCTTGAAATTTGGCATAAATATATTTTAAAACTTAGAGCAGGTTAAGTTCGAAGATGGGCTAAATCGGGCAAGAGGGAAAAAAGTTCCCCTAAGAAGAACTAAACCAACCCAGAAAAAACAACATAATTTTTAAAGTTTTTTGGTTATTTTGTTAAGCAAATGATATATTTTTATGTCAAATACGGTCCAACGCCTTAAACTAGGAGCCATTAAATAAAATAAAAATATTTCTTGACCCCGCCCACTTTAGTGGGCGTTATTATAGGCAAAAATAGCATAAAAATTTAACAAATTGTTTTACTTAAGCCTATATTCCTTAAAAATAACACTTTTAAGCTTTAATGATGAAGCTGAGACGAAACCTGGTACTACTCTGCCCTACCCCCTCCTTCCCCTTCGCCCCCTAAATGACCCTACCAAAAAAAAAAAATTTTTTAAATTTTGTATATAATCATCCCAAGCATTTATCTTTAGAGTTATATGACTGCCGATTTCTGCCCTACCTCCCCCCCCCCCCACCTCTTCCTTTGCCCCCTAAATGACCCTACCAAAAAACAATTTTTTTTTTTAAATTTTGTATATAATCATCCCAAGCATTTATCTTTACAGTTTTATGACTGCCGATTTCTGCCCTACCCCTCCCCCCTTTTCCTTTGCCCCCAAAATGACCCTACCAAAAAAAAAAACGTTTTTTTAAATTTTGTATATAATCATCCCAAGCATTTATCTTTAGAGTTTTCTGACTTCCGATTTCTGCCCTACACCCCCCCCCCCCCCTCTTCCTTTGCCACCTAAATGACCCTACCAAAAAAAATTCTTTTTTTTTTAATTTTGTATATAATCATCCCAAGCATTTATCTTTAGAGTTTTCTGACTGCCGATTTCTGTCCTAGCCCCCCCCCCCCTTCTTCCCTTGCCCCCTAAAATTACCCTACCAAAAAAATAATTTATGGGCAAATATAGCATAAAAATTTAACAAATCGTTTTACTTAAGCCTACATTCCTTAAAAATAACACTTTTAAGCTTTAATGACGAAGCTGAGACGAAACCTGGTACTACTCTGCCCTACCCCCTCCTTCCCCTTCGCCGCCTAAATGACCCTACCAAAAAAATTTTTTTTTTAATTTTGTATATAATCATCCCAAGCATTTATCTTTAGAGTTTTATGACTGCCGATTTCTGCCCTACCTCCCCCCCCACCTCTTCCTTTGCCCCCTAAATGACCCTACCAAATAAAAATTTTTTCTTTAAATTTTGTATATAATCATCCCAAGCATTTATCTTTAGAGTTTTATGACTGCCTGTTGCTGCCCTACCCCCTCCTCCTCCTTTGCCCGCTAAATGACCCTATTAAAAATAAATATAAATTTTTTTTTATTTTGTGTATAATCATCTCAAGCAATTATTGTTACAGTTTTATGTGTATCTGTTTCTGCCCTACCCCCTCTCCCCCTTCGCCCTTTAAATGACCCTATCAAAAACAAAGAAATTTTAATTTTGTATATAATTATCCCAAGCATTTATTTTTAGAGTTTTATGACAAAGGTGAAATGTTTCCCCCACAGCCCTTGCCAGAGCGACCCCGCCAAAATACAGTTTTTATAGCCTCCAAAGAGAATTGTGATGAAGTCTAAGACGGTCTAGCAATGCCCATACGTTCGTCTGTGGAAAACATGATATTGTATATTTTTGAACCCCGCCCCCTTTAGTGGGCGTTGACGTACGATATTATATAAAGGAACTCTGTCCCACCAAGTTAAACATATCAAATTCACTTACTAAATATTTGGAGGGTATTTAAGATTCGACCCGGTCGAATATAACGTTTTTACTTGTTTAGTTTAAAAATGGAATTAAAAACAAGTAAAAACATTTTATTCGACCGAATCGAATCTTAAATACCCTCCAAATATGAAGTAAAAAAATTTAAAATGTTTAACTTGGTGGCACAGAGTTGCTATATACAATATCGTACGTCAACACCCACTAAAGGGGGCAGGGTTAAAAAATTTACAATATCATGTTTCCCGCAGACGAACGTGATCAAGAATATATATACTTTATGGGGTCCAATTCTCTTTGGAGGGCATTAAAACTGTATTCTGGCAAAGTCGGTCTGCCAAGGGCATAAAACTCTAAAAATAAAGGTTTGGGTTGATTATACTCAAAATTAAATTTTTTTTTTTTGGATAGGGTCATTTAGGGGGCAAAGAGGGTGGAGGGGGTAGGGCAGAGTAGTACCAGGTTACGTCTCAGCTTCGTCATTAAAGTTAAAAATGTTATTTTTAAGGAATGTAGGATTAAGTAAAACAAGTTGTTAAATTTTTACACCATTTTTGCATATGATAACGCCCGCTAAAGGAGGCGGGGTCCAAAAAATTTTTATTTTATGGCACCAAGTTTAACGCGTTGGACCTTCTTTAGTATAAAAATATATCATTTGCTTAACAAAATGACCAAAAAACTTTAAAAATTACGTTGTTTTTTTCGGGTTGGTTTAGTTCTTCTTAGGGGAACTTTTTCCACTCTTTCCTGATTTAGCCCATCTTCGAACTTAACCTGATGTAAGCTTCAAAATATATTCTTCTCTATATTAAATTGAATTAAGATTCATAGGCTAATTGTTCGAAATATGTTTTATATCTCAGAAATACATGATAAATATTCCTAGGCACAAAGGAAAGTCAACATCAGTTTTATTCAACTTACACAGCAGAGCAGAACAGCTGTTTTCGAAAGACGCAACCCTTTCATCACCAGTGCTCATGTGTATTGTGTTTGGCACCACTTATTAGGTGGCTTAGTTGAATTTGATAACAGTTCCTATTTACACAAATTTTATTGGGAAAAAGAATACGATAACTGTATCAACCTGATGTTAACATGTTATTGTTATAATACCCGTGTTACCGTTTGATTATTTTTCTTCATGTCCCATTTTTCTGAATTTTTTGTTCCATCATACCTAAGTCAAACTTTTTTGGTTTGAATTTTATACTTGAGTATAAAATATTATATATATATTATTGGTAGCTCAAGCCATAGCTTAAATTTGTATGTAGTAAGAATTTTAACGAACATTTATATTGCTATATTAAATTGAATTAAGATTCATAGGCTAATTGTTCGAAATTTGTTTTAAATCTCAGAAAGACATGATAAATATTCCAAGGCACAAAGGAAAGTCAACATCAGTTTTATTCAACTTACACAGCAGAGCAGAACAGCTGTTTTCGAAAGACGCAACCCTTTCGTCATCAGTGCTCATGTGTATTGTGTTTTTCACCACTTATTAGGTGGCTTAGTTGAATTTGATAACAGTTCCTATTAACACAAATTTTATTGTGAAAAAGAATACGAGAACTGTATCAACCTGATGTTAACATGTTATTGTTATAATACCCGTGTTACCGTTTGATTATTTTTCTTCATGTCCCATTTTTCTGAATTTTTTGTTCCATCATACCTAAGTCAAACTTTTTGGGTTTGAATATTATACTTAAGTATATGTGAACGTTTTTCCAATATTTTATTATTGGTAGCTCAAGCCATAGCTTAAATTTGTATGTAGTAAGAATTTTAACTAACATTTATATTGCTATATTAAATTGAATTAAGATTCATAGGCTAATTATTAGAAATTTGTTCTAAATCTCAGAAAGACATGATAAATATTCCAAGGCACAAAGGAAAGTCAACATCAGTTTTATTCAACTTACACAGCAGAGCAGAACAGCTGTTTTCGAAAGACGCAACCCTTTCATCACCAGTGCTCATGTGTATTGTGTTTGGCACCACTTATTAGGTGGCTTAGTTGAATTTGATAACAGTTCCTATTTACACAAATTTTATTGTGAAAAAGAATACGAGAACTGTATCAACCTGATGTTAACATGTTATTGTTATAATACCCGTGTTACCGTTTGATTATTTTTCTTCATGTCTTCTATTCACTTTGTCATTACGTTTGTAACGCAACGAAATATCCATCTGAGACCCCATAAAGTATATATATTCTTGATCAGTGATGAAATATAAGACAAACGAAACGACCTAGACTTTTGAAATTTGGTACAAACGTATCTTAAAGGATAGGGTTTAGTTCGGTGATGACCTAAATCGGGCAAGAGGGAAAAAAGTTCCCCTAAGAAGAACTAAACCAACCTCTAAAAAACAACATAATTTTTTTAATTTTTTTGTAATTTTGTTAAGCAAGATTTTTATATCAAAGAAGGTTCATCGCGTTAAACTTGGAGCCATTAAATAAAAAAAGTAAGTTTTGCACCCCGCCTCCTTTAGTGGGTGTTATTATATGAAAAAAAATAGTGTAAAAATTTAACAAATTGTTTTTCTTTTTCTACATTCCTTAAAAATAAAATTTTTAAGCTGTTATGACGAAGCTGAGACGTAACCTGATACTACTCTGCCCTACCCCCTCAATGACCCTATAAAAGAAAAATTTTAATTTTGTATATAACATTTATTTTTATAGTTTTATGACAAAGGTGAAATGTCTCCCCCTCAGCCCTTGTCAGACGGACCCCGCCAATATACATTTTTAATACCCTCCAAAGAGAATTGGACCCCATAATGTATAGGGTCCTCCAAATACCTTTTTTTTTGAAAATGCTATAAAAAAACTACTGAATATTTTCTCAAAAAAAATTTTTTTTTTTAGTACAGTCCTTCCGGTTAATAGTGGAAAATAATTTCATTCATGGCCCGATAACGATCGCCATTGACTGTAACGGCCACTCCTTGCTCATTTTCGAAGAAAAATGGCCCAATTATGCCTCTGGACCAAAATCCGCACCAAACAGGGACTCGTTTTGGGTGTGTCGGCTTTTCAATGTATGCGCGCGGGTTTTCTGTGCCCCAAATGCGACAATTTTGCTTGTTTACATACCCGCCAAGATTAAAATGAGCTTCATCTGAAAATATGATTTTTTTGGCCAAATCGGCATCTTCTGTAAGTCGACCGCAGGCCCACTTAGCGAAAACGTAACGTATACACAACCATATTCGTTCAGCGGAAGGATAGAACTAATTATCTGTCAAATCAGACATGAGCTAAGTGCATTCACGAAATAAGCACCAATTGAAAAAAATTTTAGATTGCGGACCTTATATATATTCTTGATCAGTGATGAAGTCTAAGACGGTCTAGCAATTCCCATACGTTTGTCTGTGGAAACAATAAGACGTAGAGAAAAATGATATTCGATTGAAATAAATACAATTTTGTTACACATCTTCCGTGTTTTACTTTTGAAGATCGGATGACTCGTTCTCGAGTTAGGGTGAAATATGTCCCCGTACCTGACTAATTTAGGGGAAAAATAAAAAAATGCCGACCTGATGGAAAAAACCGAAAACGGATTTTAGTTTACCACATCAAAATCCGTATAGTCCACATAGTTTTATTTAAAGGAGGATTTTGCTGCTGAGCAGTTTTATGGCTGAATAATTTTTACTATTGAAATATATAACCTTCCAAGAGAAGCTGCCTGAGATTTTGAATTCTCTAGGTATAGGGGTAATAGTTTTATGTTTCACTTGATTTATTCCGTTTATAGTTCTGTACCAAATTGGTTTGTCAGTTTTTTGAATGGGAAATGAATCCTTAAGGTCATTTGGCTTAATTATACTTCTTTCGGAGCTGGTGCAAACGCTCTAGTATCATCTAATAATTTAAGCTTTGTGTATTTCATAACTTTGTCGATCAAGGTTTCATGCTCTCCTATATGTGCTTGTATAGGTCCATCGATTTTTTCTAATTAAAATTTCTACTAAATCCCTATCGACGTTTTCTGGTTTGTATATACTAGGCTTAAATTGGTCCGCTATATATAAATATATCCTTTATTTCATATATACACTTTTCAAATATTCTAAATAATTCATTTAAATTGCTTACTTTTACTGTACGGCACCCTTCTGCAGCATATCCCAAAATTTTTTCGTTTGCAACGATCTTGATGGAAAATTGAGCTACGGTTTCGTTATTTCCACAGAGAGAAAGATTTGCTTCAACGGCATGTATAAATGCCCTTGGGTTATACTTTTCACCAAGAGCCTTTAGACGTCGGAATTGTTCAATAATGTCCTTAGCCGTCATTTTAAATCCAAACCCATCATCCTGAACACATTGTTGTAGCTGAATCTGATGTTGCTCATGTTTTAATTTTCGCTGTGTAATACGTTGATCTTGTTGTTGATTTGCCACAGCCTACAGCGGTTGGTTCTGTTTGGTAATTGTTTGTTCCTGCTGTCGCAGTATTGCTTCCAATTCACAAATTTTTTGTTGTAAAACATCCATATTTTCTTCGTTTGGCTGTCAATTGTTATCAAAGACTTTCAGCCAACTCATAACCGATTATAAAAACACTTAGTTTAATTATTTGATATATCGTTTTTATTAATATTATTACTTTTATTTATAAGTCGGTTTTTTCTTTCCTTTAGAGCCACTTTTATAAAAAATTTAAATATTTTAATGTTATTTTTCAGTTTTATATATTACTTTTTTTTTGTTGTAAGCAAATGCACCAAATTTGTATATACGAGTACATGCGTGCGCATGTGCTGTTTATCGTATTGTGACCATGAATTTTGAGATGTAATAAAATTTTCTTTTCAAATATAAAGATTTAAACTGCTAGTTAAGAGCCTTCAGCAAAAAATTCCTTATAACTTTAGTGAACTTTAAACCAATTTAGTTACCGATTGCATTTATGTACATCTTGAAAACTTTTATATACTGTAGGTTTATTCCAGGTATGCCTTTGTCCGTTCTGGTTGCAATATGAAATTTGAGAGAAATCATTTTCTTCTCCACTCGCTTTGTTATAATTTTTGGAATTTTTTCATGAATATTTTGAGGAACATCGACTATATTCCTAGAATTTATTTTCGTACTGTGCGATTAGAACTTTGAAAAAATTGCCGCCATCGAATATTCTAAGCCGTAAATTTCTCACTGCTACTAAACCCACACATTATTTTAAAAATTGGCTTTTATTAATGTTAATTTTTACGATTTCTTAAACTTTTCTATTTATTAGCCGGTGGAGATTCATCACTACATTCATTTTCTGTTGAAGTTTTCCCAATTTCTTTATTATGGACAAGCTTGTAATGTCTTTTAATGTTGTAGGTACTGTAGCCACTTATATGCACTTGATAGATCAATAAAACAATTAAATTTCATCCTTTCTCGGCATACAAGCTCATGGTTAAATATTCCCAATAATGTATTATATATTGTTCCAATTTTGCAGGCTTTGATTTGTTATTTTAAGTAATATTATTGAGCTTGAGGCTTATTTTTATAAAATAATAACTTCAAACAGCTAATTGTTTATTATTTTGATCGATATTTCGATATCCTCTGGATATCTTCTTCAGGATAATACAGGGAAACTTCGATATAACGAACTTCGTTATAACGAAAAACTCAATATAACGTATGTTTTATTGAGTCGCTTGAGAAAACCTTTTTATTGCAAAGTTTTTCATACAAAAATACACTATAGCTATAGCGAACAAATTTTGAGCAAAAAACCTCTATATAGCAAAATATTCCTTCAAATGCCCCAAATATAAGGAAATCAGAATAAATCCCCTTATAAAAATAGCGAAGTCTAAATGTATTTACAAGCGCATTTGTAAAGCCTCTATACAGCGAAGTACTCATACCCTTTATACAACGAAGTTAGAATAATATTATAACAAAATGGTGAAGTCCCAAAAGAACGAATTCTGAATGTGTGTGCAAAACCATACTAATAACGAATTTTGTTCTCATTTCTTCAACTTTCGTTATATCAAGGCTTTGCTGACTATATTAATTGCGAAGCAATGGCTATAACGAAGTATTTTCGGATGCCCTTGGAATTCGTTACATCGAAGTTTTACTGTAATTAAAAATTAATTATAATATTTTAACAATAACTAAATTTAAATTATATAAAGTTATATGTTTTTGTTGTTTTATTTAACTTCATATAATATAATTAATTGACAAAAGTGAAAAATTTTGAAGTGTTTAGTGTTTTTTTGCGCATGTTCCTGAAATTTTGTCATTCCCGTGGTAAGTATATTTTTCCGTTATTTATATTATAATTTCAAAATTTTTGTTCATGTTTTAAGTCTTCATTAGATTATATTATATTTTATAAAATTCTTTTTTGAAGATTTCCACATTTAAATCCAAGAATACTGACGTTTCCATCATTACCGTGCAGTCATTACCGTGGGTATAATCTAAACCACGGGAATGACCTTTTCAGTGTAAATTTGAGATTATTCAATCTATGGTTATTACACAGCTCAGCAGCAAAATCCTCCTTTAAATAAAACTATGTGGACTATATGGATTTTAATTCGCTGAACTGAAATCCATTTTCGGGTTTTTTCATCAGGTCGAAATTTTTTTTAAAGGCGTAAATTAGTCAGGTACGGAGACATATTTCGCTCTAACTCGAAAACGAGTCATCCGATTTTTAAAAGTAAAACACCAAAATTGCATTTATTTTAGTCGAATATAGTTTTTCCCTATCTCTTATCGTTTTGGTATTATATAGAAATTAATGGAGAAATAAAATTTTTTTCGTGCAAAATTCGTATTCTTTTTCAGTTGAAACATGGAAGAAAAAATAATTAAAGCAAATATTCAACATTTTGCACATTTCTCTGAGAACTACATATCTTAAAAATAAAATAAGCTATAAACCATAAAAATCGGTTGAAAAATGAGGATTTTATTGTCAATATACCGCAGGGTGAAATATGCCTCCGTACCTGACTAATTTAGGGGGGACAATTTCCCACACCTATAAAAAAAAATTCCGACCTGATGGAAGAAAACCGAAAACGGATTTGAACTCAGCGCATCAAAATCCATATAGCCCACATAATTTTATTTAAAGGAGAGACAAAAAATTATTTTTTGCATACCAGTGTTATTAAATAAGTTTATCATAGGATTTTTAAACATACAACATGACACCATCAAAGAAAAAAGATAAAAATGCAGAGGAAAAAGAAAAACATGCGGAAAAGGAGCGAGAGCGACACAGAAGAATGAAAAACGATCCTGCCAAATGCGCCTCACAAAAGAGAGATAATAAGGTTATTAAACCAATCAAGGAGATGACCCCTAGAGCACAAAGGGCATAATGGAAAAATTGAGCTATAAATGCAGTCATGTCCAACCTGCAAAGGTAAGGTACAATGAATTTGACATCACAGGTAATGGAGATATTTTTGAATGGGCCGCTATAAAAGAGACTTGCACTGACATCAAAACAAAAACAAAACAATTGATTTCGAAAATGTCTAAATCTCGAGGACAACACCTTTAACTGAAATTATTTCGGATTTTGAGCAATCGTTAACACCATTCTTAGAGCATCAAGGCAGAGTTATCCACCAGTACACACAAATAAATATCGTTGTTCGAGCATAATACACAAAGCCAGCTAAAGTATAATGAAGTATACAGCTCCGACTGAGATGAATAGTCGGAGCTGTATACTTACTGCAATCTTCTGCTAACTTTTTCTAGAATTCAGATGAAGTTTTAAAGAAAAATATAAAAACTTGAAGACACATAATAAACACCCTAACAGGACAAAACACAAAGAAATTTACTACCAGTCGCCATTACAAATATGCAGCTATTTGCCAATCAAACCTTGAGGATAATGATATCAAAGTTTTGTTTTTCAAAAGTTGTGCTAGCACATCAGAAAACTAATTACATATTTAAATTAAACGAGAGCGATGTTTTATACATCAACATTGAGCAAATAATTTCAATACTACCCACACCAAACATTGTTTTATAGGGCAATAGGTTGTGGTATAAATTTCCTGGGAAAATTGATGTAAACGAAAGATGCTGAAAGCTCAAAATGAGTATCAATTAGATTATAAGGTTTAGAAAACGAATATTTTTTGTTATGTGTTATTTTTCTAAGTTTATGTAATCCAAAGAATGGATATAACGTATAATTTTATTACATGTGTTTCCATAAATTGCAGTATGTGTTTTATGTTGCTACAATACATGACAAAACGTCACTACCATGCTGATCAGTCATTACCGTGCGGCACAAATATCATTTCCGTGGGACTATTGCCTTTCCCGTGGGGCTCAAAATTTCTTAAATATACATGGACCTTTGCTTATTAATACATAAAATGGTCTTATAAAACAGTATCAACCGAAAAATAATTATATAACCTCATTTTGGGACTTGGCCGTTTTCAAGATTGTAGTCAGTTCGCGACATCGACCAATATAGGAGAGGTCCAAGGACGCTACCCTGAGGGACGCCAGCAAAATGAAAAATTTATTGTGCTGGACTCCGAGAAGAATGGAGGGAAAGTTTCCATGATTAGCAAGAGACAAATCGAATGGAAAAGCATGTACCATATGTAACATTGGAATTGTTGGTGGCATAAGCCATATACAACGCCATGCAAGCCGAGACTTTTACACTAAAAAGTTGCAAATCGCAAAGAACACCCCAAACATCAATTCATTTTAGGAAAACACGCGCAGTGTAAGAAAATACTAAAAAAACGTACCTTACTCTAATGTATAACAGAAACATTATTTACATGTGTACCTTTAATATACACATATAGTATATTCTATGCTCTTAATTACATAGATAAATTAATTCCAATAAAAATTTTTTGTTCCTTTTATTATTACAAATGATTGTTTTATTTTTTAACAAAAATTCCATTTGGTCGGAAAAAGTACTGTTTTAATTGACGATCAGTACCATTTCAAAATTTCAATGATTTGAACCAAGGCAGCTTAAACAGCAACCCTCACTAGCTGAGGTGTTTATCGATTATATACCAGGCTAATGTCAAAAGTTTGCACTCACGCCACATAAATTGTTGCTTTCTTTTAAAACTTCAGGCTTGCAATAGGGTAAATAAGTAAAAGTCTTCATATATTTATAGTTACATATAATAGTAGTAGATATATATTGAAACAAATTATTATTAAAACAATTAGTGGCTAACATATTAATATTTTTATTCCTAAGCCTATTATGTTCAATATATTAACCCAAGCGTTTGAAAAGTCAAAATATAAGAGCACAAAGTCTAATAATTCCTTAAATAGATTTTCATTAATTATATCACATTGAGGGTGCTGTTGGCTGAAGTATGTAACACAAGCCTATGAAGCGGATGGTCCTGAGTTCGACTCCGCGCTTAGTCATGAATATAGTGTCGAATTCTTCCGATCAGCAGCAGGGCATGGTTGTGTTAGTTGCTGTCAGCCTGTTTCAGTGATGAAGGCATATCACTTGTCACTGAACAAAACTGGCAGCGATTGACACTATCAAATACTGAAAAGCAGACTAACAACACCCTCCATCGTCGGCCCTGTAGCAAAAAATTAGCTGCAGCAGTAAAATGTTGAAATATCTAAAAAAAATTAATTCTTTATCTGCTATACTTTACCTGTCTTCTCAATACTATCCGCTTCTTTCTAGTTCCGGCGCAACGCACTGCATATGTAGGGGTTATCCCCTAAGTGCTGGTCCCAGTAATCCCAGAGCTTTTCATTTATACAGCTTCACTGATTTTAAATATTTCTTAGTATCTAAATAACAAAAAAAGGTAATAAATGTATCACTAAAAGTGCTAAAATTTGCCATTTTAGCACTTTGCTTATGCGATTTTAACAAGAAGCTGGCAATTTTCCAGCAACAAAATACATGTGTTTTTTGGTGTTGTAAATTGTTTTAGTAGGGGTATGGGGGTACCTGTTTAAGCTGATTCTTGTTATCCAATGGATTTCTGATTGTATAAAAGTGTAGAAAAATAAAATAGATTCATATCAAATATACTTTATTTGTTGGTTTAGTTTTGTATGAGTTTCAAGGCCTACTATTCTTGTTCTGTTGTTATTTTTGAAAATAATTTGTAATTTACAAGTTGTGAATTCTCAGATGGTTTTCGGAAGTATATGCATAAGATAAGAGGTTTTTAACTTTTCAAAACTGTTGTTAAAATCTACTGACGATTTGGTAAAGCACCAATGAAATGCATATAGACATTGCTTAACCACCAACAAATAAATTTCATTTATATATTAGAGCTGTGCCAAATCGTTCGTTCAAGTGACCGGTCATTTTCGTTCATTCTTTGAGAAAACTCGTTCGTTCATTTCGTTCGTTCGGTCTTTTTATGAAATACGAAATGAAAACAAAGAAACATATCATTCGGTCAATAAAAAGGAAAATAATCAAAACAAACAACACCAAATGCAAAAAAGAAAAAATTAATAAGAGATAATTTTTATAAAATAAAAGTATTTCATTGCATATAAACAAAAATAGAATGTGAGAAAGTTTAAAAAGTTTTTAAGATTTCTTTTTTCGATGATGTGCAGTTCGGGACATACATATTTAAAGAAATCCGTGGCCAATATATAAAAAAAGTGAAAATGAGCAAATGGAAGCCTTGCTCTGGTGTATTATGGCAAAGTTATAAAATTCTTTTCGTTTCGTAGCTTTAATGAAAATATTATATGTAATAAAATATACATATGTATATTATATGTATACATATGTATATTATATGTATATTATATATATATATACATATGTATATTATATGACCTGTTTGTTCGGCGATGAACGAACCCAAGTGAATTGAACTTGTTATCAGTACTGCTGAGCCAAAACGGCTCAGTAAAGTAACCGGCTCACTTCGTTCAGTGTACTGATACGTTCAAATTGACCCGTTCGTTCACGAACGACACAGCTCTATTATATATAATACTATTGTGACAACAATGTGTCAAATAAAAAATTTCATAACAGTTTGATTTATTTGATTATTTTTCATTTTGCCTTATAAATACTTTTCTTGTTATCCAATGGATTTCTGATTGTATGAAGGTGTAAAAAAATATAATAGATTTATATCAAATATATTTACTTTATTTGTTGGTTTAGTTTTGTATGAGTTTCAAGGCCTACTATTCTTGTTCTGTTGTTATTTTTTTAAATAATTTGTTATTTATAAGTTGTGAATTCTCAGATGGTTTTCGGAAGTATATGCATAAGATAAGAGGTTTTTAACTTTTCAAAACTGTGGTTAAAGTCTACTGACGATTTGGTAAAGCACCAATGAAATGCATATATGTAGACATTGCTTAACCACCAACAAATAAATTTCATTTTCCCTTATAAATACTTTTCTTGTTATCCAATGGATTTCTGATTGTATAAAGGTGTAGAAAAATAAAATAGATTCATATCAAATATACTTTATTTGTTGGTTTAGTTTTGTATGAGTTTCAAGGCCTACTATTCTTGTTCTGTTGTTATTTTTGAAAATAATTTGTAATTTACAAGTTGTGAATTCTCAGATGGTTTTCGGAAGTATATGGATAACCCTCCGTTGTCACATGCCAGTAATTACTCGCAAGTAGTGTATATGTATTATAAATGAAAATAAGGAGAAATGTAAAAAAAAACACAAAAATTTTTTGAGTGGCTACATTGCACAGTGCAAGTTCATTTTAAAAATGTCGGTAAAAAGTAAGGTTCTAGCAAAAATTACTGTCTTAATTCTTAATCCAGTATTGCCAATTAGTCAATACTGATCTTTACCTGTAAATATATATCTTGTTAACGCATTTTTTTATAAAAACATGAATTTGATGGTCAAACTTACCTCTAAAATGAGCACTTGTGTAATTTCTTGACATCGTTTTTATATAAATAAAAAAAATATATAAAAATATTAACCAAATTAATAAAAAATTCAGCACTTGGCAACACTTTTTTTCGTTTTTCCATATTACTTGCACCGATTGTCAAAAATTTACTTGCTACAAAATAGCAAATAATAATTGCACGCAAAATAATTGAGCTCCGTGTTTCTTACTCTTTTTTGATCGTTAAAACTGATAGTTTACATCTTTGTTTATATGAAAATATTCGGTGAAAAAATTTCTACAAAACAGTATAATTATCATAAAACTTCATCAATTTTTGTATAAATATAATACATGAAATAATTGCTTATAAGATATTCTATCACAGCAATAGCAAAACAATTAAAAAAAAAGAAAATCAAAACAAAGCGAAAATCAACAAAAATAAACAGTGCAAGTGCAATCATATATACACATATAAGCTACATACATCGACTCAATACAAAAACAATATAAAAATACCACCAAAAATTAAAAAAAAAAAAATACATACAAACAGTAACTCTTAATAATGGAAACTCGCAGAACTAAGAGAACAGCAAACGAAGCTGATATAGGTTTGCCTGACAACATCAAAACTGATTTAATCTTTCGAAGTCCTAAAGACTCTTTTTCACGAAGTCGTCTATGGAATTGGCTTGATGACAAATTTAGCAAACATAACGAATATATAAGAGAGCAAACCGAACTTATAAAAAACTTAATAGCAGAAAGTAAGAGAAGCTTAATAAATGAGATTGAGCAAAGATTACAAAATATAAAAATTGAAATTTTAAACGATGTGAAAAGAGATGTAAAGGAATTAAATGATAAAGTTAACAAGATAGAAATAGACAATACCGAAATTATCAAACTGAAGTCTGAAGTTGAAACCCTAAAAATTAAATGTTTAAATCAGGAGAATTCTGTGGTAGCGTCAGATGTGCGCATCACTGGTATTCCTTTCTACGATAATGAAAATTAAAATGAAATTTTTGGCAATATTTGCAACACCCTAAATATTACCCCACCATCTATCAAATCTATCTTCAGGGTAAAAATCTTTAGAAACCAACGCAACGTTGACGATCCGCCAATTGTACTAAAATTCAATACGCCGTACGAAAAAAATCATTTTCTAAAAATTGTTTCAAATCATCGTCGCAAAATTAGCTCGCCGCTACGTTTATCGGATGCAGGATTTCAAAGCGATATTTCATTCTTCATAAACGAAAATCTCACCCCGCATAATTATAGCATTTTTAAATCAGCGCTTTAACTAAAGAAGGATAAGCTTTTGAAGTCAGTTTACACTCTACGAGGTCTAGTATACGTCAAGCAAAACGGAAGTGAAGATTCAATTAATATAATTCTCTCAGAGCAACTAAAGCAGTTTTTTCGGGCATCTGAATAAGTATTTAATTGATTTTAAGCCCGTAACTTTTTATTTAACTTTTATTTTACTCATATTTTTAATTTATCAATTTGTTAATTGTTCTTACAATTTTTAATAACAATATGATCTCAATTCTTTATTTGACAACATTTCTCAATATTATTCATTCAAAATATTATTATGATTTTATTCTTTATGTTGTAAAATTAATTTAATTTTTTGTTCTTAGTATAATTGCGTTTCTTTTCATAACATTTGTTTTTATTAGCATTGCACATCTTAAAATATTTTTTTATGGTCCATAACAGTGTTGATGGTGGAAGATCCAAAGATTTAACTATGAATATGGTCAGGATCTTGGCAAAGTACAAAAATGGTTTTAAAATAGTTCATATTAATTAGATTTTATTTTTCATTTTGCCTTATAAATACTTTTCTTGTTATCCAATGGATTTCTGATTGTATAAAGGTGTAGAAAAATAAAACAGATTCATATCAAATATACTTTATCTGTTGGTTTAGTTTTGTATGAGTTTCAAGGCCTACTATTCTTGTTCTGTTGTTATTTTTGAAAATAATTTCTAATTTACAAGTTGTGAATTCTCAGATGTTTTAGATGGTTTTTAACTTTTCATAACTGTGGTTAAAGTCTACTGACGATTTGGTAAAGCACCAATGAAATGCATATAGACATTGCTTAACCACCAACAAATAAATTTCATTTATATACATATAATAGTATTGTGACAACAATGTGTTAAATAAAAAAATTTCATAACACTTTAATTTAGATTTTTTTTTTCGGTTTGCCTTTTAAATACTTTTCTTGTTATCCAATGGGTTTTTGATTGTATAAAGGTGTAGAAAAATAAAATAGATTCATATCAAATATACTTTATTTGTTGGTTTAGTTTTGATTGAGTTTCAAGGCCTACTATTCTTGTTCTGTTGTTATTTTTTAAAATAATTTGTAATTTACAAGTTGTGAATTCTCAGATGGTTTTCGGAAGAATATGCATAAGATAAGAGGTTTTTAACTTTTCAAAACTGTGGTTAAAGTCAACTGACGATTTGGTAAAGCACCAATGAAATGCATATAGACATTGCTTAACCACCAACAAATAAATTTCATCTATATCTAATAGTATTGTGACAACAATGTGTCAAATAAAAAAATTTCATAACGGTTTGATTTAGATTTTATTTTTCATTTTGCCTTATAAATACTTTTCTTGTTATCCAATGGATTTCTGATTGTATAAAGGTGTAGAAAAATAAAATAGATTCATATCAAATATACTGTATTTGTTGGTTTAGTTTTGTATGAGTTTCAAGGCCTACTATTCTTGTTCTGTTGTTATTTTGGAAAATAATTTCTAATTTACAAGTTGTGAATTCTCAGATGTTTTAGATGGTTTTTAACTTTTCATAACTGTGGTTAAAGTCTACTGACGATTTGGTAAAGCACCAATGAAATGCATATAGACATTGCTTAACCACCAACAAATAAATTTCATTTATATACATATTATAGTATTGTGACAACAATGTGTCAAATAAAAAAATTTCATAACAGTTTAATTTAGATTTTATTTTTCAGTTTGCCTTATAAATACTTTTCTTGTTATCCAATGGATTTCTGATTATATGAAGGTGTAGAAAAATAAAATAGATTCATATCAAATATACTTTATTTGTTGGTTTAGTTTTGATTGAGTTTCAAGGCCTACTATTCTTGTTCTGTTGTTATTTTTGAAAATAATTTGTAATTCACAAGTTGTGAATTCTCAGATGGTTTTCGGAAGTATATGCATAAGATAAGAGGTTTTTAACTTTTCAAAACTGTGGTTAAAGTCTACTGACGATTTGGTAAAGCACCAATGAAATACATATAGACATTGCTTAACCACCACCAAATAAATTTCATTTATATATAATAGTATTTTGACAACAATGTGTCAAATAAAAAAATTTCATAACAGTTTGATTTAGATTTTATTTTTCATTTTGCCTTATAATTACTTTTCTTGTTATCCAATGGATTTCTGATTGTATAAAGGTGTAGAAAAATAAAATAGATTCATATCAAATATACTGTATTTGTTGGTTTAGTTTTGTATGAGTTTCAAGGCCTACTATTCTTGTTCTGTTGTTATTTTGGAAAATAATTTCTAATTTACAAGTTGTGAATTCTCAGATGTTTTAGATGGTTTTTAACTTTTCATAACTGTGGTTAAAGTCTACTGACGATTTGGTAAAGCACCAATGAAATGCATATAGACATTGCTTAACCACCAACAAATAAATTTCATTTATATACATATTATAGTATTGTGACAACAATGTGTCAAATAAAAAAATTTCATAACAGTTTAATTTAGATTTTATTTTTCAGTTTGCCTTATAAATACTTTTCTTGTTATCCAATGGATTTCTGATTGTATGAAGGTGTAGAAAAATAAAATAGATTCATATCAAATATACTTTATTTGTTGGTTTAGTTTTGTATGCGTTTCAAGGCCTACTATTCTTGTTCTGTTGTTATTTTTGAAAATAATTTGTAATTTACAAGTTGTGAGTTCTCAGATGGTTTTCGGAAGTATATGCATAAGATAAGAGGTTTTTAACTTTTCAAAACTGTCGTTAAAGTCTACTGACGATTTGGTAAAATAACAATGAAATGCATATAGACTTTGCTTAACCACCAACAAATAAATTTCATTTATATATAATAGTATTTTGACAACAATGTGTCAAATAAAAAAATTTCATAACAGTTTGATTTAGATTTTATTTTTCATTTTGCCTTATAAATACTTTTCTTGTTATCCAATGGATTTCTGATTGTATAAAGGTGTAGAAAAATAAAATAGATTCATATCAAATATACTTTATTTGTTGGTTTAGTTTTGTATGAGTTTCAAGGTCTACTATTCTCGTTCTGTTGTTATTTTTGAAAATAATTTGTAATTTACAAGTTGTGAATTCTCAGATGGTTTCCGGAAGTTTATGCATAAGATCGAGGTTTTTAACTTTTCAAAACTATGGTTAAAGTCTACTGACGATTTGGTAAAGCACCAATGAAATGCATATAGACATTGCTTAACCACCAACAAATAAATTTCATTTATATATAATAGTATTGTGACAACAATGTGTCAAATAAAAAAATTTCATAACAGTTTGATTTAGATTTTATTTTTCATTTTGCCTTATAAATACTTTTCTTCTTATCCAATGGATTTCTGATTGTATAAAAGTGTAGAAAAATAAAATAGTTTCATATCAAATATACTTTATTTGTTGGTTTAGTTTTGTATGAGTTTCAAGGTCTACTATTCTTGTTCTGTTGTTATATTTGAAAATAATTTGTAATTTACAAGTTGTGAATTCTCAGATAGTTTTCGGAAGTATATGCATAAGATAAGAGGTTTTTAACTTTTCAAAACTGTGGTTAAAGTCTACTGACGATTTTGTAATGCACCAATGAAATGCATATAGACATTGCTTAACCACCAACAAATAAATTTCATTTATATATAATAGTATTGTGACAACAATGTGTCAAATAAAAAAATTTCATAACAGTTTGATTTAGATTTTATTTTTCATTTTGCCTTATAAATACTTTTCTTCTTATCCAATGGATTTCTGATTGTATAAAGGTGTAGAAAAATAAGATAGATTCATATCAAATATACTTTATTTGTTGGTTTAGTTTTGTATGAGTTTCAAGTCCTACTATTCTTGTTCTGTTGTTATTTTTGAAGATAATTTGTAATTTACAAGTTGTGAATTCTCAGATGGTTTTCGGAAGTATATGCATAAGATAAGAGGTTTTTAACTTTTCATAACTGTGGTTAAAGTCTACTGACGATTTGGGAAAGCACCAATGAAATGCATATAGACATTGCTTAACCACCAACAAATAAATTTTTTTATCTATAATAGTATTTTGACAACAATGTGTCAAATAAAAAAATTTCATAACAGTTTGATTTAGATTTTATTTTGCCCTATAAATACTTTTCTTGTTATCCAATGGATTTCTGATTGTATAAAGGTGTAGAAAAATAAAATAGATTTATATCAAATATACTTTATTTGTTGGTTTAGTTTTGTATGAGTTTCAAGTCCTACTATTCTTGTTCTGTTGTTATTTTTGAAAATATTTTGTAATTTACAAGTTGTGAATTCTCAGATGGTTTTCGGAAGTATATGCATAAGATAAGAGGTTTTTAACTTTTCATAACTGTGGTTAAAGTCTACTGACGATTTGGTAAAGCACCAATGAAATGCATATAGACTAGTGATGGACATTAAAAAAAACATCCATGTTTTTTAGTTTTATGTTTAGTTATTTATTTTCTTTGAATTCCAATATTTCGACTTACATCGTTAGTCATCGTTATTGATTTGATAATTAATAAAACAATATTACACAAACATTTATACTTCCACTGTTTACAAAACAAGAACTTTTACTGATTGTTTTGTAAACAGTAGAAGTATTAATGATTGTGTAATATTGTTTCATTATTTTCCAAATCCTTGATGATGACTAATGATGTTAGTCGGAATATTGGAATTTAAAGAAAACAAGTATAAACATATTAATAAAACACAAAATATTTTTTGTTTTTCAGTTTAATTACTTTGATCTCAAGCCAGATTATAATTGTATATATATAAAATTATATAATATATATATATGTATTATATATCCCAATACTTCTTATCAACACTTTGTAGAAACAAAAGTTTGCCTAGCCTGTTGCCACTCAATCGGTTTCTTTGTTGAGTCATCACCTGTGCCGCTTGCGAAAATAGTCTTTCTGATGGAACCGATGTTCCCACCGTCAGATATTTTTAGGCGATTTTATGTAGTTTTGGAAACTGAGTTCTACAGTCCTTCCAAATTTCCAATGGATTTTCGTTCAGTCTTCCAACAGGTGTCCTCAAATAAACTGAAAGCTCATCCGATAATATATCTTCGGATTTATTACTTTTTCTATTGCGATGTACCAGTTTATAATGGTTAGTCCATAATGAAAAGGTATCTTCACTTTTATCAGACTTTTCAGAGTCAGATTCATTATCATTTTGCCGCAAACTAATTTTCATCAATTCCTTGATTTTCGACACAGCACAGCTATTGCATCACTAAAATGCATTTTTTTGAATCGAGGGTCTAAAATGCTTGCTATGGCAAGAGGAGTTACATGTTCTATGGAACCCACTCTTTTTGACATCTCTTGCAGAGCCAATTTTTGCACTTCTTTTGCAACACTTTCTTCTACAACAGCTGAAGTAATGTTGGAAATCATACAACGGACTAAAGATATAATTGTGCTAGTTGTGCAATACTTATCTCCAGAAAGTTCTTTTGTGGCTGCTTCTAAAGGTCGTAAAGTCAACAGCACTGATGAGGCAATAGATATTTCTGAACTACTGAGCTTCGGTGGTGCTTTGACATGTCGAAAGAGAATATCATTTATAACAGTGCACATTTCCAAAAACCTTTGTACCATGAAGTATGTACTATTCCAGCGCGTAGGAACGCTTTGTATTAGTTTTGATTCAGTAGAAGCAGCTTTGCGCAATTCGTCTGCAGCAACGATACTCTGTTTAAACCAAGTTACAATTGCCTTTATTTTAGTAACAACATTTTGCCACTCAGTGCATGCATTTGTACTCTCAGCCACCAAATTCAAAGTATGAGCGAAACATGGAAGGTGTTTCTTTTTACCAAACGCTATTTCTGTCGCTTTTACCATGTTAGCGGCATTATCGGTAACAACCGCCGTCACGTTATCTGAATTTATCTTCCATTCTTCGCATGTTTTTAAGAGCATTTCTGATATATATTGTGACGTATGTCTTTGATCAAGTTCATATACACCAAGTGTGACTGAAATCAGTTCAATGTCAATGCCAAAATGAACAGTCACTCCTAAAAAAACTCTTCATATTTAAAGTATCGGTCCAAATATCTGTCATCATAGTTAGGTCTTCTATTGTGGACAACTTTATTTGAAAAGTTTTTGAAATAGCCTCATACTTACCGTCTGAGACTGGTTCTACTTGGAATTTTGTACTGCGGTGCAACTGTTCTCATGAGATTTTTGAATCCTCCATTCTCAACTATTGTAAAAGGTTGATGGTCTTTACAAATCATATATAGCAAACAGTTGTTAAGTTTTCGTGCCATATTCTGAATAAGAAGTTACGTTTTCAAAACTTGCCTTGATGGTTCTTTGAAGTTTAACAGGAACTACTTCGCAGTCAGAGTCCAAACTATTTTAAAATTGAGAACTACTTGTAGAAGGTTAAAGGGTTACTGATTCAGTCCTACGCTCATCAACAATATCAGGTGCTTCTGCTTCCGATGTATTATATTGAAATCAATCTCTGAATAAGCAGACTTATGAACATTACGAATATGCCCGATCAAATTTGTCGTATTTCCAGCAGACTTAATCTCCTTTTGACACAACTTACATTTAAGACTTTTGTCATCAATTTTGTCGTAAAATTTCCAAACCAAACCTCTCTTCTTAGGCGCCACGTTACTCTTAAATAAAAAAACGTTTTTTCGCATGAATTGCAAACAACAATGTTTCGTTTTTCTTTTGTCTATATTTCTTCACTTTTGGTGAAAAATCGTAATATCTAACACCAAACAATTTTTAATATTGCTTCTGACATTCAGTTTATAATTTAATAATTTGAAAATAATATCGAATAATAAAAAATATGGCATAATGTGCCAAACATGAAAAATATCATAAATAAACTTTGTTATGAGTTTTTAGAAATGCTTTCTTGGAACAAAAATCATCAAATCATATTAATAAAAACAAGTAAAAACGTTATATTCGACCGGGTCGAATCTTAAATACCCTCCAAATATTTAGTAAGTGAATTTGAAATGTTTAACTTGGTGGGACAGAGTTCCTTTATATAATATCGTACGTCAACGCCCACTAAAGGGGGCGGGGTTCAAAAATATGCAATATCATGCACAGACGAACGTATGGGCATTGCTAGACCGTCTTAGACTTCATCACAATTCTCTTTGGAGGCTATAAAAACTGTATTTTGGCGGGGTCGCTCTGGCAAGGGCTGTGGGGGAAACATTTCACCTTTGTCATTAAACTCTAAAAATAAATGCTTGGGATAATTATATACAAAATTAAAATTTCTTTTTTTTGATAGGGTCATTTAGCGGGCAAAGGGGGAGGAGGGGGTAGGGCAGCAACAGGCAGTCATAAAACTCTAAAGATAAATGCTTGGGATGATTATATACAAAATTTAAAAAAAATTTTTTTTTTGGTAGGGTCATTTAGGGAACAAAGGAAGAGGTGGGAGGAGGGGGGGGGGGGGTAGGGCAGAAATCGGCAGTCATATAACTCTAAAGATAAATGCTTGGGATAATTATATACAAAATTTAAAAAAAAAATTTTTATTTTTTTTGTTAGGGTTATTTAGGGGGCGAAGGGGAAGGAGGGTGTAGGGCAGAGTATTACCAAGTTTAGTCTCAGCTTCGTCATTAAAGCTTAAAAGTGTTATTTTTAAGGAATGTAGGCTTAAGTAAAACAATTTGTTAAATTTTTATGCTATTTTTGCCTATAATAACGCCCACTGAAGTGGGCGGGGTCAAAAAATATTTTTATTTTATTTAATGGCTCCAAGTTTAAGGCGTTGGACCATATTTGACATAAAAATATATCATTTGCTTAACAAAATAACCAAAAAACTTTAAAAATTATGTTGTTTTTTCTGGGTTGGTTTAGTTCTTCTTAGGGGAACTTTTTTCCGTCTTGCCCGATTTAGCCCATCTTCAAACTTGACCTGCTCTAAGTTTTAAAATATATTTATGCCAAATTTCAAGAGTCTAGCTCTTTTCGTTTGGACTGAATCGTGATTTCCACAGACGGACGGACGGACGGACATGCTCAGTTCGTCTTAGATTTCATCACTGATCAAGAATATATATACTTTATGGGGTCTGAGATGGATATTTCGATGCGTTACAAACGGAATGACAAAGTGAATATACCCTCCAAATTCTTTTTTGGAGGGTATAAAAAGCCAAAAATATAACGAAGTCAAACTTCTGGCTACACTGATATTTAGTTAGTTCAGGTAAACTTAGGACAAAAATTAGAGAAGGATAATTTTTTCGTTGCTTGGATTACAAAATTTTGTATGGGCAAGCACAAGGTACAAAAATAGTCGATGATAATAACATTTAACATATGCTACAAAGTTCTTCTATAAAATTTGTCTCTTCGATGTATCGAATGAAAAACATCGATGTTTATTCGATGTTGATAATTAAAAAAACATCGGATTGCATCGATGTATCGAAATCTTACATCGAATGTTTTTAAAACATCGATGTATATCGTCCACCACTAATATAGACATTGCTTAACCACCAACAAATAAATTTCATTTATATATAATAGTATTGTGACAACAATGTGTCAAATAAAACAAATTCATAACAGTTTGATTTAGATTTTATTTTTCATTTTGCCTTATAAATACTTTTCTTCTTATCCAATGGATTTCTGATTGTATAAAAGTGTAGAAAAATAAAATAGATTCATATCAAATATACTCTTATGGACACCCACTTCCCGGGTTCCCAATCTGATGTGGTAATACCGCAGGTATACCCCTCACACAGCCAGCCTTCTGCTTCCATTGACATGGATGCGGAAAGGATATGCTGGGCCATTAATAGTTTCCATCCGTTCAAATCTCCAGGACCGGATGGCATTATACCCGCGGACCTGCAACGGAACGCAGCTCTCGTAGTTCCATGGCTACTAGCTATATACAAAGCTGGTATCCTTTGGTCATATATTCCAACAAACTGGACAAAATGCGTCGTGATCTTCATTCCTAAGGGAGGGAAGACTTCGCACACTAAGGCGAAGGATTTCAGACCCATAAGCCTGACATCCTTCCTTTTGAAAACACTGGAGAGGGTTATAGATGTTCACATAAGAACATCCATAGATCACTCTCTCCTCTCCGCGTCTCAGCATGCCTACACCAAAGGCAAGTCGACTGAGACTGCCCTTCACTCGCTCGTGGGACATATAGAGAAGTCCCTGGAGCACAAGGAGTATACTATGGCCGCCTTCATGGACATTGAAGGGGCCTTTAACAACATTGATCCGATGTCAATTATTCACGCTCTAGGCGAGCTGGGTATTGACCGGACGACCATTCGGCTTATTGAAAATTTGCTCTCACGCAGAATTATTACCTCCACCTTAGGTACAGCCACCATCACCAGGAGGGCCCACAGGGGAACACCGCAGGGTGGGGTGCTGTCACCCTTATTGTGGAATGTAACGATGAATCTGCTGCTTAGAAGTCTGGAGACCATGGATATTAAGACTGTTGCATATGCAGATGATGTGGCAGTGGCAATATCGGGTTTCCATCTTGACACTATGTCACGGAGGCTGGAGACAGCATTAAAAGGGGTTAACGATTGGTGTTTGAGAAGCGGACTCAGCGTCAACCCTACAAAAACGGAACTGGTACTCTTCTCGAGAAGGTACAAGATTCCCTCATTCATCCATCCAAGACTGAATGGCATTACCTTGGACCTCTCGGATAAAGTCAAATACTTGGGTGTTGTGATTGATAGTAAGCTATTATGGACTTCTAATGTCCAGGAAAGAGTGAAAAAAGCCTCGATGGCAATTTACGTCTGTAGGAAAGCAATTGGCCCTACCTGGGGCATAAGCCCAAAGGGGGTGAATTGGATACTAGAGACTGTGATAAAACCTATACTATTCTATGGTATTGTGGTCTGGTGGAAAGCACTGGACGTGGCGAGGAACCGATCCAACATGGAGAGGGTTCTCCGCAGAATGGCACTTATGATAACGGGTGCTCTTAGAACGACGCCAACAAGGGCGCTTTTTGCCGTGCTGTGCTGGCTTCCGGCGGACCTGACTGCTAGGAAGCTGGCTCTACGCACCGCAGTCAGAATGGACACAATAGGCGCATGGACCCATAGACCATGGGGTCATGCTAGCATTTTAGACACGATGGGTAATCTACCGCATCTTATCGACTACAGCACTCCGGTACCCTACCTCAGTAGGAAATTTAGGTTTTCTCTGGCGGAAGGGTTCTCCCCATTGCACGGATCCGTACAGATTTTTGCGGACGGTTCCAAACGGGGGGGCAGGGTCGGTGGGGGTGTCTTTATTCCAGACTTTGGAATCGAGATGTCCTTCAGACTCCCGGATGAATGTAGCGTTTTACAGGCGGAAATATCTGCCATCAAAAGGGCAGCGTTGTGGCTAAGGTTTTATCGGATATCGAACCGGGACATCCAATTCATTACCGACAGTCAGGCTGCAATAAGGTCTCTTACGGGGGTGTATAGCACATCCCTACTTGTCCAGGAATGCCGCGGAGCCCTTGACGGACTTGCGGAACATTCACGCATCACCTTGAACTGGGTGCGGGGACATGGGACCACCATGGCCAATATTAAGGCGGATGAACTGGCGGGGAGAGGAACCACACTTCAGGAGGCCGACATTGACCAACTAAGTGGGATTCCACTCTCATCCTGCTGGAGACGCTTTGATACTGCACTATTCGAATTAGCTCAGGACAGGTGGTTCAGAGAATCCACTTGCGAAATATCAAGAGTCTTATGGCCCCGCCTGGACTCTAAGAGGACGAGGGATCTTTTGAACTTCGCAAGAGGTCATCTACGCAATATGGTGGCCACAATTACTGGTCACTGCACCTTTGGGATCCATGCCAGGCGCATGGGTCTTCCCTATAATGACTACTGCTCCAGTTGCAATGATGAGGAGGAGGAGGAAAGCATTGCACACCTCCTCTGCTCCTGCCCTGCTCTGGAGGAGCAGCGCCTGCAGTCTCTGGGCAGGACACGCTTTGGAGACATTTCGGAGATATCAGAAATAGGGCTAAGATACCTGAGTCTCTTTATTAGGAGCAGTGGCTGGTTCGGCAGCTGACTCCCCTGGGACGTGCATGCACGACCATAGCTGTTGGTTATGTATCCCATTCTCTTCTTTACTTTCTTCTTTACTATCTTCTTTACTATCTTTCTTACCTCAACTTCGACTACCCCTACTTCTTCCTCATCTCTTATCTTCTCACTCTTCCTTAATACAGGTATCACAAAGGGATCAACATAATTGGACCCAAGTGGGCTGGACTCTCTTTTTCTTTCCTTTACCAGCAACCTGCTAACCTAACCTAACCTACTTTATTTGTTGGTTTAGTTTTGTGTGAGTTTCAAGGCCTACTATTCTTGTTCTGTTGTTATATTTGAAAATAATTTGTAATTTACAAGTTGTGAATTCTCAGATGGTTTTCGGAAGTATATGCATAAGATAAGAGGTTTTTAACTTTTCAAAACTGTGGTTAAAGTCTACTGACGATTTGGTAAAGCACCAATGAAATGCATATAGACTTTGCTTAACCACCAACAAATAAATTTCATTTATATATAATAGTATTTTGACAACAATGTGTCAAATAAAAAAATTGCATAACAGTTTGATTTAGATTTTATTTTTCATTTTGCCTTATAAATACTTTTCTTGTTATCCAATGGATTTCTGATTGTATAAAGGTGTAGAAAAATAAAATAGATTCATATCATATATACTTTATTTGTTGGTTTAGTTTTGTATGAGTTTCAAGGCCTACTATTCTTGTTCTGTTGTTATTTTTGAAAATAATTTCTAATTTACAAGTTGTGAATTCTCAGATGTTTTAGATGGTTTTTAACTTTTCATAACTGTGGTTAAAGTCTACTGACGATTTGGTAAAGCACCAATGAAATGCATATAGACATTGCTTAACCACCAACAAATAAATTTCATTTATATATAATAGTATTGTGACAACAATGTGTCAAATAAAAAAATTCATAACAGTTTGATTTAGATTTTATTTTTCATTTTGCCTTATAAATACTTTTCTTCTTATCCAATGGATTTCTGATTGTATAAAGGTGTAGAAAAATAAAATAGATTCATATCAAATATACTTTATTTGTTGGTTTAGTTTTGTATGCGTTTCAAGGCCTACTACTCTTGTTCTGTTGTTATTTTTGAAAATAATTTGTAATTTACAAGTTGTGAATTCTCAGATGGTTTCCGGAAGTATATGCATAAGATACGAGGTTTTTAACTTTTCAAAACTATGGTTAAAGTCTACTGACGATTTGGTAAAGCACCAATGAAATGCATATAGACTTTGCTTAACCACCAACAAATAAATTTCATTTATATATAATAGTATTGTGACAACAATGTGTCAAATAAACAAATTTCATAACAGTTTGATTTAGATTTTATTTTTCATTTTGCCTTATAAATACTTTTCTTGTTATCCAATGGATTTCTGATTGTATAAAGGTCAAGGCAGATTAAACAGGTACCCTCACTAGCGCAGCTGTCTATTGTTTATAAAGCAACTCATTGTCAAAAGTTTGTTTACAAGGTACACAAATTGTTTTATTTTTTAGTGAAAAATTGCAGCAAAATATTACAAAGTTTTCAAAAATAGTGATATAGTCAAAGTGTTTCGGCAGCAGCATCAAAAATATCTCAGTCAAAAGTTTGTTTGTGTGTTTCAGAGTGGATTTCACAATAAAACAACATCTTTGGACTTTAATAAAGTAAAAACTGCCGCTTTTGGTGTACTACTGAAGCGCAAGAAATTGTTCTCAATGGGAAGCCACAACGCTCTCTTGGAGTTTTTATTAAATAGAAGGCCTCAAATTAAAGAACATTTATTGCATTCTCGCAAAGAAGTTGATCGCCAATTGAAATTTGTTTGTGAAAAGTTCATAAAAGATGCTCTTAACAATTTAGCAGCACCTCTTGTAACATTTCTGGAAAAAGCACAGGCCGTTTTATGTTCTTCAGCGCCTGCGGCCGCCAAGGAACATCAGCAACAACAAAGTAATAAAATAAACTATACACTGAGGCAAAGTTCATGGGCGAGTCTACAGCATATAAGCAGGGTTATACCTACAAGAGACCCAACGATTGATAAAAAAAACTAACTGCCGACGTTACAAAGATCGATGTAATTGTATTTAAGCCGAACAGGGACGCCGAATTTATAATTTTTCAACCTATACAAGTTAGTTTTAAAAAATTTGCTAAATATCATAACTTGATAATGAAACAATTCTTTTCTTTATATCCTCCAAAACAACATAACTCAGTCCGTTGTTAAATTAGAGCAATTACAAACCACTAATGGTTACAGCCCCGATGACATGCCCTTCCACCGAACAAGTATCAATAATATTATCTAGTGTCGGTATTTTAGCATTCGATGCGATGATAAACTTTTCTGCTGCCGAACACAAAATAAGTATGTATGTATATCATCAACAGATAACAACAAACTGCAGCTACGAAAACCAGCGAAAACATTGGACAAGAAAGTTAGTTTTGATGGCCCAGTGGAAAATCTGCCAGAAGTGTCGGAATCTTCAGGCAATAATAGTAGTGTTACATCGCCAACAGTACTATCGCCGGAACCCGCAGATGACAACACTGGGGAAAGCACGCAATAGAATAACGATTTTTTACTTTACTTATAAATATTTTTTATTTTTATTAAAGTACGCAATAAAACATTATAAATAACGTTACACAAATATGAAATGTTTTCAAGGGTCAAAACTATTAATTAACTATTATTAATTTGAAATCTAGATATCCCAAATTATGTCTACTTATTTCTATTCGATAGTGAGCACTTGCGTTTGCTATTTTGCTGCTGGCCGGCCACTGGTATGGTTGGTGCGTCGTTGTACAGCATTACGTTTATTCCTATCGTTTTCTTCATCCGATTCCATTATGGACAAAGCAATTGAGCGAGCTAAAGCTTCATCCTCTGACTGCAAAATAGAGAACCAAAAACTGAAATTGTGAAACTAAAATTGAGGCTATCTGTTACTTACTATGTTTCCCTGAATATGATTAGAACCTACTGAACCCAACCTTCCAAACAGCTGCCCTCACCGCTGCTGTTGTGGGCTTATGGGTTTATGCCAAACGCCTCTTCAAATTACGAAAATCTTTTATAACTCGGTCTCGTCCACTCTTCTTAGCGAATACCTGTTGAGAAAAACTAAATAGATGAATGCTACGTACCAAGGCAGCTTAAATGCATACTTACCTTATAATCGCGGAGAGTCCAAACTACAGGTTCATGTACTAAAAATCTAATATCTTTGGAATAAAATTTTGATTTCCGAAGAACCCTTTTGTGCTCGACTGCGATGTTTAGGTTCTTTTAGATACACACCTTCTACAGTGCACAAACGACCTGAGTCATTCAGATATAATTGAAGTTTACACAGAGCAGCCCTACGCGTAATATATTGAGTGGCTTCCCAGATTCATACTGGAAAATTATAACACTTTATTTTTTCCAAACATTAATTGGTTTTAATATGTACCTTCTTTGGAGAACGCATTTTAATTCCTTTTAACTCCATATATCTTAAACAACGAGATCACGTATGGGCCAAGGCTGCTTAGACAGCCCACTTAAAAATTATGTATTTAACACCATTTAATTAAGATTCTTTAATTCTATATGTACATATATAGATCAAAAATGTATTTATTTGTTATAAAAATTTAATAAATATTATTCAAAACATGTAAATGTGCTTATATTATATGTTTTAGCTGCCTTTTGTTTTTTGCCTTTTTGTTTTGCTTTCAAGAAAACGACATTTCTTTTTGACAACGAGGCGCTTATTTTCTAGCAACAAAATACGTGTGGTTTTTGGTGTTGTTAATTGTTGTAGTTATGGGGGTACCGAGTAAAGCTGCCTTGATAAAGCTGTAGAAAAATAAAATAGATTCATATCAAATATACTTTATTTGTTGGTTTAGTTTTGTATGAGTTTCAAGGCCTACTATTCTTGTTCTGTTGTTATTTTTGAAAATAATTTGTAATTTACAAGTTGTGAATTCTCAGATGGTTTTCGGAAGTATATGCATAAGATAAGAGGTTTTTAACTTTTCAAAACTGTGGTTAAAGTCTACTGACGATTTGGTAAAGCACCAATGAAATGCATATAAACATTGCTTAACCACCAACAAATAAATTTCATTTATATATAATAGTATTGTGACAACAATGTGTTAAATAAAAAAATTTCATAACAGTTTGATTTAGATTTTATTTTTCATTTTGCCTTATAAATACTTTTCTTGTTATCCAATGCATTTCTGATTGTATAAAGGTGTAGAAAAATAAAATAGATTCATATCAAATATACTTTATTTGTTGGTTTAGTTTTGTATGAGTTTCAAGGCCTACTATTCTTGTTCTGTTGTTATTTTTGAAAATAATTTCTAATTTACAAGTTGTGAATTCTCAGATGTTTTAGATGGTTTTTAACTTTTCATAACTGTGGTTAAAGTCTACTGACGATTTGGTAAAGCACCAATGAAATGCATTTTTTTGCTTAACCACCAACAAATAAATGTCATTTATATATAATAGTATTGTGACAACAATGTGTCAAATAAAAAAATTTCATAACAGTTTGATTTAGATTTTATTTTTCATTTTGCCTTATAAATACTTTTCTTGTTATCCAATGGATTTCTGATTGTATAAAAGTGTAGAAAAATAAAATAGATTCATATCAAATATACTTTATTTGTTGGTTTAGTTTTGTATGAGTTTCAAGGCCTACTATTCTTGTTCTGTTGTTATTTTTGAAAATAATTTGTAATTTACAAGTTGTGAATTCTCAGATGGTTTTCGGAAGTATATGCATAAGATAAGAGGTTTTTAACTTTTCAAAACTGTGGTTAAAGTCCACTGACGATTTGGTAAAGCACCAATGAAATGCATATAGACATTGCTTAACCACCAACAAATAAATTTTATTTATATATAATAGCATTGTGACAACAATGTGTCAAATAAAAAGATTTCATAAATACAAAATTAAAAATTTTTTTTATAGGGTCATTTAGGGGGCAAAGGCGGAGGAAGGGTTAGGGCAGAGTATTACCAGGTTTCGTCATTAAAGGTTAAAATTTTAATTTCATGGAATGTAGGCTTAAGTAAAACAATTTGTTAAATTTTTACAATCTTTTTGCATATAATAACACCCACTAAAGAGGGCGGTGTTCAAAAAGAATTTTTTTTTATTTTATAGCTCCAAGTTTAACGCGTTAGACCTTCTTTGACATAAAAATATATCATTTGCTTAACAAAATTACAAAAAAACTTTAAAAATTATGTTATTTTTTAGAGGTTGGTTTAATTCTTCTTAGCGAACTTTTTTCCCTCTTGACCGATTTAGCCCATCCCCAAACTTAACCTGTGCTATCCTTCAAGATATATTTGTACCAAATTCCAAGAGTCTAGCTCTTTTCGTTTGGACGGAATCGTGATTTCCTAAGACAGACGGACGGACATGCTCGGATCGTCTTATATTTCATCACTGATCAGGAATATATATACTCCATGGGGTCTCAAACGGAATGACAAAGTGAATATACCCTTCATGTTCTTTTTTGGAGGGTATGTATTTATAAGGATATCTGCGCAATATGAACGAACAGTTTAACACGAAATTGTTTGTTGCTTTAAGCAAAATATGAACCAAATTTGAAAATATATAAAAAACAATGCACTTCCAAATATTTGTAAACATTCATGGATGGCAGGATTTGTGTCTTCATAACAAACTTTCGTGGAGGAAAAAGTATATAAAAACTTTGGTTGGAATTTTCATCAAACCAAAATAAAACTGTTGAGTTTATTTGCACATACATATTTACAAATGAGTGAAATATGTACAATATTCCAATTCCATGTATTGTTTCAACAATCAACATTTTGAAAATTTAAAAATTTCAATTTCCAATTTCAATTGAGTCAAAGTTTGAAATAATATTCGAGGAACTAGCTAAAACACCTTAATAATAAATATTTTTGATACAGAACGCTGATGAGATGGCGTAGCGGCCTCGAAATCAGTACTGATCCGTTCTGCTGGTTTGATGATTATTGAAAAATATTCTTAATATTCCAATCTTAATATAAATTAATAAAAATAGAATTTGAACAAATTCATTTATTAATAAAATAATAAAAAATGGTTTGCACTCTTGCAGATTCGAACTTAAGCCCGTTGATAAAATTAACAATTTACATAAGAAAGTTCGACTAATAAAAATTCATACATAATTTAAAACATTTGTTCATTGTAAATTGACAACTAAATTCAATTACTTGAACATAAATAACAAAGAAGCTTTAGTTATCAGCCGCCGATGGCTCTGGAAAAAGCGAAAGAGATACATGGAATATTGGGAATATTAATCGTCAGGGTTGGGGAATTTCGTACTAACCAAAAATGTAATAACTTAAAAATATGAATGTGATAACTTCTCATATTCAATTTTCGTTAAAATATTGGTTAAATAGTAGATATTCCTACTAACTAGCACCACTTGCAAAAAGTGGAAAAATTGAACCAAGAACGTTGATGAGATGGCGTAGCGGCCTCGAAATCAGTACTGATCCGTTCTGCTGGTTTGATGATTATTGAAAAATATTCTTAATATTCCAATCTTAATATAAATTAATAAAAATAGATATTGAACAAATTCATTTATTAATAAAATAATAAAAAATGGTTTGCAGTCTTGCAGATTCGAACTTAAGCCCGTTGAGAAAATTAACAATTTACATAAGAAAGTTCGACTAATAAAAAATTCATACATAACTTAAAAAAAAAATTATTTTTGATAAATTTAGGACAAGAACCACACCGAATAAAATACGTTTTGATATTTTGTAAACAACCAACACTAAAGACAAATTCTACTCTAGTTGTTACAGCCGACGACAGTATTTCCCCACACATGGCCACAGGGTTACAAGAAAGGCAGCTTAAACAGGTACCCCCCATACCCCTACTACAACAATTTACAACACCAAAAAACACATGTATTTTGTTGCTGGAAAATAGCCAGCTTCTTGTTAAAATCGCATAAGCAAAGTGCTAAAATGGCAAATTTTTGAACTTTTAGTGATACATTTATTACCTTTTTTTGTTATTTAGATACTAAGAAATATATAAAATCACTGAAGCTGTATAAATGAAAAGCTCTGGGATTACTGGGACCAGCACTTAGGGGATAACCCCTACATATGCAGTGCGTTGCGCCGGAACTAGAAAAAAGCGGATAGTATTGAGAAGACAGGTAAAGTAGAGCATATAGAGAATTAATTTTTTTTAGATATTTCAACAAATATGTCAAATAACAAATGCGTGAAATAAAAAAATTTCATAACAGTTTGATTTAGATTTTATTTTTCATTTTGCCTTATAAATACTTTTCTTGTTATCCAATGGATTTCTGATTCTATAAAGGTGTAGAAAAATAAAATAGATTCATATCAAATATACTTTATTTGTTGGTTTAGTTTTGTATGAGTTTCAAGGCCTACTATTCTTGTTCTGTTGTTATTTTTGAAAATAATTTGTAATTTACAAGTTGTGAATTCTCAGATGTTTTTCGTAAGTATATGCCTAAGATAAGAGGTTTTTAACTTTTCAAAACTGTGGTTAAAGTCTACTGACGATTTGGTAAAGCACCAATGAAATGCATATAGACATTGCTTAACCACCAACAAATAAATTTCATTTATATATAAAAGTACTGTGACAACAATGTGTCAAATAAAAACTTTCATAATATAATATGTTTTCTAAATGTATTTAAATTTGTTTGTAACTTCCTGATTGTTGTTGAAGAATATGTTTTATGTATATGTGTTTTTGTTTATATTTATATGTAGTATTAATTTGTATATACATATGTATACATATATGTATGTATATGTGTACATATATATATATATATATATATATATATATATATGTATGTATGTATGTTTTTTTTTTTTTTTTTTTTTTATGGACGTAATGATAGCAACTATCAATAGTGGCCCCACGACAGCTTCACTAGCACCACCCTGGGACAGCTTAGGCATTTCATCAGGGTGGGTAGTATTATCAGTATTATTCCTACGTCCTCCTTAGTTCCTAGGTAAGGAGGTTCGGAACTGATGCGCTTATTTAATCGTCAGTAGCTAACGAATCCTAAGACGTACTAACTCTCCTACGAATCTGTGCTAATCTGCGAAGTTCTATTAGAACAAGCTGTACAAAACTACACACTCTGGTCCAATTCAATAAGGATTCCAGCATGGTCGGAATAATATTCTCCGGGCTGATCGTACGCCCCAAACCTTCCTCTAAATACGACCTCCAGTTGCTGAATCGTGAGCAGACAAAGACGACATGCTCAGCATCCTCAACCACATTCCCACCACAGTGTGGACAGAACGGAGAGTCGTCGTGCTTAAAACGAAATAGATATGACCTAAAGCAACCATGTCCAGACAAGAACTGTGTTAGGTAATAGTTCAGATCACCATGTTTCCTAGTCAGCCATAATCTGATGTCGGGTATTAATGTATAAGTCCATCTTCCCTTTTCAGTGGTTGACCACCGTTCTTGCCATTTTTGCATGCAAAAGTCAGAGTTATCCCTATTCATGATTTCTAAATCGATAGGGATCATACCCGCAATGATAAAAGCCGCCTCGTCCGACACTGTCCGAAATGCACTACATACTCTTAAAGCAGCTAGCCTATACACAGGGGATACCAGCCCCACATATGTGGAATATCTAAGTGAGTCTGGCCATACCGGGTGTGCATATAGGATAATGCTCCTTACTACTCCAGCGAGCAGTTTCCTCTGAAGATATTTTGTTTGGCATGATCCGAGATAGCGCCAAACAGGTCCCTGATGCTTTGGATGCTATATATCGCAAATGCTCGCGAAAAGATAGCCGTGTGTCAATCATCACACCCAGATATATCAGAAATGTCTTTGATTCTATGGAACAGTGCCAACATTGAGGGTAATAGTCTCCCTAGCCTTACGACTACTAATTAAAACCGCTTCGGTTTTATGATCAGCTAGAGTCAATCCCATTGCAGTGATCCAGGACTTTACTAATTGTACGCTGGCATTTGCAATGGTTTCTGCCTCCAGCAATTCCAGCGCTATATCGTCTGCGAATGCCACAATCTGTACTCTCTCAGGTAACCTCAACCTTAGCACTCCATCATACATTACGTTCCACAACAATGGTCCAAGTATCGATCCTTGGGGAACACCACCACTAATCCTACGTTTTCTTACACCCGCATCTGTACTATAGATCAATTCCCTATACCGGAAATAATTCTGCACTATCCCTATCAGATATTCTGGGATGTCCAATCGAGTTAGAGCATCAACAATATGCACCCAGCTCGCTGTGTTGAACGCGTTCTTCACATCCAGCGTCACAACTACACAGTACTCTTTTGTGCATTCCTCCAACTCCTGCCATAGATAGTCCGTGCAGCAGTTTCTACTACCACGCTTATAGCATCCACTGTTGACTTCGCCCTCCTGAAGCCAAATTGGTTGTCTGATAGGCCATTTCTGTCTTCAACGCAATTCCCAAGTCTTTGGCAGATCACACCCTCTAGCAACTTCCCACATGTATCTATCATACACAGTGGCCGATAAGATGAGGGATCATCTAGGGGTTTATTGGCTTTTGGTATTAATACCAACTTCTGCCTCTTTCATCTTGTTGGAAAAATTCCCCTACCTAAGCATGTATTCACCATTCTTAAGAACTGCTCGGGACAAAGCCTGACGGCCTCCTTTAATACTATATTTGGAATGCAGTCGAGTTCAGGTGCCTTCTTGTCTCTAAACCTAGAGACAACGTCCCTCGGTTGCAACGGGGTCAGGCATTTAAGTTTTTTGGTGACCAGCTTATATGCGAGACCCCAAGGATTATCATCCACCTCATCACAGATATTAAGAAAACACTGCCGCTTGCTCCTACGAATTGCATCCTTTAGGGCCTTCCTCCTATTCCTGTAATTCTGTTGGTATACGCTATTCTCTAACCTACCTCGAGTTCTTGTATACTACCTTCTGGCACGTATACACTCCGCCCTCAAGCCGGCAATATCATCATTCCACCAATAAACCGGTGGCCCCTTTCCGGATCTTTTCCGCCTCACCATAGATGTATCGCACGACCGAGTGATATGGTTTACCAATTGTTCTGCCATATCCTCAGCTGAACCATTTAATTCCATACCTTCCATACAGATGGCAAAAATATCCTTATCAAAGGTATTCACTTTCCATCCCGACAAACCTTGTGCACGGGGAGTCACATGCCGTATATCATCCTGTATATCCATAATAATGGCACTGTGATCGCTGTGAGTATAAACATCCGATACTCTGCATTTTACACGGTTTATAATGATATCGCTGGCAAACGTTATATCAATAATTGAACCACCATTTCCTCCTCTAAATGTTTCCCCATCTCCAGAATTCAAGAGCACAACATTCAGCGCAGAAAGGGCCTCTAATAGCATCCTTCCCCTTGCATTCGTCAAGGGGCAGCCCCATTCAACAGCCCACGCATTGAAATACCCTGCTATTATAACAGGACTCCTGGCTGCAGCGTCCATCACTATGTTGTCTATAATAACACGAAAGTCACCAATAGAATACCTAGGAGGCCGCGTGTACCCACATTGCGGTGATAACCTCTCCCTCAATATCAAAGAACCGGTAGTCCATATAGCTGCTGTATCTGTATCATCAGTAACGCAATTTGCAGATACAATCTTCTTATATGGCTCGCCGATTACAGCAACGTCTACCTTTAAATCTCGTACGGTTTGCCTAAGCAACTCCTGTGCTGCTGTAATATGCGCATCCTGATTATTAAGTACTGTTTAACCCTTAAGATTTTGTAGCGCCCTCTTGTAGTACGGGCAAACTACGCATCCGGTGACATGGTCACCATTAGTACTTCCACCCTTTCTACAGAGCATGCACGAAGGTCTGTTGGAACATGTTGCAATCTTGTGGCCAGCTTCCCCACAACGCAAGCAATTCCCGGATAGATCATGGCCGCTACTATTCGTCGCCCTATGTCCAAAATCGAGACAGTTGTAGCACCTCTTCGGTGCTATCTTTTCCCGTATTCGACACAGGATCCAGCCGATGCGTATCTTCAACATCTCTAGAAGACGTCTAGCTAGAGGAGCACTCAGACCAATCGTGGCAGTTTGTGTTCCCCCATACTCTCTCCTCAGTGATTTAATTGCAGTCATCTGAAGTACCTTAAAATCGTTGGATTTACTAACTATGGCGTCATAGATGTCCTCCTTGGAAGTCACCTCATCTATGTCCCTAATTTCAACTCTAACCTCTTGGGATAGTGCCCGTACTTCGGCAGTTCCACCCAGTACCGCTTCCACCTCCGACCTGAACACACCTATGTTCTGGCGAGCGGGTTTAGTTGGCTCCAGTAGCAGCTCACCCCTCCCAGTCTTCCGAATGCCCTTCACATTCTTCCCCAGATTACTAAGTTTAGGGTCCTTCTTCATTTGCCTGAGAATCTCAGCATAGGAAGCGTTCCCTCATGTTTTAATAACCAGTGCATCCGAACGTGACCCCTGCTTACTCCTAATCCTATTTCTATTCACTTCCCTGGGACGGACCTTTATCCACCCAGGTTCCTTAGCGCCTGGGTTCGGCAAAGCAGCACCATTCGCTGCCGCCGATCCCACACAGCTACCTTCACTACTCCTGTTAGCATCTACTGCATCCTTCCTCTTCTTCTTAGCCCTATTCCCCTTTGGCCCAAGAGTACTTTCATCTCTCCTACGCTTCGGGGTCGCACCTGCAGGGACAGGGGGAGATGGTCTTACCATAACCCCTGTCTGCGTCTGCTTATTGCAGTGCACCTTGAGCTGAGCAGTGGAACTGGCCACCTGCATATACAATGCCTGTATTTCTCGAGACATCGATACTATATCCTTGTGGACATTCGATCTTGTCTTGAGAAAGTTTAATAGCTTTGCTATCCTCTCTCCTAGTTTTTCAACCTTGCCTTTTGGTTCCTGACCACCACCATCTGTGGTGCCAAAACCTCCCCTATGCGGCGTGTTCACCGCCGTAGGGGGCGATCTCGCGATCACCGGCCTCTTCAGGAATGGATTCTCAATTTCGCCATTTCCTGAGCTTTCCGCTTTCGCTTCAAAATTATTTCTATTGTTCTTCTTTCAATTGGGTCCAAACTCGCAGCCGCTGTCTCCGTTCGTTGTGCAGTCACGTTTAGATCCCATGGGTGTCTTTGCAAGCAGTGAGGTCCATGCAAGGGTTGACGAAGAGACCTTATGGATCAATCCGCCAGAGCCAGATCCGTGCTAACCGGGAATAAACATCCGGACCTACACCACCAACTTAATGATGACGAACTTCAAACGTACTTTGAGACTTGCCAAGTTTTAATAGGACGGAGGCAGTTGTGGCATTAGCCTGAAAGCCATTTCTGTAAAAATTCACTCCTACATACTTAAGTCCCAGAATGCCACATCTACCAGACCAGGGTTCTACCATTTCAAATCGTTCTCCCAGGAATGCCATAATTAAGACCATACTGGACTTGGTCTTAATGCCAGGGACTTCAAAGCCCCATCTCAGTGTGCCAAATAAAGGGCCACACTGAATAACAGGTCTTCTTGGGGCATCTTTGTTCAAGCCCTCCAACCCGTTATAATAACTCAGGGCCGCGGGGTCGTTACTCCCCGTTATCCGTACAAATATCCATAAGTGGTTGTTGTATTAGCTAGTCTGATTCTTTCATTTTCTTTCATGACATTTTAATTTTATGAATTATGGCTGAGCTAAGGAATCAACTGAGCTAAAGAATCAACTGAGCCAAAGAATCAACTGAGCTAGTGAATGAAATGAATGAATTAATTCAGTAAAGTGAGCGGAGCGGAGAAGAGCGCTCACTCAAAAGAGCTGTTTTGTACAACCCTAGACTAAATTAAAGAGGGTAGGAATCAGGGATGGAAAAGGGTTATTTTGATTTTGCACCAATTAACTAAATCAAATGTACTTTTCATACCATGACGGTACCATTTTTTTATATGTTTTATATATCTATAAATAGAAATTCAAAAAGTTGTCTACACAAGAATACAACAAAAAAATATTATATACATAAAAATCTAGGAATCAGTTGATTAAATTTTATTCAAAAAGTCATACAATTTAATATAATAAATTTTCTGGTAGTTTAAACTTAAGGCAACGAGACATTGATTGAAAATTTTTTCGGTATTTGGAAATTAATTATTATATCCTCTTTCAACGTGATTGTTTTTGAATCAAATATAAGGCAGCCTAACGATGAAAAATGTTTCTGTTGCGAAAAATTATAGCAAATAATTGTAAGTCCGTTACTTAAATGAGCCATAATTTAGCAGAAATATGAGACATAGACCCTATTTTGAAAGATTGGAGTCTAAAGAAACGTTTTCTCTCGAAGGAACAATCATTTTCAAAAAGAAACGACAAAATAACTATATAGAACAAGCAGAGGAGTAAGAAACGATCCGAAAATTTCATGAAGTGCTGACTGGAATATTGTATGTAATAAAAAGTTGACACAAAATGTTTGATTATGTTACCGTATAATTCACAGAGTTATTTTATGTTTATTAACTGATTCACTGAGAAATTAACAAACATTTTCAAGCATAAAACGTTTTTATGAAATAGGTGTAAGCTTTTGATTGGGATATTTAAACTGTACCAAATTAGTCGTGGTAATACACGATACCAACAAAGTCTAATTATACCAAAAAAAGTACAATTGTATCATGTTTTCCATCCGTGGTAGGAATACGTGTGAATGATCTCAACACAATTGTGCTAAGAAACGACCGTGTCTGATGTTGACTCACTCAGACCTGCTTTGCGGGTATCTTGTGTTTTAACATTCTGTTAATGTTCTCAACAATAAATAATGTTAACGACGGTAAGAAGAAAATTAGGTAATTATTTCTAAATACTCACCACTTGTTTCGTTTATGTCAAAAAATGATGTAAATGGATTTCCCTCTGAAACGAGACCGTAACGAACTTCACGCGGACTACCTTTATCGCCATCTTCGGCATGAACTTGAAGTATCTACAATTATATTAAAAAAATACATATTTTACAATTAAACTTAAAGTCGAAGATCTATTGAAAACCTAAGAAAAGTTTTAATTCACAGCTTCAACAAGACTGCCATTGAGAATTGATATTGCATCTGGTATTTAAGTAAATGAGCACAAATTCACCACTATTGTTTCAAATGAACTTACCATACAGCACCAAGCGTTTACACACATGTAAACGTTTTCGTAACCTACTATAATTCGATATCAATATGGATTAATTATAATACCTTTCACCAAAAATGTTGAAAGGATATAAGTATACAGGGTTGTTATACCATGTGCAATTTTCAAACTATTAATATGCGTACCCATATAGTATGTAAAACAATATTCTAGGTCCTCATGAATAGGGAAGTCGAATAAGCAATGACCTGTCTGTTGGTTTTCCGAAACCATTCAGAATGACCGAAGGGATTTGAGTTGAATTCCCTATAAATTTTTTATGAAATTCTTATTTGACACATTGTTGTCACAATACTATTATATGTATATAAATGAAATGTATTTGTTGGTGGTTAAGCAATGTCTAACATTAAAAACAACAAATAAATTTCATTTATATATAATAGTATTATGACAACAATGTGTCAAATAAAAAGTTCATAACAGTTTGATTTAGATTTTATTTTTAATTTTGCCTTATAAATACTTTTCATGTTATCCAATGGATTTCTGATTGTATAAAGGTGTAGAAAAATGAAATAGATTCACATCGAATATAATTTGTTTGTTGGTTTAGTTTTGTTTGAGTTTCAAGGCCTACTATGCTTATTCTGTTGTGATTTTTGAAAATAGTTTGTAATTTACAAATTGTGAATTCTCAGATGGTTTTCAGAAGTATATGCATAAGATAAGAGGTTTTTAACTTTTCAAAACTGTGGTTAAAGTCTACTGATGATTTGGTAAAGCACCAATTAAATGCATATAGACATTGCTTAACCACCAACAAATAAATTTAATTAATTTTTTTTTTAATTTTTTATTACAATTTCTTTGTTTTCAGTATTTTGTAAAGAAGAAAGAGGAATTTAAAATGGAACAGTACCCTATTGTACGACGTGCGAAAATTGTTGAACATTATTTCTCCAATCAATAATAAACTGTTTTGACTCAGCTTGCATATAGTCGTAATTTGCGCGGCTTGGATCCACAGAGTGCGCAATAAACCGCCTGGTTGCAAATTTTCGACAACAAGGAACGGTCAGAAAGGTTCCTGGTGACTTCAGAAAAAAACCTAAGCTAATACCAAAATCTGCGCAAATTGTAAATAAGAGTTATACTTAACAAACGAAATATTGGCGAACACATATTATTCAAAACTAAAAAATTGTGTAAAATAAAAAGCAAAAAGGAGTTCGTTTTGTGGTCTGGTGCTATGCAGTAAATAGCTGATGGTTGAAGTTCTACAATATCTGAAAAATAACATGAAATTTCCTAAATTGTAATTATACATTTCACAAAAGAGAAAATGAGAAGGTATATATGCGTAATTTCCTTAATATTAATATGGGACCCCATAAAGAAATCTGGATCCTCATAATAGCGATAACGCACGTATGATGTTCGTCTGTACGTGAAATCGGGTTTCCCAATCCCTCGGAAAGCTAGAGACTCCATACTTGGATTGAAAATGAACTTAAGTAGAGTGGTATTGAAATTCAGAAATCCAAACCACGGTTCCAGAGCTCAGAAGATTACACCTATTTGAGGCCACAAAAGTAATTAGTAAAACTTTTTTTTGTTAATTAAATATATTTGATACTTTGGGAAGAATTAAACTTGTATTAAGAACCAACAAAAAATAAAAATTTTGATGGGCAACTGACATGTTTGTGGCTCATACATTTTTTTGTTGCTTTTGAGAGCTATTTCATAATATATGAAAAACAGGATTGTTATTAAATATTTATAAAAATTGAAATTTCGATCTTAAGGTTGGACAATTCAAATATTTTAAGATGCATAAAAGCGGCCAAAAAGGTAACTAATTTTAATTTTTTTTAAGTAAGACTATGTTATATTTCACTAACTCTACAGTTACACGTTCAGTTTTTGCTTTCAAGTTTTTCACACATACTGATTGTCAAAATTCACAAAAATTGAGAGCTATGACGTATGACGTACGCAATTTTAAAGCAAATTTGTTTTCGAAATGTCGTTGAAGATATAATTTTAATTATAATTTTTATAATAATCTTATTTCTGTGTAATTATTATTTTCAATAAACAAAACAAACACACAAAATTATGATGCCAGAACATTCGAGAAGAAAAACTACAAATTTTCTCATCAAAAATGTTATCAATTGTTTTCTTGACTGGAAGTTGAAACACTCAGTTTGAAAGAAAATTTGGAAGCAAGTTCGTATCAAATTTAAAAAGTATGCATGTATGTATTAGTAAAAAATGTGTGAGTGTATTAAAACTTGAAAGGTAAACTTGATCGTGTAACACCCAAGTAAGAATTGAATTGCTATTGTTGCAAAACGAAATTTTTTTTTTGTTTTTCCTGAACTAAAATATAGTTTTAATTAGTAAAAAACCGACGTTCGTTGCCTTTTTGTTTACTTTTTTGTATAAAAAAATTTAAATTTTCCAGCCCTGGAATTTTAATTTTTTTAGCCAATGCTAGTCTTCATTAAATATAAAGTCGTTTTATTCAAGAAAAACTTAAAATTTGCAACTATTTTAGTCACATTCATATACCACAATATATTCCATGTACCAACAAAAATTTCAATTTCCCAACCCTGGAAGCGCAATTTAAATTTTTTTAAATTTCTTTATCAATGCAAATCTTCATAAGGTATAAAGTACTTTTGTTTAAGAAAAACTAAAATTTTTTTAACCATTTTGGATATTACATGTACTACAATATATTGAAGGATACTGGAAGCGAATTTTTATTTTTTTACCAATGGAATTTTTAGTGAAATGTAACATAGTTTTACTTGACAAAAAAAATTCAAATCTTTAAACTTTTTTGATCACTTTCATGTAGATACCACAAAATATTTCATTTGTCCAACCCAGGAGTCGGAATTTTGATTTTTTAAGATTCTAATACCAATTTTGTCCTTCCTATATTATAAAATAGTTAGCAAAAACAACAACGTTAATTGCCTTTTGGGTAACTTTTATGCATAAAAAATATATCAAGTTCCCAACCCTGAAAACGAAATTTTAATTTTTTCTGTTTTTTTTTACCAATGCAACTCTTAATGAGGCATGAAATAGTTTTATTTAAGAAAAACTTAATATTTGTAGCCATTTTGGCCACTTTCATATACTACAATAAGTATATTGCAGTTATCCAACTCTGGAATCTAAATATTGATTTTTATTTTAATTTTTGATAAAAATTTAGTTTTTCCTGAACTAAAAAATTGTTTTAATTAGTAAAAAACCGACGTTAGTTGCCTTTTTGGTCACGTATATGTATAAAAAAAATTTCAATTTCCCAGCCCTGAAAGCGAAATATAAATTTTTTTACTAATGCTAGTCTTTGTTAGGTAGAAAGTATTGTTACTTGTCCAACCCTGGATTCGAAATGTTGATTTTTTTAAATTTTTTATACCAATTTTGTTCTTCCTAAAATATAAAATAGTTTCAGTTAGCAAAATTAAACAACGTCAATTGCCTTTTTGGTTACTTTTATGTATAAAAAAATATATAAATTTCCCAACCCTGCAAGCAAAATTTAATTTTTTTTATCAATGCAAATCTTCATGAGGTATAAAGTAGTTTTGTTTAAGAAAAACTCAAATTTTTTAACCATTTTGGTTATTACATTTACTACAATATATTGCATGTACCAGAAAAACTTCCATTTTCCCAACCCTGGAAGCGAAACTTTATTTTTTTTTGGTTATTTTACCAATGCAACTCTTTATGAGGTATAAAGTACTTTTATTTAAGACAAATTTACAACTTTTAAACATTTTGGTCACTTTCATGTAATATAAAATATTACACTTGTCCCTGGATTCGAAATTTAGATTTTTTTTTTTAATTTTTAATACCAATTTTGTTCTTCCTAAATTATAACACAGTTTAAGTTAGCAAAACAAACAACGTCAGTTGAATGTTTGATTACTTTTACATATGTATAAAAAATTCAATTTCCCACCCCTGGAATCAAAATTTTAGTTAAATTTTATTTATTTTTTTTTTTTGCCAATGCAAAGCTTTATGATGCATAACACAAAAATTAAATCAGTAGGATTTAGCTTTAAGGTCACAGTTTTAATGGCATCAATATGAAGTCTGTAAATACTTAAGTAAGAATGAGGTGGAATGTATGAACATGTTATACAAACTTTAATATGGTTTATCTTTACGACTGCCGCAATGAATTCAATATTATAAGGTAAATCGATTTTAATTTCCTCCATTGGAAATAGGGTTGAGATAGCAATTAGTACTCCACCACCCCCGCTGTGGTTGTAATTCTATCAAGACGAAATATATGAACATTATCAGAAAAAATTTCGCAGTTTAAATAGGTATTATTCAGCCAGGCTTCAGTGGCATGATAAAGTTAAGCTTTGTATATATAAGTTGTTAAGTTTTGTTTTAAGACCACGATCATTCTGATAAGTAATGAGAAGTTGACTATCAGAAAAGTTAATTGGTTTTTTGGGGTTGTCGACACCCGTGCAGGAAGGTGAGCAATATTTCGCTTATCCTGAAATACATACTCCCGTACTAAGACATGAGAAGGCCAAAATGTTTGATCAACTACTTGACAAAAAACATCAAATGGTACAGTGATTTTAAAAGACGTAATACTTCTCTCCTGCGAGTACGAAAATTTATGTACATTGATATTAGAGTTGATATTGAGCTTTAATTTTATATAATAATCTATATCTTCTGCTGATGTATCAGGTGCAAAAAGAGATATGAAAAAATGTTTGTTCGAAAGAATCACACGTAGTACTCTATGGTTTGCTTGTACAGTTTCTGTATGATTAAAAGTGACATGTTTGTTTTGAGTGTTGTTATTAATTGTAGGACCAGTAGCAGGTGTTACACGTTTATCAATAATAATTTGATGGGATGAACACGGATCCACCGAATAGGAAACGACGGGAGGGTTAACAGCAGGAACCAAGGTAGCAGAACGACCTTCACTGTCTGACTTTTCATTCAACGGTGCAGGATCAGGACGAAAGACAGACAGTTCATTCTTCTCTTTATTAATTCTGGACGATTTACGACGCTTTGGTGATATTTGTGTAGGGGATTTTAAGTTATCCAGTGATTTATAATCTTCAAACAGTTTACCATATTTAGAAATGCGTTCTAAAAGTTTTCCAGCTTCATTTTGAATTTCATTAAGTTGTGTAATGTTACCTCTAAAAAAGTGATAGAAACTCACACTTTTCTACAGGCAATACAGCTCCAGTGAAGTCCATTATTTTTCGTGAGGGATTCAGCTACTAAAGTAGACAGACCACTACATTTGAAATGGAAGAGATTGCTACACAGTCAACATGATATCATCCTTTCATCATCATTATTAATGTTACAATTTTTATGGTTACACCACATTTTAGGCGAATTTCAATTTCAAGTAAATCTCGAGCGTGAATATTTGTTGGGTGTCACAAAGGAAACTATACCACAACAGGTGGCGGCTAATCCAATTCACAAACCAGAAATGATGATGAAAAAAATATCACAAGTTGAGCGGATCAGCTGATAGCACAGGTGGATAAGTCGTCAATGACGTATATGAATGTTTGTGTGAACGTTTGGAACCAAACAATAAGGCAAAATTAAGCAATGCTTTGTTTTTAATCGCACCAACAAATCCACTCAAAGACCAATTGCAAATCACTGCAGCAACTCAAGGATAAGAAACTAGACTGTTACGAACTTTATTGTTGATAAAAACATTTTCCGGAAAAAAATCTTACGGAGCAAAACAAAACACGTCTTGACTTATGAACAGAGCTTAATATCTTAGATGCTAAGCACTTCTACCTTTTTAACTTGTTATATTCGATAATTCTTCCGCCTCGTGTAAATAAAACTTTAAAGCCGTCCATTACCGATGCTCAAAGTGACATGATTGTCCACTTGTTGAATATAAATGATTTTATTCAAAAAAAATTACGATCAACGGGAACTTGCCTTCCAAGAGCAGTCGACCATTCAACCTAAGATTTTCGTTATTGGTGAGGATGTTAGCAAATTAACAGAGTATTATGTAGCAAATTAACAGAGTATTATGTGTCTGGATGACGGGCAACAGACACAAATGCGGAGTGTTTTTCAGGGACCTATACAAGGGGGGGCGGACAAGGCTAAGGGCCAAGGAAGGGCAGACATAGTAGGGGACAGGTTTCTGAAAAGACAAGACAGGACAGTTAGTGACGATGACTTAGACATATTTCCAGGACTGGACGGACTTAACATCTACGAGACGGACGAGGATGACATCACCATGGTCTCCTCTGATACCAAGGACAGACAATCGGTGGGGGCGGACAGGAAGGTATCAGAGGCACAGGTGATGGAAGGAGCGGAGAAAAGACCGGACGAACGCAAAAAGCCGGCAGGCTACAAGCGTTCTCTCCTGTTTTTAAGGTCGTTGGAACCTCGAGATCCAACTTCCTTGACTCCCCGGGAGAAGGCTTTGCGGCGCAAGCATGCCTACCATGTTCGGAAGTATGAGGAGTTTCGGAATACTTCTGTCATGGAGGCAAGGCCAGAGACGGGGACGAACGTGGCCAGAAACCAGGGTAGGAAAGCGATCTCGGCATCAGCCGGGCCCTCAACTAAACCTGGACCGAGCACCGTCACCGACTCGGAGAAATTGGACGATGGCCCTTCTTCATCGAAAGGGGTGTCGTCCAAGTCAAAGAGAGGTGATGACCTACGCGGTAAAGCGAAAACCGCCGGCAAGGAGTCCTCAAGGCAAGCTCCATTCTCCTCTAAACGAGGTCACGGGGCTGGCAAAGGGAACCCTGCAGGGGGTTCTAGTGGCAAACGGCAAAGGTCGGGTGAGACGCAGATGCCTGAGGGCAAGCGGTTGAAACCATCAACTAGCTTGACATCAGCACCTGAGCTACAGGTAGCCATTATTGATCGCAGTCAGCCGGGGGGCAAAATGACAAATGATCAATGGCTGCTTCTGGAAGAACGAATTCTGCGCAGACTAGTGGACGCGCTCGCCACTTGTGACGATGACTCGTTCACTGCGTTTGATGGGGCAAAGTGGTCCAGAGGCGTCAAAATTATTGGTTGCGGTAATGAGAAGGCTCTCGGTTTTCTCAAAAACAGCATCCAAGAAGCTGGCGAGCTTTGGCCAGGAGCCAAAATTGAAATCGTGCCCTTGGACCAAGTTCCTTTTCAGGTGACGGTGCGCGTGTGGATTCCTCCTCCTATTCTGGAGGATGAGGCCACACTTACACTCATTAAGCGCCAGAATAAGGACCTTGGTACTGAGAACTGGACGATTGAACGTGGACGTGCCAGGGACAAGGGGGATGGCAAAGATCTCTGGATCAAAATTGATTCAGAATCCCTCCATCTCCTGCGCCCCAAAAAGGGCGTTATCAAATATGGGCTAAATCAGCTTAGGCTGATTTTGCCTACAAAGAAGGACTCACAAAATGGCGACTCCGAGCGGCATAAAGGTGGTGCAGATTAACTTGCATCACTCCGAGGCAGCATCGGACGAGCTGTTACGCTTTATGGAGAGGGAGTGCATATCCGTGGCCTTGATCCAAGAGCCTTGGTTAGTTGGAAATAAGGTTCGGGGCCTTCGGTCACGTTTGTTTACTCTACTCTCTCCTACCACGGAAGGTAAGATTAGAAGCTGTATTCTGATTAGGAAAAACATCAATATTTTTCTTTTATCCCATTACAGCTCTGGCGATCTAACGGTAGCTGCGCTTGAACGCAAGGATCTCTCGATGGTGATCCTGGCATCGGCGTATCTACCGTATGAGGTGAATGACCCTCCTCCGAGTGCGGTGCGCACACTCATTGACTGGTGCGGGACACGTGGACATGACCTTGTACTGGGCGGTGATGTAAATGCGCATCACACACTCTGGGGTAGCACGGATATAAATAAACGAGGTGAGGATTTATTACAATTTCTCTTGTCAACCAATCTTAGGATTTGCAACAAGGGCAATAGGCCAACGTTTTTCAATAGGATCAGGCAACAGGTCATTGATTTAACTTTGGTTAGTGATAGGGACTCGATTAGAATATCTGACTGGAGGGTGAGCCTTAAGTGCTCATTCGCTGATCATAACAGAATCACTTTTACGATCGATCTTATTCCGAGTGGGGGCAAGCCTTACAGGAACCCTAGGCTAACGGATTGGGGAAGTTTCAGAAAGCTCGTGGATGCCCTACCACCTCCAGTAGCGGAGCAGGTGGGCAGCATCCAGGAGCTGGAGGACTCTTCAGTCCTTTTGTCAAGGACACTGAGGGACGCCTATCACGCATCTCGTCGGGAGCGGCAACCGTCAACGAAAGTCCATCAGAAGTGGTGGAATCCGAGACTCGAGCAGCTCAGGACAGACTGGTGGAGACTTTTTAATAAGGCGAAGCGCGACAGAAATCCCATAGACTGGGATAACTATCGTAGGAGTTTCAACGCCTTCAAGAGCGAAACCAGGAAGGCAAAGAGGGAATCGTGGAAGCGTTTCTGTGGTGACTTGGAGAGCACATCTGAGGCTTCCCGCCTAAGAAAACTACTCTCTAAGGAGCCTGGCACGCCGGGATCCCTTATGAGGCCTGACGGGACTTTTACTGAAAGCAGCGAGGATACCCTGGAGCTACTAATGGAAACTCACTTTCCGGATTGCGAGGACGGGGCGGACGTACGTGGTACTGTCGTCCCCGTGCAAACAGCTATCCTAGGGAGTGATTTGGTGGACTCCATTGTGCAGCCAGGGTAAGATGGGCAGTGACATCTTTTAAGCCCTTTAAGTCAGCGGGGCCAGATGGTATTTTCCCAACGCTGATGCAGCATGCCATGGAGGCGATTTTACCATGGCTGCTAACCATTTTTAGGGGAAGTCTCGTTTACGGGTACATTCCTATGGAGTGGAGGGAGGTTACTGTGGTATTTATTCCAAAAGCGGGGAGGATAAACCACGGTACCGCTAAAGATTACAGACCAATCAGTCTGTCATCTTTTCTATTGAAAACACTGGAGAGACTGGTTGATTTGTATGTCAGGGAACTTCTCTCGCCAGAGAATTTCTGCGGTGCACAGCATGCCTACCAGAAGGGTAGGTCGGTGGAGACCGCGCTGCATGATGTTGTCGGCACTATAGAAGATTCCCTTGACAAGAAGGAGTTTGTTATGGCATCCTTCCTAGACATAAAGGGCGCTTTTAACAATCTGAACATATCCTCGATAACTGGGGCGCTCAGAGAGATCGGTGCGGACCAGTTAATTACGGACTGGGCAGGGAACATGCTTAGGAGCAGATACATAGTATCCAGTTTGGGCATGAGTACGAGGAGGAAGGCTGTAACAAGGGGCACTCCGCAGGGGGGAGTTCTGTCTCCGCTCCTATGGAACCTTGTCCTGAACAGCATCCTTTTCAGGTTGAACGCAGGTGGCACCAAGGTAGTTGCTTATGCTGATGACGTTGTGCTCCTTATAAGGGGTAAATATCTGCCTACGATAAGTGAACTCATGGAATCGGCGCTGAACGAACTACTGGACTGGGCCAAGGGGAACGGTCTAGGCATAAACCCTTCGAAGACTGTACTGGTACTTTTTAAAAGAGATATAAGATCCCGGCTTTTAGGCCACCATGCCTTGGTGGTATGAGCTTGGGACTCTCGAGGGAAGCGAAGTACCTCGGCATTATTCTAGACTCTAAACTATCGTGGAGACGAAATGTGGAGGATAGAACGAGAAGGGCTCTATGTGCGTTTTACGCATGCAAGAGAGTTTCAGGGAGGAGATGGGGGTTGAAACCGTACATCCTTCACTGGATGTATACGGCGGTGATCAGACCCATTCTTACTTACGGATCACTTGTTTGGTGGAGGGCTGTGGACAAGAGTACATATCTCTCTATACTGGGCAAGGTACAGAGGCTAGCATGTCTTGCTGTGACTGGCGCAATGAGGTCGGCCCCTCAGGCCAGTCTAGAGACAATGCTTGATTTGGCTCCCCTTGATATATACATCAAGTACATATCTGCCAGATCTGTCCTCAGGCTCATGGAGTCGGGCAGTTTCAGGCATGATCGTACGGGACATGGCATTATCCTACAAAAGGTAGGAGGGCAGGTCCTGGGGGGACGGACTGATTATATGACTCCGGTCATGTGCTTCGACAAATCCTTCTCAGTCGCATTCCCGGAGAGGAAGGACTGGATGGAAAACTCTGCGACTCGTAGTAATGCAACTTTGGTTTTTACGGACGGCTCGAAGATGGACACTGGCACTGGTTCGGGGGTATTTTCCGAGGGTCTCGGCCTTTCAGTATCGCTCAGGCTACCCGATACCTCGACAGTTTTCCAAGCAGAGATTTATGCCATTACCGAGGCAGCATTAAGGATTGATGGGCTCAATTTGGAGGCAAGAACTATTGACATCTGTGTAGATAGTCTGGCAGCAATTAGAGCCCTGGGTTCGGAGATTATAAAGTCGAGATGTGTACTGGCATGCGTTCAATCTCTGGCCAGACTTAGGGGGCATGATGTCAATGTGGTTTGGGTTCCAGGGCATGAAGGCATTCAGGGGAATGAGATGGCGGACGAATGCGCGAGAACGGGTTCGGCCTTGGATGAAGCAGTATCGCTTAGGGACATTGACATTCCCTCAGTTGAGCTGCTGGGCAGATTTCAGAGGTGGGCAAGGAGGGAGGTGACAAACAGGTGGTCAAGTATTACTACCTGTAGGGTCTCCAAAACTCTATGGCCCTCGCTTAGCAGAGCTAGGACTAGGCAACTTCTGTGTTTTGGGAAACAGCCGTTGGCACTCCTGGTAGGGGTCTTGACGGGGCACTGTGCAATTGGGCACATGTCGGAGCGTTTGGGCTTTCCCCATGATGGCCGCTGCAGGAGCTGCTTCGATGAGGAGGAGGAGGAGTCAGTACAGCATTTTCTTTGTGACTGTCCGGCCCTGCAGGAGCGTAGGCTTAGACATCTAGGCTCTCGTTTCCTGCGGGATCTTGACTGCCTCAGGGATGCACCGCTGGCTGCCCTGGCGGGCTTTGGTTCTCAGGAACCACCACTTCGTCTTGAGAAGAGTGTGTAGGGTATAGTCCTCTTGGGCATCACAATGGGCCTTTTGATGGCCTCCGAGTGTTTTTCTCGCTTACTGCGGGCAGCCCTTTTAACCTAACCTAACCTAACCTAAATGATTTAACTTATAAAGTAGAGACACTTCTGCTGGCTGTAGATTTAGTAATTAAAATATGTTTTACTTTCAATTTGAAGTATTCGGCTAAAAGCAAATATGTGTGGGTTTTTTTACAAGAGTATATTTTCGAAATTCCATCTTTAGAAAAAATTGCCAAAGTGCAAAATATTATTCTGAACAAAATTAAAAATGTCAAATAAATATGCAAAAAACTTAGTAAAAAAGCCCACACATATTTGTTCAATTTGTAGTTGTATATTTACTAAATCCCTAGAGTTCCTACAACACTTAAGAAATTTTCAAAAGACGCCTGTTACATTTAAGTATTTATGTCAGTACAATAGTTGCAACAAAGGATACCAAAATTGTTTGACTTTTGAGGCTATATTTCCTAGCGGCGGAGACTGGAGTCAGAAACTCATTTTTTTATTGCATTTTCGTTAATAGAAGCGCGTTGAGTATTGTGTTTGTAATTTCGAACCCTAATAAAGGATTTTTTAAAGATAAAATAATGATAGGAATTAATATAACAGATGGCCGATTGTATCCCAATTTAAAACTTTGAATTTACCCCGAAAGCACTTTCTTCACTTTTTCTTTATTTTTCCTACTATTCTTCAAAAAAAGTAATGATTTCACTTACTTTTGAAAAAAGATACACAATTTCTAATGACTTTATAATAACACTGTATTAAACATTGAAAAATTGTTTGTAAGAAATATTTACCAAAGGGACTGAAATATTACAAAAAGAATTAAAACTCGAACAGCTACTAAAGGTTATTAAGTAGAGATGGGAAACTTTGCGACAGTTATTTATTTTCATAGTTGAATACCGATGCATCAAAGCTAGTGATGTACAATGAGAGCTTCGAATCGACAACGTCATTGCCGAAAGTACCCCAATACCGAAAGTGCTCCAGTCTCCCCTAAATTCTTTGCAAACAGGCGCAGATGATATCGGAATATTTGAAAATCAAATGTTATTATTGATGTAGGGGTTTGAGATTAACAATGATTTAAGTGTTGAACAAAAAGCTAAATTTAAAAAACTATTTGACGAAGATTGTATTAGGCTTGTCCGCCCAACCGAACCTATACTAAAATGTGAAATGAGCTTGACAATAGAAGACCAAAAGCCATTTAACTATGCACCTAGAAGACTCTCATACGCGGAAAAACAGAAAGTACAGGAAATTTTAGACGAATTTTTAGAAAACGGGATTATACGTCCAAGTGATTCCGAATAGTTTTAGAAAGATAGAAAATTTTAATTTTGTGAAAATGTGTTAGAAGCCTTTAATATGTTAAAGGAAAAATTGGTAGGTCTGCCAGTTTTGGCAATATATGATCCAAAGATGAAACAGAATTACATTGCAATGCAAGCTCCATAGGATTCGGTGCTATATTATTGCAAAGAAAAAATGACAAAATGATGCGCCCAATATACTATTTTTCGAAAAGGACAACGGAAACAGAATCTAGATATCATAGTTTCGAATTAGAAACGTTAGCGATCATATATTCATTACAGAGATTTAGAATATATTTAAGGGCATTCCATCAAGATTGAAACATGTTGATGCATTAAGTATGTGTAACACAATATTGATGATAGCAGACAATACATTTGAAGATAATTTAATATGTCGGAGCAAAAATGAGAAGATAAGAGAGATAAAGGAAATACTAAGTAAAAAGGAACACTCTTTGTATGAAATGAGAAATGGTGTAATTTATAGGAAAATAAAGGGTGATATAGTATTTTACGTTCCGGAGGCAATGGAAGAGCATGTAAAGGGTGTTTTTATAAGAGCTTGGTGATTTAAAATTTAAACAAAACACATGCCAAATTTTGAAATGGCCAAAAAAATTTTTTATTTGGTAGATAATTTCTTGTCATTTAACATTTAAATATAATTTCTGGCATATGGCCACCACGACTATTTTGCACAAAGGTCATTCAAGAGGTCAAATTTTCGACCACCTTTTCAAGCATTTGAGGGCGTATTTCAGCACTGACACGTTGAATACTGGTTTCCAAAGCGTCAATCGTTGCTGGTTTATCCACGTAGACCAATGATCCCCACAAAAATAATCGAGTGGCGTCAAATCACACGAACGCGGAGGCCAATTCACGGGTCCATTTCTCGAAATAATGTTGTCGTTGAAATGTTCTTTCAATAAGTCCATTGTTTCGCCCGCAGTATGACAAGTGGCACCATCCTGTTGAAACCACATTTCGTTTACATCCATATCTTGAAGTTTTGGCACCAAAAATTCATTGATCATGATTCTGTATCGATTTCCATTGACGGTAACGCGTAGTCCTTCCTCAGTTTCAAAGAAGTAAGGACCGATGATTCCACCAGCCCATAGACCGCACCAAACAGTACATTTATCGAGATGAATTGGTAATTCTTGAATGACTTCATAAAAAACACCCTTTACTTTTTAAATATCACAACGAAATGGGTCATATTCGCATAAATAAAGTAAGGGACATTATAAGTAAGGCTTATTGGTTTTCTAAAATAGGAAACAAGGTCAAGGATCATATACCAAATTGTTTAAAATGTATAGCATTCTCTAGTAAAAATGGTAAAAGAGAAGGATTTGTACACAATATTCCAAAAGAAAATGTTCCATTTCAAGTAATACACATTGACCACTATGGTCCTATTAACAGCAAAGACTCAACGAAAAAACACATTCTAGTAATAGTAGACGTATGTACAAGGTTGCTAAGATTATATCCAAAAAAACAACTAAATGGAAGGAGGCTTTGGATGCGTTGAGAGATTATTTTAGAGCATATAGTAGACCCGCTTATATAGTATCGGATAGAGGTACATGTTTCACCTCCGAAGAATTTGGAGAATTCTTACGTGAAACAATATCTTACATATAAAAGTAGCAACCGGTTCCCCACAAGCAAACGGCCAAGTAGAGAGAATAAATAGAGATTTGGGAATAATGATAAGTAAAATAACAAACGCGGAGAAAAATGTTCCTTGGCACAAGGTTTTAACAGAAGTTGAACATGCAATGAACAATACGATACACAGAAGTATAGGGCAGTATCCAAGCAAGATGTTGTTCGGGATAGAACAAAGGGGTAAAATGATAGATTGCTTAAAAGAAAATGTAATAGAAAATGATGTTCAATGTAAAGATAGAAACGTTGAAGAGATACGAATTAAAGCTGAGAATGTACAGAAACAGCTTCAACAATGTAATAAATTATACGTAGACGGAAAAAGAAAGAGCGCAAATATATATAAAGAAGGAGACTACGTTATGATAAAAAATTTTGATCAGATTACGGGAGTATCAAGTAAACTGATTCCGAGATTTAAGGGTCCATATAAAGTTGTAAAAGAATTAGAAAATGACAGATACTGTTTAAAAGATATAGAAGGTTTTCAGAGAACACAAAGACCCTACGAACGAATATGGGCATCACATAATATGAAACCATGGATAGGAGTTACAAAAGGAAAAAGCGCGACAAAGGAAATTAAAAGAGAAGAAAGGAGGGCATTAGGATAACAAGAGGCAGGGCAGCTGTAGGAGTAGTCTAGTGTAGCATAAGTAGCAGTAGCATTCTAAATTGTTTACCTTCACTGTAATTCTAACTACTCTTGTTCTTATATTTTTATATATATATATACGTTGATTTAAGCTCTTTTATATACTGTTAAGTTTAAAGCAACAGAACAATTATAATTATTAATGTAATGTTAATAAGAAAGATTTAAGCTCTTTTATATACTGTCAAGTTTAAAGCAACAGAACAATTATAATTATTAATGTAATTTTAATAAGAAAGAAAATAGTAAAGACAGTCTCTGTATAGACATTGAGTTAACCAGACTAAAGAGGATATAAAAACTGAAGTTGAATTTAAATAGACCTGATATATGATCCTACTTGTCGCAATAAATATTCAGAAGCTTTAGGTAACATTGTTGTAGTGTAGTTTAAAAGGCAATAGTTACTTCTTTTTACCTGGAGGGTCCCGTGGGATTCGCAGGTTCTTTATTGGAACTTGGTTTACTACAACTGTTCTTAACTAACATAGAACTAGCTATTTATACTTTCTTAAAATTAACTATAAAATAATATATTGCAATTTAGCTATTTTCTATTGACCTAAATAATACAACAGTATTGCACCATTCGTTAACGCAAACAGTATTTAAGTTGAACGTACATTACTGCTGCGCCAACGAATTAGTGCAAAGTATATGTAGGAGGGATGGTCGATAATGCTTCACAACATCCCTCCCCCCTTAATGGAAGAAAACATCTATACAATGATGTTTTTCTAACGGAAGTTTCTTATTCTATGTACAATTTTTAAAGCTATTTTTTATGATATATATGTATGTATTTATGTGTATTTTTTTTCTACTGACTAACTCTTAAATTTGTTGCGCTGGAGTGCTCGGTGCTGGTGGTAGGGGTGGAGTTTTCTGTTCTTGGAGATGGCTTTCCGCAATCTGGTTCAAGTTCTCGCTGCGATTTTGGAACTCGTTATTTATCTTGACCTTTAGTTGACGCCGGTTTCTGCATAACACTAATATCGCTACTATTGTCACTACCGCGACAATTGCTGTCAAGGAGTATCCGATGCTACTTGTAACGTTTTGATGGAATTGAATTTCCTTAATGGTTTCGATATTGTTTATCTGGGCTACTTGTATTTTCTCCAGAGTGGGTTTAATTTTTGTTGTGATATTCCTGTTGTTCCCCACTAAGAGGAATTTCTGGGTTCCATCCACTATTTTGCTGACGTAAACCTGCCCACCTATTGTTATACTGCAGTTGCAGAATGAGAAAAGGTAGTTGCCTGTGAGATTGCTCGTCTGTCGTTACATTTGGTGGACATTGAGGTTCTGTTAGCATTTATTACCACGATTGTACCCTCTTCTACCAATTCCACGGTTTCTTCTTCGTGCGAAATCAAACTACACTTACCACGGAAAATGCAGCTTTGTGGTGGTTTTAGGCTCTTGAAATCTATCTCTCCGGTGTAGCTAAAGACTGTTTTATCGAGTTTTACAACGTACTCTCTGGGGGAATCAATTTGATGGTGACTGTCGTTTGGAACGGGTATTATCAATGACCTCTTTAGGCTGACTGTTTCGATGGGCAACTTGATTACGAACATAAGCGTGTTGTGCTTGCGCAATGCCACTCCCATTTGCATTTGTTGTATGGTCACAATATTTATTTTATTCTCTTCAATTTCCTCAATTTTCAGTAGAGCGTGGTTGAATATTTTCATCTTTGCCAAAGCCACGGATTCTTGTATGATCTTCACTTGACTTTTCATTTCAACTAATTTGAAAAGTTGGAAAATCGCGACGTCTCGGTAATGTTGACTTTCTGAGTTTAACTTGATCTGTGTCAAGTCGTTCAGCGTCCTTCTGTTGTCATTTATTGCCTCAACCATTCTGTTGATGGAGGAATTGAATCTGTCATTTATAGGTATCTGATGGTTCGACTGTTCGATGATTTGGTGACCGTTTGCAATAACTACCTTGAAATGCTGATTTATCTGCTTTCGGTCCTCATGATCCAATGCTCCATACAGCCACTTCATCACCTTCCCTCCAATATTCAGCAATCCCCGTTTTACGCGTCTCGGCAAAAGTGTGTGTAGACCGTCTTCAATCTCTTTTATTTCCTTCAAAATTAGTTCCCAATAGAAAGTAGGCAGAACTGTCGGCAAGTTACGATGAACCTCGTTGACAGAGTCTGCTATTTGTTGAATGTTGATCTCGTGCAGAATATACTAAAACTTCGACGCCATTTCGACCGATCCCATATGTATCTCCGAGTATCCATCAGGGGACTCCAATTTTTCCATCCCCATCTCCCCGTTAGTAATGCCTATTCTTACTCCGTCTTATCTTATCCTTCAATAATTGTTTTTAACTTTTAATGTCGGGGTTTTTGTTTTGTTGAGATAATATTTTTTTTTGTATCATTAAAGTGCATCAAATCTTTGAGTTTCGTTTCTATTTATAAAGAAGGAGCTCTACTCCTTGCACATTTTCTTCGTTTTAGTTTTTTTTCCCTATTTGTTTTTTTTTCTATTTTGTATATTTTTTATTTTAATATTGGTTTTCTAAAGTTTATGCTGTGTAGGTCTTTATTTAACATTTAAGCAATATTTTTCTTTTTTTTTCTTTTTTATTCAAATTTCAAAAATATTCATGTTTTGTTTGAAGATATTTTTTATGTTATTCAATCGATTTTTTTATTTAATTTCTACAAATACATTTAAGTATATAGTGTGGTTTTGCATAGTAATAATGAAATAGTAATGTTTTGTTTTAAGATATATATTAATAGATGTTTTTTTTACATTTTAAATTTACGCATAAAATGAATGCAAATTTTTATTTTAAATGTTTTTTATTGCAACTTTAATATTAAAAAATACTTGACATGGTTTTTGTCTCTTGTGAATAACTTACAACCGCTTAATTGCATTTGTTGCTTCATTTGCTTTTTATTAACTGACCTATCACAAGAAAGATATTGACGGAATCATATTACGAAAAATATTATGTGTACATGTATTAATTGTTATTATATCTTTTTTCTTGTTTACTCTGCCTGTAAACATTTCTTTTTTCAATAGCTATATTATTGGAGTATTCGTAAATAAATTCGCTGTAGTTGCAAAATAGTGTCCCATATTCGAACACTTTCTGGAAAATTAGGTAAACATTAAAGGTTATTGCACTCCGATATATGGAGTAAACGTATTTATTATATTTTTGGTTTACCTTCTACAAAACGTCTTATTAAACTGACTGTTCCCTATTTCTCGGTCTCTGTGTGGCCTTACTAAATTTTTATGATATGTCTTTGATTTATTTCTTATTTTCAGTTTTATGTTTACTGGTGTTGGTACATCTATAATCTCATATGGTCCTAACCATAGAGGTGAAAATTTATTTTTACGGGCTTGGTTCTTTAACCAAACCCTTTGTCCTATTTCATACTCTCTGTATTTTGCACTCTTGTCATAATATTGTTTTGGCCTTAACTTTGCCTTCTCTTGATTTATTTTTACAATTTCGTGTGAAAATTGGATCTGGTATTTTAGAATCTTGTTATAATCCTCCGTGTTGTATAGGGCTACAAGGGGCATTTTCAAACTCATCGGTATCTCAAACCCGAATAGAACTCTTGTCGGCGTTTGCTTTGTCGTTGTATGCTTGCTATTGTTGTATACATGCATTGCGTGATTGAGCCATTCGTTCCAGTTGGTACTACCTAGATTGACAAAATGTCTCAAAAATTCGGCTAAAGGTCGGTGAGCTCTTTCCAAGGCACCATTTGCCTGTGGGTGGTAAGGAGTGGTTAGCAGTTTCTTTATTCCCAGGAGCTTACATGTTTCTTTGAACAATTTCGATGTGAAGTTAGACCCGTTATCCGTTACTAACACCTTGGGAATAAAGTATCTCGAAATTATTTCATTAAAAAAAACTCGAGCTATTGTTGAGGCCTCTGCATCAGCTACTGCGGCGCACGCGAAAAATTTTAAAAAATCATCTTGGAAGGTGACAATATACTTGTTTCCTCTGGCGGATTCTGGCAACGGTCCTACAAGGTCCAAAAAATTTTTTTCAAAGGGTCTATTTGACGTGCTTGTTATAACTAATGGCATCTTTTCGACTTTTGAGCATTTGTTCTTCTGGCATAGAGTGCACGTTGCTACATAGGTTTTGATTTGCTGGTACATACCGGTCCACTTGTATTGATTCCTGATGCGGGAGTAAGTTTTGTATGTCCCTTGGTGTCCACCCAAAGGTGTATCATGAAACGTTTTTATTATCTTGTTAATATTTTCCACATTTGTCAAATAGACTGCCGTATCCTCTTGTTCCACGTCTTCACTCCTATTGACTTTATCCACAATCTCTTCGTTATTTCCCTTTTTATATTCGTTTGCCTCTCGTGCCTTTGCCCTGGTAATTGCTCCTACACTAATTTTTTCCACGGGGAGACGACTAAGTGCGTCAGCGTTTTGGTTGATTTTCCCCGGCTTATACCGTATGTTGAAGTCATATTCTAAAAGTTTGAGTCTCAGTCGACCCAATCTGCCTTCTTGATCCTTCAAATTGGCTATTACTTTCAGCGGCTTATGATCTGTAAAAATGGTAAAATGTCTACCAAGCAAATAGGGCCTAACAATCTTAGATGCCCACACGATGGCAAGGAACTCCTTCTCTATGGTAGAGTATCGTTTCTCCGTATCACTTAGCACTCTGCTTGCGAAGTATATGGGTAAATCACAACCTGGCTCTCCTTGAGAAAGTATGGCTCCTAATGCCTCATTGCTAGCATCCGTAGTCAGAATAAATGGTTTTGTGAAATCAGGATACCGCAACAGTGGAGGACTTGTTACTGCAGCTTTTAATTTCTCCATTGCTTTTTGACACTCCTTTGTCCATTCAAATTTTGCGTTCTTCCTTAATAGTTTGTTCAATGGCAACGCAATTTCAGATGACCTTGGTATAAACTTTCTATAATAGTTGATAAGCCCCAAAAATGATTGTAGCTCCTTGACATTTCTGGGAGGCGGTATATCTTTTACTGCTTTTGTCTTATGGGGGTCCGGTAATACTCCGTTTTCCGAACATTGATGTCCTAGATAAACTACCTCTCTTTGCAGGAAATTACATTTTTCAGGGTGCAGCTTAAGGTTGTGTTTCCTCAAAACGTCCAGTACTCTTTTAAGTCTTAACTGATGATCCTCTAGATTTCTCCCGTAGATTACTATATCGTCCAGATATACGAAACAGTCGATTCCCTGTAGACCCGTTAATATTGAATTCATTATCCTCTGAAACGTGGCTGGTGCCCCTGTCAATCCGAAAGGCATACGATTGAACTCGAAATGTCCCATGTTGGTGTTGAACGCGGTTTTTTGCTTATCATTAGGGCTCATCAGAACTTGGTGGTACCCGCTTGCCAGGTCTAGGGTAGAGAAGTATCGGCTGTAGCCAAGTTGGTCTAGGATCTCATCAATTCTTGGTATGGGGAAAAGCTGTTTTATTGTAGCCTCATTCAATTTCCTGAAATCCACTACCAAACGCCATTTTTTCTCACCGTCCTTACCTGCCTTTTTGGGTACTAGGAGTATTGGAGAGTTCCAAGGGGAAACACTAGGAGAGATAATTCCATCTTCGATCATTTGGCCTACTTGTCTATTAATTTCATTTCGGTGGGCCTCAGGTAACCTATACTGTTTAGTAATGATTGGGGGCTGAGTAGGGTCAGTTGGTATATTATGCTTAAGTACATTCGTGAATGTAAGATTGTCCCCGGGTAGGTGAAATACATCGTCGTATGATTTTAAAATGGTCTCGATTGACACCCGCTCTTCCGAGTTCAGATCTGCCCTCATATGAACCGTGTCTAATAGCAATCGGGTTCTATCTTTGTTGTAGGCGGAATCTACTGTATTTATCGCTACTGTCGGCGCTATCCGGAAGTTTAAAGGGTTGTCCAACTCAAAATTACTTTTTCCTTTATGATCACAGCAAAGTCATTGGTGTTCAAAATTGGAACGAATGCTGTTCCCTCTCTGATCGACGTTAGAGTTTCACCCACAAATACGCCTGGTGAAATTTCTACTTTGTTTACTATTATGTCTCCGCTAGCATTTTTAACTGCTACTGCCACAATTCCCTGAGGTCGTCCTTACACAAAAACATTATCTGATATATATAACTGGAGATTTTCCGAAACTAGTGGTAAGGAAGCTATTTCTTTCTGGTTCTCAAAAAATTTTATGTTCTTGGTAATTGTATCGACTTATTCCACATCATATCTCTGCCCAATAAACCATCTGCGGGCAATATGCTACCCTTCGGTACTACGTGCATTTTCAAACGTAATCTGTCTACATATTTATGGTTCACCATTACAGTTCCTTTGGTACTTATGTTTCCCCCAAATGCTCCTGACAACGTCTTCCGCTCATTCTTGTTGATTTCTGTTGTTGCTGCCAAAGCTTCATTTTTTACTAGTGTGGTGTCTGCTCCTGAGTCCAACAATAATAATAGTTTCTCATTTTTTGCTTCTTTGCGGGGGAAACTTATATATGCATCGTTTATATCGTATTTTTCATTACTAGCATTATCCCTTTTCAGACTCAGTTCCCTTCGGGCCTCTGAGTGATATGTGAGGTGTTTTGCAATGTTTTGTTTCTTGCTCACATTCTCTTTTATAGTCGTCCATGTGATCATTACAAATTGTAACATTATTGCCATATAATATATTGATTTTCTTAAAATTTCTCTACTGATGTTACAAACATTGTACGTTGAATTTATGTACCCTGCACCACTTATTATTTTTGTATGAGCCTTTTTCTTCCGATGCGATCTTTTGGGTGTACTTACTGCTTTATCCTTTATATTCATTTTAATCTCCGGATGCTGATTATCTTCCTCCTCTGTCACATTTATGCTGTTTATGTCTAAATTTATGATGCTGAAATTCTCATGTTTTTCAGCTTTATCGCCTACCGGTTGTGTTTTCCTACATGTTTTTTCATCAGTATGTTCTTCATATATTCTTTTTCTGCGGGTTTTGGCATTCCAGTCAATTAGTTGTGAATGGGCCGATACCCGTTTCCCGAATCCTGTCTGCCGTTTGTGTACCTGTTTCTATTGCCAGTAGTATTATTATTTCTATTTCTATTCTTGTTGCTACCATTGTTGTCTCTGTTTTCGGGGCAATTGTAGGAAATGTGTCCCTGTCGACCGCATCTATAACTACGTTGCTGCTCGTTTTTGTTAATTTGATTTTGCCTTATATTTTGAGTTTCTTGCCTTGCATGATTTTGAGTATTGATTCTGGGATTATGTGGTTGTGGGTTTATTCTAAAGTTGTATTCTGCACGTCCTTGTCGTCTGGCTTGAGTATAACATTCATTCAACACATGTCCTGGTTTATTGCAGAAACTGCAGTATCTTGAAGAACTCATAGAGGTAAGATGTACATTATTATTGGGCATTGGCTGGTTATATATGTTTGTTGGTTCAACGACAGTTGAACGTTCCTCGGCTTGCACTGTCATAACATTTGGATATCTCGTATTAGTGCCTAAGAGATTTTGAGCATTCTTTGTAATTTTTAGTAGATCAGCCAACTTGTCATTTTCATGCCCGATGAACTTTGCCACTAACTTGGGATCTCGTAAACCCCTTATGTAGCTTCTTACCGCTGATTGATTACAATGGTCTGTCATAGATTTTTGATGAGAAACATCTTGCCATTGTGTCGCAATAAGCTCTGTTGCATTTCTAAGTAGTCCTTCCAATCTCTCCAAATGCATATGCACTCTCTGTTAAACTTTGCTTATTGTTAAAAATCAATTCTTGTATTTCCGTTAGCGTCTTAGTTTTTATAAATTTCTCATTAATAGCTATGCACAGTGATTCTATTGTTGTGAATTCCTTATTGTGGAAATGCGAGTAAGCATTTCCAAAGAGCCTAGTTTTTACGCATTTGATCATGTCAACAACATTACCCGGTTCCCCTAGTTTATCCTTTGCTATCATACATCCTACAATAAATTTATTTGTTTCAGTTATAAGTTCGGGCCCCTCCGTTCCATAGAATATCGGCACGACATGAGATATATTTTTCAAAAGTTCCGTAAAAGTCGTCATATTGGTTGTATTTGAAGAGTTGTTGACTAAAAGTGTTTTCGTAGTTCCCCCCTGCAACTCTTGTATTTTTAATTTTAGCGTCTCAATTTGCTGAGTTTTTGCCTCAACAACTTTCCTGTTCTCAACGAATTTCTGCAGCTGTTCTGGAGTCAACCTCGTGTTAACGTGTTGCGCGAGCTCTTTAAACGCTTGATTTTCTTGCTAGCTGTTTTGAATTTGTTGTTCGGCTTCTTCTATGGTTTTCTTCAAGCTTTCGTTCTGCTGCTTCAAGATCCTGTTCACTTGTACGTATTCTTCTATTTCTTTAGATATAACTGAATTTTTCTGATGTTCCCGTAACACTTGTAAATCTTCTAATAAAATATCAATCTTTTCGAACTCACTTATATTTCCCTGGCTTCGCACCTTATGTTTTACTAACTCTATATACTCCTTTGTATTATTGATATACTTAATTAAATTCCACACTCGCTCCGAAATCTCTCTAGTTTCTACCTGCGTTTTTTTTTCAATTCTAATTTTAAATCCTCCATATATAAATTTCTTCCTAACTAATAAAAAAAACTATGCCATTTATATATATATATATATATATATATATATATATATATATATATATATATATTCCTATTACTCTAATTTAAATACCCATACTAAAAAAAAAATTCATTTTGCTGTATAATGACTCTAGCAAGGACGGTCATTCGTAGCTTTTACACTTTTTTTTTACACCAATACTTACCATGTATACTGGTTCCATTTGTATCCCAAGAGCAATTTGTTCGTTGTAAAGTTTGCCCATAAAATTTATACAACTGAAGGCAGCTAAAATAGCTAATTAAAACTTTGAGGAGTTAATAATACTGACACGCGAAACAACGAATTCCTTCAACAAATACCAAGCACCTATTGAATTGAATTGAGCTAAAATAGCTTTCCAATATCAGAATATGTACTTATTCTCTGTTGAAAGATATTAAACAAACAATACTCTGCGAATACCGACTGCGCCAAATGTTGTAGTGTAGTTTAAAAGGCAATAGTTACTTCTTTTTACCTGGAGGGTCCCGTGGGATTCGCAGGTTCTTTATTGGAACTTGGTTTATTAAACCTGTTCTTAACTAACTTAGAACTAGCTATTTATACTTTCTTAAAATTAACTATAAAATAATATATTGCAATTAAGCTATTTTCTATTGACCTAAATAATGCAACAGTATTGCACCATTCGTTAACGCAAACAGTATTTAAGTTGAACGTACATTACTGCTGCGCCAACGAATTAGTGCAAAGTATATGTAGGAGGGATGTTCGATAATGCTTCACAACAACATAAGTCAAGCTTTACGACGCTTTGGTGATATTTGAGTAGGGGATTTTAAGTTATCCAGTGATTTATAATCTTCAAATAGTTTACAATATTTAGAAATGCGTTCTAAAAGTTTTCCAGCTTCATTTTGAATTTCATTAAGTTGTGTAATGTCACCTCGAAAAATGTGATAGAAACTCACACAAACTTTTCTACAGGCAATACAGCACCAGTGAAGTCCATTATTTTTCGTGAGGGATTCAGCTACTAAAGTAGACAGACCACTACACTTGAAATGGAAGAGATTGCCCCACAGTCAACATGATAACATCCTTTCATCATAATTTTTAATATTACAATTTGTATGGTTACACTACATTTTTAGCGAATTTCAATTTTAAATAAATCGCGAGCGTGAATATTTGTTGGGTGTCACAAAGGAAACTATACCACAACAGGTGGCGGCTAATCCAATTCACAAACCAGAAATGATGATGAAAAAAATATCACAAGTTGAGCGGATCAGCTGGATAAGTCGTCAATGACGTATATGAATGTTTGTGTGAACGTTTGGAACCAAACGATAAGGCAAAATTAAACATGGCTTTGTTTTTAATCGCACCAACAAATCCACTCAAAGACCAATTGCAAATCACTGCAGCAACTCAAGTATAAAAAACTAGACTGTTACGAACTTTATTGTTGATAAAAACACTTTCCAGGAAAAAAATCTTACGGAGCAAAACAAAACACGTCTTGACTTATGAACAGAGCTGGGAATACTCAACAGATGTTTTTTATTTGAGATTACATGGACAAAATTATTTACGCGAAATGCAGATCGTTGTTGTGCAACCAGTAGGATTGTTTTTTCAATCCGCTTTTTATTTTGTTATGTTTTTTGACCGCTGTCTCTCATTTATTTGCGTCTATTTTTTGTTTTTTTTTTTGCCGTGGAAATTTTTCAAGCAAATGTCTTAGAGCTAGAAATATTTGATTTATTAAAGACATGGGGTGTAGGTGACGATATTGAATTTAATAGAATGTGGTGTAAGCACATATGAAAAATTAAAAATTATGGAACTAAATGACATCAATGAAGTTTTAAATAAAAGAAGCCTAATTGGTGAACAAATTATTTTTCGGTACAATCTCAATAAGTGGCGTATGAAAAATAAGGTAAGTAATTTAGTGAGTGTGTTTAAACATACATACTTATGTATGTAAAAAATTTAATTGTTAAAGCATAATAAAAAAAGTTAATTAAAAAGATGGCTTAGCTACCAATAATAAATTGGAAAAACGTTCACATGTACTTAAGTATAAAATTCAAACCAAAAAAGTTTGACTTAGGTATGATGGAACAAAAAATTCAGAAAAATGGAACATGAAGAAAAATAATCAAACGGTAACACGGATATTAAAACAATAACATGTTAAAATCAGGTTGATACAGTTCTCGTATCGTTTTTGACAATAAAATTTGTGTAAATAGGAACTGTTATCGCATTCAACTAAGCCACCTAATAAGTGGTGATAAACACAATACACATGAACACTGATGATGAAAGTGTTGCGGCTTTCCAAAACAGCTGTTCTGCTCTGCTGTGTAAGTTGAATAACAAAAACTGATGTTGACTTGCCTTTGTGCCTTGGAATATTTATCATGTCTTTGTGAGACTTAAATTAAAATTTCGAACAATTAGCCTATAAAATCTTAATTCAAAATTTAGTTACATTAAGGCTTTTTCCGCAAATATGACTTGCGTTATAGAATTTAATGGAAACAACAACAATAATGCACAAAAAATGTGGTTATGACAAATACTTTTTGCAGTTGCGCAATTTGTATTTGTCGCAAAGAAAAAGTTGTTGATTGAAATAATGTTGTATTTACCACAAAAGATTGTGTCGAATGCGCTGGAATTCAAAGCAGTTAATATATTTTGTGTCTTAATTAGTTTGTTTTAATTAAAAATAAAACACTTTAATTTAAAATTGATTTTGTTTTAGTACGAACCTTTATTATGCAGTGTGTCCGATCGAACTTAAGCAAAATTTCTACTAATATTTTTTTTTTTGGTCTTAAAGCTATTTTTTGGCTCAAGCAGACAAAAATTGGTATTGAAATTCTAAAAAATGGTACAGTGTTGGATTATTGAAAATATTTTTTGATACATAAAAGTAACTGAATAGATTATTAGTTTTGAGTTTTTGTATTATTTGAACTTATTTTATACATCAGGCTAAATAAAATTGGTATTGAAAATTAAAAAAAATTAAAAAGACAACTCCAGGTTTGGACAACTGTGGACTTTTTTTGGTACGTAAAAGTACCCAACAAAAACGATATTTTTCATTTTGTTCAAATATAATATTTGTAAAGGAAGTACATTAGTATTAGAAATCAGAAAAGCTGAAGAATTTAAACTTTTTCTTAAATATTAAAGTAACTAAATAACACAATATTGTTTCTTTGGTAATTAAACATATTTTATACTTTAGAAAGAAAGAAGAAATGCACCAGAGAAGCGTATTTAAGTTTCGAATATTGCACTTTTACTTGTTTAATTGATAAATTAATGTTTTGTGGAATCAAAGTCAACTCTCCCATTAAAATGAAAATAAAATTAAATTATTTCAACGAAATTAATTGGGCCGGTTGCACTTGTGTTTATTGTTGTTTGTATTCAAGATAATACCGAGGATCACCTCTGTCGAAAGAGACTACGCTATACAATAAATGTTTTGAATTTTCAAAAAACCAATTCCAAATGAAACTTCTCTTCTAAAATATTGATTATACTATGAAAAAACGGAAGCGATTTGTTTCATACATATTTAAAGCAAAAATATCGTTAGCTATAAGCGAGTATTTGCCACAAATGGATAACGTTCGAAAAAGCTCTAGGGGAAGAAGATAAATACCTCTCGTAAAGCTATCGTTCATTCGAATGAAAAACATATTTTAAAAATTGTGTTTGCTTTGAATGTTATTCATTCGATAGAACGATAGCTTGCGATATTGCTGAACAGGTAGTGAAACGAAAGAATTTCTTTCTTAACAGAGCGTATATAGCTGGAGTTTTAGGATGCATCGACGGCACTTACGTTCGAATTAAATCGCTACTCTTATTACAACAGATATGGTTTGTGTAGCATTAATCGGGCTAATTTGAGTTATGAAACATACATATATAAATATATATGTATCTCCCATTTCTTTTAAAAAATTAGCTTACTAATTTGTTTCCAAAAAAACATTTATAATAGGCGACCCTGGCTACAAGATGCAACCATATATTATGACAACTCAAATAGTCTTGGAGGCGATCTAAAAAACACATCAATCACTTACCAAGATTATTTAATACCAGGTGGCCTTATTAGAACATGTTATCATCAGCTGTGCCAAGTCTATTCAAACCGGAGCTTTGGTTGTTTGAATTTGTTCACTTTAAAGTAGTTTTTATTCTTTTTGGTAGTTTAATTTTCCAATATTTATTAAATAATGTACACAATTTGTTTACCTCAAAAATAATTAAATAGTTTATTAATTAACATTGTTGCATATCCTGACAGTTTGGTAACGTTGTAGGAAAGATTTGGGATAAGGTTACCGGTATTAATTCGCCTTGTCATATACTTGTGTGTATGCACTCGTGGTTTTTCGGCTTCGCGTATTTGTTTACGGTAATGCTTAATGAAAATCAAAACCTTTTGACTTATTTTTTGAAATTTCATATTTTTGAATTCTGCTCGAAAGAAATTTTAGTTTTAATTCCATCAGGTTTGCCAAAATAGGCACAATTTCAATATGTTTTTTAAATCCTCCATATATAAATTTCTTCCTAACTAATAAAAAAAACTATGCCATTTATATATATATATATATATATATATATATATATATATATTCTTATTACTCTAATTTAAATACCCATACTAAAAAAAAAATTCATTTTGCTGTATAATGACTCTAGCAAGGACGGTCATTCGTAGCTTTTACACTTTTTTTTTACACCAATACTTACCATGTATACTGGTTCCATTTGTATCCCAAGAGCAATTTGTTCGTTGTAAAGTTTGCCCATAAAATTTATACAACTGAAGGCAGCTAAAATAGCTAATTAAAACTTTGAGGAGTTAATAATACTGACACGCGAAACAACGAATTCCTTCAACAAATACCAAGCACCTATTGAATTGAATTGAGCTAAAATAGCTTTCCAATATCAGAATATGTACTTATTCTCTGTTGAAAGATATTAAACAAACAATACTCTGCGAATACCGACTGCGCCAAATGTTGTAGTGTAGTTTAAAAGGCAATAGTTACTTCTTTTTACCTGGAGGGTCCCGTGGGATTCGCAGGTTCTTTATTGGAACTTGGTTTATTAAACCTGTTCTTAACTAACTTAGAACTAGCTATTTATACTTTCTTAAAATTAACTATAAAATAATATATTGCAATTAAGCTATTTTCTATTGACCTAAATAATGCAACAGTATTGCACCATTCGTTAACGCAAACAGTATTTAAGTTGAACGTACATTACTGCTGCGCCAACGAATTAGTGCAAAGTATATGTAGGAGGGATGTTCGATAATGCTTCACAACAACATAAGTCAAGCTTTACGACGCTTTGGTGATATTTGAGTAGGGGATTTTAAGTTATCCAGTGATTTATAATCTTCAAATAGTTTACAATATTTAGAAATGCGTTCTAAAAGTTTTCCAGCTTCATTTTGAATTTCATTAAGTTGTGTAATGTCACCTCGAAAAATGTGATAGAAACTCACACAAACTTTTCTACAGGCAATACAGCACCAGTGAAGTCCATTATTTTTCGTGAGGGATTCAGCTACTAAAGTAGACAGACCACTACACTTGAAATGGAAGAGATTGCCCCACAGTCAACATGATAACATCCTTTCATCATAATTTTTAATATTACAATTTGTATGGTTACACTACATTTTTAGCGAATTTCAATTTCAAATAAATCGCGAGCGTGAATATTTGTTGGGTGTCACAAAGGAAACTATACCACAACAGGTGGCGGCTAATCCAATTCACAAACCAGAAATGATGATGAAAAAAATATCACAAGTTGAGCGGATCAGCTGGATAAGTCGTCAATGACGTATATGAATGTTTGTGTGAACGTTTGGAACCAAACGATAAGGCAAAATTAAACATGGCTTTGTTTTTAATCGCACCAACAAATCCACTCAAAGACCAATTGCAAATCACTGCAGCAACTCAAGTATAAAAAACTAGACTGTTACGAACTTTATTGTTGATAAAAACACTTTCCAGGAAAAAAATCTTACGGAGCAAAACAAAACACGTCTTGACTTATGAACAGAGCTGGGAATACTCAACAGATGTTTTTTATTTGAGATTACATGGACAAAATTATTTACGCGAAATGCAGATCGTTGTTGTGCAACCAGTAGGATTGTTTTTTCAATCCGCTTTTTATTTTGTTATGTTTTTTGACCGCTGTCTCTCATTTATTTGCGTCTATTTTTTGTTTTTTTTTTTTGCCGTGGAAATTTTTCAAGCAAATGTCTTAGAGCTAGAAATATTTGATTTATTAAAGACATGGGGTGTAGGTGACGATATTGAATTTAATAGAATGTGGTGTAAGCACATATGAAAAATTAAAAATTATGGAACTAAATGACATCAATGAAGTTTTAAATAAAAGAAGCCTAATTGGTGAACAAATTATTTTTCGGTACAATCTCAATAAGTGGCGTATGAAAAATAAGGTAAGTAATTTAGTGAGTGTGTTTAAACATACATACTTATGTATGTAAAAAATTTAATTGTTAAAGCATAATAAAAAAAGTTAATTAAAAAGATGGCTTAGCTACCAATAATAAATTGGAAAAACGTTCACATGTACTTAAGTATAAAATTCAAACCAAAAAAGTTTGACTTAGGTATGATGGAACAAAAAATTCAGAAAAATGGAACATGAAGAAAAATAATCAAACGGTAACACGGATATTAAAACAATAACATGTTAAAATCAGGTTGATACAGTTCTCGTATCGTTTTTGACAATAAAATTTGTGTAAATAGGAACTGTTATCGCATTCAACTAAGCCACCTAATAAGTGGTGATAAACACAATACACATGAACACTGATGATGAAAGTGTTGCGGCTTTCCAAAACAGCTGTTCTGCTCTGCTGTGTAAGTTGAATAACAAAAACTGATGTTGACTTGCCTTTGTGCCTTGGAATATTTATCATGTCTTTGTGAGACTTAAATTAAAATTTCGAACAATTAGCCTATAAAATCTTAATTCAAAATTTAGTTACATTAAGGCTTTTTCCGCAAATATGACTTGCGTTATAGAATTTAATGGAAACAACAACAATAATGCACAAAAAATGTGGTTATGACAAATACTTTTTGCAGTTGCGCAATTTGTATTTGTCGCAAAGAAAAAGTTGTTGATTGAAATAATGTTGTATTTACCACAAAAGATTGTGTCGAATGCGCTGGAATTCAAAGCAGTTAATATATTTTGTGTCTTAATTAGTTTGTTTTAATTAAAAATAAAACACTTTAATTTAAAATTGATTTTGTTTTAGTACGAACCTTTATTATGCAGTGTGTCCGATCGAACTTAAGCAAAATTTCTACTAATATTTTTTTTTTTGGTCTTAAAGCTATTTTTTGGCTCAAGCAGACAAAAATTGGTATTGAAATTCTAAAAAATGGTACAGTGTTGGATTATTGAAAATATTTTTTGATACATAAAAGTAACTGAATAGATTATTAGTTTTGAGTTTTTGTATTATTTGAACTTATTTTATACATCAGGCTAAATAAAATTGGTATTGAAAATTAAAAAAAATTAAAAAGACAACTCCAGGTTTGGACAACTGTGGACTTTTTTTGGTACGTAAAAGTACCCAACAAAAACGATATTTTTCATTTTGTTCAAATATAATATTTGTAAAGGAAGTACATTAGTATTAGAAATCAGAAAAGCTGAAGAATTTAAACTTTTTCTTAAATATTAAAGTAACTAAATAACACAATATTGTTTCTTTGGTAATTAAACATATTTTATACTTTAGAAAGAAAGAAGAAATGCACCAGAGAAGCGTATTTAAGTTTCGAATATTGCACTTTTACTTGTTTAATTGATAAATTAATGTTTTGTGGAATCAAAGTAGACTCTCCCATTAAAATCAAAATAAAATTAAATTATTTCAACGAAATTAATTGGGCCGGTTGCACTTGTGTTTATTGTTGTTTGTATTCAAGATAATACCGAGGATCACCTCTGTCGAAAGAGACTACGCTATACAATAAATGTTTTGAATTTTCAAAAAACCAATTCCAAATGAAACTTCTCTTCTAAAATATTGATTATACTATGAAAAAACGGAAGCGATTTGTTTCATACATATTTAAAGCAAAAATATCGTTAGCTATAAGCGAGTATTTGCCACAAATGGATAACGTTCGAAAAAGCTCTAGGGGAAGAAGATAAATACCTCTCGTAAAGCTATCGTTCATTCGAATGAAAAACATATTTTAAAAATTGTGTTTGCTTTGAATGTTATTCATTCGATAGAACGATAGCTTGCGATATTGCTGAACAGGTAGTGAAACGAAAGAATTTCTTTCTTAACAGAGCGTATATAGCTGGAGTTTTAGGATGCATCGACGGCACTTACGTTCGAATTAAATCGCTACTCTTATTACAACAGATATGGTTTGTGTAGCATTAATCGGGCTAATTTGAGTTATGAAACATACATATATAAATATATATGTATCTCCCATTTCTTTTAAAAAATTAGCTTACTAATTTGTTTCCAAAAAAACATTTATAATAGGCGACCCTGGCTACAAGATGCAACCATATATTATGACAACTCAAATAGTCTTGGAGGCGATCTAAAAAACACATCAATCACTTACCAAGATTATTTAATACCAGGTGGCCTTATTAGAACATGTTATCATCAGCTGTGCCAAGTCTATTCAAACCGGAGCTTTGGTTGTTTGAATTTGTTCACTTTAAAGTAGTTTTTATTCTTTTTGGTAGTTTAATTTTCCAATATTTATTAAATAATGTACACAATTTGTTTACCTCAAAAATAATTAAATAGTTTATTAATTAACATTGTTGCATATCCTGACAGTTTGGTAACGTTGTAGGAAAGATTTGGGATAAGGTTACCGGTATTAATTCGCCTTGTCATATACTCGTGTGTATGCACTCGTGGTTTTTCGGCTTCGCGTATTTGTTTACGGTAATGCTTAATGAAAATCAAAACCTTTTGACTTATTTTTTGAAATTTCATATTTTTGAATTCTGCTCGAAAGAAATTTTAGTTTTAATTCCATCAGGTTTGCCAAAATAGGCACAATTTCAATATGTTTGTACTTGTTGGGAAACAGAAATGTATTTCGGTAATTTTAGCGATTTTATATGCAATTCTATGCAAGTTTCGAACAAAATGGTAATGAGGCAAATGTATTATGCATATTAGAACTATGATAAATTATGAGAGGAATTTTGTAGTTTCAATTCGAAAAATAGTCTTTTCGTATTAAAATACCAAAATAAAAGAGAAAACCAGACCATCGAATTCACAAAAATGCAATTGCTATGATGTATGTTCATGCATACATACACATACGTGTATATACTATTCCGAATAATTTATTATCAATTATGTAATTGCGATCTCGATAAATAGTTTAAATGCCAAATCGAAGATTTTTTTATATTAAAGTACTATAACTATATTCTGATATTTTTAAGCTTAAGGTCTCTTTATTTTAATTTAAATTAATTAATTTCCTGAAGAAGTCACACAAAGGAGTGACTAAATATTGAAATTAAGAATTAAATTAAAATTAAAGTACTATATATAAATAAAATGTAATTCATCTTTTTGTGGTCTTTTTAATAAAAATAGTTCGAATAAAAAAACTTAACATAAAAAGTAACATAAAAAAGTACCGTATCTGTTACAAACGAGCACTGCGAGATCACAACGCAAATGTTGATTGACAAGCTTATTTGTATGTCTCCCTTTAAACGACAAAAATACGACACTCACACAGCATATGTTGTGTTTTTATCGTATCCAAGGCTATGAATATTTGGCGGATTCTTAGTCATAAAGTCATAAAATAATTTTTGTTTTTTGCTAATTTTTTCGACCTATTTTTTATATAATAATACAATATTTTTCAAGCTTAAGGTCTTTATAATATAAATTGATTTATTTTTCAATATTTCGTTAATCTTTGGTTAACTTCTTCAGGAAATTGTTATTATTTTTTATGTTTTCTTTCAAGGAATTAAAAATTTTTTCATTGAATGAAAACATAAAAAATAATAACAATTTTCTGAAGAAGTTAACCAATGGTTAACGAAACATTGAAAAATAAATATATATATATATATATATATATATATATATATATATATCATAAAGACCTTAAGCTTGAAAAATATTGTATTGTCATAAAATAATAGCACGAAAAATATGACTAGTGTGATCAAAATAGTATGCTACTTCAAACATCGATCAGCTGATAGGAAAAGAACACATTTGTAATTAGATGTTATCAAAGCAAATGATAATTCACAATACAATTTGTGTAAATAGGAACTGTTATCACATTCAACTAAGCCACCTAATAAGTGGTGACAAACACAATACACATGAGCACTGATGATGAAAGGGTTGCGTCTTTCGAAAACAGCCGTTCTGCTCTGCTGTGTAAGTTGAATAACAAAAAGTGATGTTGACTTGCCGTTGTGCCTTGGAATATTTATCATGTCTTTCTGAGATTTAAATTAAAAATTTCGAACAATTAGCCTATAGAATCTTAATTCAATTTAATATAGCAATATAAAAATGTTCGTTAAAATTCTTACTACATACAAATTTAAGCTATGGCTTGAGCTACCAATAATAAATTGGAAAAAACGTTCACATGTACTTAAGTATAAAATTCAAACCAAAAAAGTTTGACTTAGGTATGATGGAACAAAAAATTCAGAAAAAGGGGACATGAAGAAAAATAATCAAACGGTAACACGGGTATTATAACAATAACATGTTAACATCAGCTTAACACAATTCTCGCATTCTTTTTCACAACAAAATTTGTGTAAATAGGAACTGTTATCACATTCAACTGAGCCACCTAATAAGTGGTGACAAACACAATACACATGAGCACTGATGATGAAAGGGTTGCGTCTTTCGAAAACAGCTGTTCTGCTCTGCTGTGTAAGTTGAATAAAACTGATGTTGACTTGCCTTTGTGCCTTGGAATATTTATCATGTCTTTCTGAGATTTAAATTAAAAATTTCGAACAATTAGCCTATAGAATCTTAATTCAATTTAATATAGCAATATAAAATGTTCGTTAAAATTCTTACTACGATAATTAAGATAATTGTAATAAAGTTGTTTGAATATGCCAAAAGGTCTAAAACTCCATTTCTATTTAAAATTATTAAATTTGTCTTCTGGTGCACAAGAATATCTATATGAATTTGTATGTCTAAACTAAAACAGCTGCTGCCTTGATATGCGTTGAATAAATTTTTTTTTGCGGCGGTGTACGGAAAAACGTTTAGGGGCTGCCAGCTACGTAAGTTAAACGAGAAAAATGTTTCACCTCTATATATTTAGTTTTTGCGATTTAGTTCTCTTTTAATTTTTTTATGTTATAAAAATGTGATTTAATGTACAGACATATAGGCATGAATACTTTTCTAACCTTTTCTTAGTCGTGAATCATATATAAGTAACGGCGGCAAACATATACTATCGCCGTCTCGCCTAAAGATTTCCCCAAGCCCCCAGAAGAGCTAGAGAGTTCGTTCTTGGATAGTTGGATTGAAAATGAACTTAAATAGGGTATTGAATTTCAGAAAAATCCGAAAACGGTTACAGAGCTGCGAAGCTTACACCAATTATTTATTTGGTTGTTTGTAAATTAAACCTATTTCATGCTTCCCACCCTTAACGGTCTTTAAAAAACCAAACAAATAAAATTTTTTTTTCCCGGGATTTGATATAAAAAGTTTTTTTTGGCCCATTCAGTATTAAAATGGTTAAAAATTTTAAGTTTTTCTTAAATAAAACCACTTTATATGTTATGAAGATTTGAATTGCTCAACAAAAATTTTTATAAATCAAAATTTCGCTTAAAGGGCTGGGAAATTGGAATTTTGTATACTCTTCACAAAAAAGTGAAAAGATGTATCTAGGTTTGTCATTCCGTGTGTAATTTTTTCGATATCAATATGGGACCCCATAAAGTATATATATTCTGGATCCTTATGAATAGCGATGACGATTGAGCGATGTCCGTCTGTCTTTACGGTTTTCCCAAGCCCTCAGATGAACTAGAGACTTCGCTCTTGGACCGTTGGATTGGAAATGAACTTAACTAGAGTGGTATTGAAATTCAGAAATCCGAAATACGGTTCCAGAGCTGGGAAGCTTACACCTATTTCTCGGTTAAGAGGAAGTGGGACAAAAATGAGTTGGCAGATTTGAAACGGAATTACAAACTAGATTTAAGACAAAAAAAACGAAAATTTAACTTTAAGCTTAAATTTCTTAACAACCACTGTACCGATCTTAATAAAACCTAAACTCGATAAAAGCTTAAGATTTTATCTATTGACTAAAAAAAGAGCTACTAAAAAATCGTTCTTACTTAAAAAGTTACAGAGTTTTGGCCAATGAAAAACGATTCTAAACCACTGTGTGGCGGCAAACATATACTATCGCCGTCTTGCCTAAAGATTTTCAGCCGTATCGACTCAGCTGTCTAGAGCTATTTTATGACAAAACAAAAACATACCTGAAAGAATGCTATTATTTTATGACTTTTTTGAATGCAGCACAACAAAAATTTTTTTAAATTGGTTTAAAATATTATGACTTTATGACTAAACAGCACACAGTGTGAACACCCAAACTATATTTCTGATTGAAAAACAAGTTAAAACGTTATATTCGATCAGGTCGAATCTTAAATACTTTCCAAATATATAGTAAGTAAATTTAAATTGTTTAACTTGGCGGGACAGAGTTCCTTTATATAATATCACACGTCAACGACCACTAAAAGCGGCGGGGTTCAAAAATAGACAGTATCATGTTTTCCACAGACGAACGTATGGGAATTGCTTTGGAGGGTATTAAAACTGTATTTTGGCGGGGTCGCTCTGGCAAGGGCTGTGGGGGAGACATTTCACCTTTGTCATAAAACTCTAAAAATAAATGTTTGGGATAATCATATACAAAATTAATATTATTTTTTTTTTTTTGATATGGTCATTTAGCGGACAAAAACTATTTTTTAGTTCAAGAAAAATAAAATTGGTACCAAAACTTAAAAAGAAATCTAAATTTCGATTCCAGAGTTGGATAACTGCAATATTTTGTATTGGTTACAAATTTTAAATTTTTCTTAAATAAAACTATTTATTTCATGCCTCATTGGTAAAAAAAAAACACAAAAAAAATTTCAAGGGTTGAGAAATTTAAAAATTTTTATGCATAAAAAGAAACCAAAAAGGCTATTGCCGTTGTTGTTTTTGCTAATTAAAACTACTTTATAATTCATGAAGAACAAAATTGGTATTAAAATAAAAAAAAATCAAAATTTCGGTTTCGGGGTTGGACATATGAAATATTTTATGGTACATGAAAGTGATCAAAACATTTAAAAACTCAAATTTTTTGTCAAGTAAAACTATGTTACACCTCGCTAAGAATTGCATTGGTAAAAAAATAAAAATTCGCTTTCAGAGTTGGAAAATCGAAATATATTTGGTACATAAATGAACCCACATAAATTCCAAATTTTGTTTTTTATAAATAGTAAATTAAACCTATTGTTTACTTCAGGAAGAATTAAATTGGTATTAAAAAAATGAAAAATTCGGTTCCAAGGTGGGAAAATCAAAATTTTATAAGTTACTACTTTTGGATTTTTTCAGTAACAAAATTTTTAAAAATCGGAATTTTTTGGTACATACATTTGGTACCCACATAAATTCCCAATTTTGGGTTTTTTCAGTGAATGAAACATATTTTATACTTTGCTAAGAATTAAATTGGTATTAAAAATTTTTAAATTAAGAATTCGATTCTAGGGTGGGAACATCGAAATTGTTTGGCACATAAAAGTAACCATATAAGTTCCCAATTTTTGGTTTTTTAGTGAATTAAACATATTTTATGTTTCGCTAAGAATTAAATTGGTATTAAACATTTTAAAAACTAAAAATTCGGTTCCAGGGTTGGAAAATCTACATTTTCTGATTCATTAAAGTAACCATATAACTTGCTATTCTTGATTTTTAAGATGAATTATACCTACTTTATATATCAGGAAGAAAAACTTGGTTTTAAAAACCAAAAGAATCTAAAAGACGATTCTACGGTTGGACAAGTAGAACTTTTTGAGGTACATAAAACGGATTTTTTCTTTTTGTTTGTAAATTAAACATATTTAATATTTTTGAAAGACGTTCAGAGGTATTAGAAATAGCTTCCTAGCCGAAAAATTTAAACGTAAAGAATTACATCTGTGAAGGGTATTTAAGATTCGGCACAGCGGAATATTGCACTTTGAGTTGTTTTATTTCTTGTGGAAATGCACAGAAACTGTGATTTTTCGTAGTTTTCTATATTCTTTATATTTCATATAGCTTTTATTAAATAATTTTAAGAGAAAAATGCAAAATGTTTATGTTCAAAACATCAAAAGGAAATTTTTCTCTCTGTCAATATGCAAAAACGATCCACAATGAGATTTTGAGCGGGAATTCTCTTTTGATATGGTTAGCTGATATATATGCATAATTACATGATATATGCATTTTATATGTTTAACTTTCTAAATAAATGTTTTATTCACAATGAAATATCGCATGGCTGTATGTGGTTGTTCGTTTCAGATGTATTAAACACATTTAATATATATTGTAATATAGAAAAAATGTGCCCATTTTATCAAACTTATGCCAAGGAATGACTCATTATCCTATTATTTGTGTATATTGGTGTTTCTGATGCCTCTTTGTACCATTTAATTAATTTGCGTACTTTTTCAACACGAACGCCAATCATATAAACATATTAAAGTGTCATCAATGTTTTAAACAGTTGTGTAGAGTTTTATTGTATTTATTTTTGAAAGTGATACGCATCAGATTTTTTGTGATAAAAATATTTTCCACATCCATTATATTATATTATTTTCTTTATTAAATACACTCAATCGATATAGCTTACAAGAAACACAATATTTTGGGAATTTTTGATGATCTTGTTTTTATAAATAGCTACATGTTTTTTGTTTTTGTCAAAAACATATGACACGATTTTAAGCATTCTATAAGTGTAGCAACATTAACATATACCTAACATTTACATTTAGCTCACATATACGATTTCAACGTTTGGCTAAATGAGCCTTGAGTCAGTTAACATCAAGCCTCGTTGGCAATTATTTTTTAAGTGCAGCCAGACCACTGATTGTTTACTCTCTTTCGACAGTTTTGCGTCTCACTCGCACTAGTTAATTTCAACACCTCAGATAACTGTATAGTTTTACAGTTCTTCTGACGAATATTCCGTGGTTAACTACGTTGCTACTTCCAATGTGAAGGCATAGGTCGTGTACAGTCAGTCACAGTAGCGGAAGAAAATACGTGTTAATAACATCGCCGGCATATGGTCTGAGTCACCCCGTCGGCATCTGTGCACCAAATACTTTGCAAATTTACTTTGTAAAGTATTTCATTTAAACAAACAAAACACACAAAATAATACATAGTATAAAGGTGGTTTGTCCATGATTTCATGAAAATGTGGCTTGGTACCAAAAAAAAAGCCCATTATTTTGGAAATTGCTGAAGTTAGAGATCAATGAATGAAGTTTATACAATTTAATTAACGAAATTGCTAGACAAATGGAAAAACTATATATATATATATATATATATATATATATATATATATATATATATATATATATATATATATATATATATATATATATATATATATTAATATATATATATATATATATATATATATATATATATATATATATATATATATATATGTATTACAGATTTTATTTCCAAATAAGGAAAATTACTTTTTGTAATGTGGCAACGTCATATTCAAGATGATGTAGAAAAATAAACTTCAAAAATCCTTATTAAAATTTAATAAAAGCAAGTGAGAATACCTTGTATTTATATACCTTGCATTTATCTGCAAATGTCGACTACTGTGATCTCCCAATAAAAAAGAATGGTAACCATAGATAATAAGGAATAACTATTAGATATTAAACAAGAAAAAGTGCTATATTCGGCTGTGCCAAATATTAAATACCCTTCATAGATGTCATTCTTTTCGTTTAAATTTTTCGGCTAGGAAGCTAAATGTTTTCTTATTTCTAATACCTCTGAACGTCTTTCAAATATATTATATATATGTTTAATTTACAAACAAACAAAAATCCGTTTCATGCACCCCAAAAAGTTCTAATTGTCCAACCGTAGAATCGTCTTTTAGATTTTTTGGTTTTTAATACCAATTTATTTCTTCCTGGTATATAAAGTAGGTATAATTCATCATAAAAATCAAAAATAGCAAATTATATGGTTACTTTAATGAATAAAAAAATTTCGATTTTTCAACCCTGGAACCGAAGTATAAAACATGTTTAATTTACTGAAAAAACCAAAATTGGGAATTTATGTGGGTACGAAATGTATGTACCAAAAAATATATAGATTTTCCAACTCTGGAACCGAATTTTAAATTTTTAATACCACTTAAATTTTTTCTGATATATAAAATAGGTTTAATTCACTAAAACCAAAAAATTTGGAATTTATGTGGGTACTTTTATATACCAAAAATATTTCGATTTTCCAACTCTGGAAGCGAATTTTTATTTTTTAACCAATGCAAGTCTTAGTGAGGTGTAACATAGTTTTATTTGACAAAAAAAATTTAATTTTTAAACCATAAAATAATTTATTTGTCCAACCCTGAAATCGAAATTTTGATTTTTTAATATTTTAACACCAATTTTGTTCTTCCTGCATTATAAAACAGTGGTAATTAGCAAAACAACGACGTCAATTGCCTTTTTGGTTACTTTTATGCGGAATATATATTTCAATTTCCCACCCCTGGAAGCGACATTTTATTTTTTTACCAATCCTAGTCTTCATTAGGTATAAAGTCGTTTTATTTAAGAAAAACTTAATATTTCCAACCATTTTGGTCACTTTCATGTACTACAATATATGGCATGTACCAAACAAAACTATAATTTTTCCAACCCTGGAAACGAAATTTAAATTTTTTATTTATCAGTGCAACGCTTCATGTGGTGTAAAGTAATTTTTTTTAAGAAACATTTCAAATTTTTAACCATTTTGGTTACTTTCATGTACTATTAAATATTGCACTTGTCCATCCCTGGATTCGAAATTTAATTTTTGAATTTTTTGATACCACTTTTGTTTTTCCTAAATTATAAGACAGGCTCAGTTAGCAAAAAAACAACATCAGTTGCCTGTTTGATTACTTTCACGTATAAAAAAGCAATTTCCCACCCCTGGAAGCAAAATTTGAATTAAAAAAATTTTTTTTGGCCAATGCAAATCTTCATGACGTATAAAGAGGTTTTGTTAAAAAATAATTAAAATTTTTTAGCAATTTTAGTTACTACAATATACGGAATAGGCCGAAAAAAAAGTTTTTTATTTTCCATCCCTGGAAAAAAAAAATTATTTTTTTATAATAAATTGAATTAAGATTTATAGGCTAATTGTTCGAAATTTGTTTTTAAATCTAAGAAAGACATGATAAATATTCCAAGGCACAAAGGAAAGTCAACGTCAGTTTTATTCAACTTACACAGCAGAGCAGAACAGCTGTTTTCCAAAGACGCAACCCTTTCATCATCAGTGCTCATGTGGATTGTGTTTGTCGCCACTTATTAGGTGGCTTAGTTAAATTTGATAACAGTTCCTATTTACACAAATTTTATTGTGAAAAAGAATACGAGAACTGTATCAACCTGATGTTAACATGTTATTGTTATAATACCCGTGTTACCGTTTGATTATTTTTCTTCATGTCCTATTTTTTGAACTTTTGTTCCATCATACCTAAGTCAAACTTTTTTTGTTTGAATTTTATACTTAAGTACATGTGAACGTTTTTCCAATATTTTATTATTGGTAGCTCAAGCCATAGCTTAAATTTGTATGTAGTTAATTTTTTTAGTTTTTAATAGACCATTGAAGCTTCCCAAAGCACGAAATAGGTTTAATTTACAAACATTAAAAAAATAATTGATTTTGGTATAAATTTTGCGTCGGTGTAAGCTTCCCAGCTCCGGAACCATACTTCGGATCTGAATTTCAATAGCACTCTATTTAAGTTTATTTCCAATCCAACGGTCCAAGAACGAAGTCTCTAGCTCTTCTGGGGCCTTGGGAAACCCGATTTCACGTACAGACAGACGGACATCGCTCAGTCGTCATCACTAGTCATAAGGATCCAGAATATAAATACTTTATGGGGTCCTATATTTATATCGAAGAAATTACACAAGGAATGACAAACCTATATATACCCGTTCACTTTTTGTGAAGGGTATAACTAGAATTCGTTTAGTAACAAATATATACTCGTAGCAAAATTAGCAACATTGTTAATTTTACATCGAAGCATTTGTAAAACTAAAATGTACGCTTCTATTTAAAACATGATTTTCTATTTCTTTTCCAATCAATAATAGTTCTTTTTGTCTCAAAATTTGAATTTTAGAAATAAGAATGAAAATTTTTAAAATAAATATGAAACAAAGTTAACTCTATTTTAATATTGTTTCTTCGTCATATTTTGGGCGTACTTGTATTTTTGAGAAGTTTTCAGTACTTTTTTAAAAGATTACTAGAAAGTCAGGACAGTTTAATACTATATATATATATATATATATATATATGTATATATATATATATATATATATATATATATATTTTTTTTTTTATTTTTTTATTTTTTATTTTTTTTTTTAAAGCACATTACAAAGCGTTTTGTGTGAGCCGGAGCATTCTTTTATAAAATCATTAATATAAGAGTATTTCCTAAAATACTTCAGCTTGTTCTTTTGTTTAAATACTCGTGTATATTTATGTGCACATATGTATGTATGTACAAGAAAACAAAAATATTTATTTAAATATACATATGTATATTTATGCATCTTACCTTGTCTCCGGGAAGTATGCCAGCTGGTAATTTAGTTACTGGTGGGGCTGTAGTAAATACTGGAGGCTGATCTTGGACGTCTTGCACAATAATAACAATTTCCATACCAGCAATATTTCGACTATCTTGGCCGGGTTCTGCGTAGGCATCCTTTAAAAATTAGAAAAAACATTAAATTAAAACTGGTATCCGGAACAAACTTAAAAAAAAACATATTTTATCAATAATAACATATTATGAATGAGACGACATATATATAACAGATACATACCTACATACATGCGTGTGCACATATAGTAATATGAATATTAAGAAATCAGTATCCATTAAATATTTGCCCCATTCATAGCTATGTACTTGTAGTATTTAACACTGGCTATTTTTTTATTTTTTACCATCACCGGCACACAAGGGCTAACAGTATATATGTAATACATTATGACGGCGCAAGTTTTTGTGTTTTAATTGTAGTATAGGTTGACACACATGTAGTATAGAATACCAATGTGGTATAGAAATCCTATGTCTGTCAGCGGTATAAGAAAACAAAAACGGGGAGGGCATATCTCCGTTAGACAAATACAACACTTTACTACAAATCAACAACGGGGAGGGAATATCTCCGTTAATACCAGACAGAACAACTTAATCAAGGTTCTCCAAAATCGAAGTCGTTGGATTTTAATTCATTTACAACTGTGAACCTAAGGCATCAATCTATTTCTCCATGTGGACTCCAGCTCCATTTTTATTCTATTTGTAAGCCATTAGAAATAAGTTATTATTATAAAAAAATATATAAATATATACATATATCTATATAAATCATTTTTTTTTATATAATACACGCTAATGTTCAATAGAAATGCAAAAACTGCAGCCTTATGTAGCCTACAAAATAAAAAAAGTCAAAAAGCATTGAAACTATAACTGAAGAAATGCAAAACCAAGATTTATTACTAAACCAACCCTCTTCTAAAACAGCACCCTCTTCTAATAGAATCACCATCAAAATTTACCGAACATGCAGGATATTTTTAATTCATTGAGAATATCGGACGTTATTAAAGATCTCCCAAGCTTCAACGGGAATCCTCGTCTTTTGTATGATTTCATTACGAATGTAGAAGAAATTCTTTTATTTCTAAAAGGTACGGAGCAGACACCTTACGGACAAATATTACTTAGGGCTATAAGGAATAAAATCATAGGATCAGCACACGAGCTTCTGAACACATACTTGACACAATTGGACTGGTACGAAATTAAAAAAAAATTTGATATCCGCTTTTGCAGATAAAAGAACTGAAACGACACTAATCAAAGATCTCCATAACATCCGACAAACTGATGGTACTCTCGAACAGTTTCACTCAGATATAATAGAAATTCAAGCTGCACTTTTAAATAATGACCTCATCAACGAAAGAGATTAAAAAGTAATTAACTCAAAAAAAGATTTATATTCGGAAATGTGCTTAAACGCATTTTTAGGCGGACTTAAAGATCCTTTTGGGTGCAACAATTCGCGCTATGCGTCCTGAAACCTTGCCAACAGCTCTTGCTTACTGCATAAAAGAGCAGAACATTACTTCCGCTAAGCAAACCCAGAGACCATACAAGCCATACCAACCAAAATCTTACCCGCAGGAAACAGTGCAATATTATAGAAATGATTACCGAATTCCACAAAATAAAAACCGGAGATCACATAATGGACAATTCCATTTAGGATAAAGGCAATTTCAAAATCATCCATATAACACAAATCGCTATTCTGGTAACAATAATAATTTTGCAAATAACAATCATAGGAATGCTATAATGCCCTTAAAAACGGAGGTAGTTGACAATAATACGACACAAACCCACTTTAGACAAAATACACCTTATTCATACAACAGAACAGGTATAACTAGGCAAAATTTTCAACCCCGAATGAAACAAATGAAACCTACCACAACGTCGCACACATACATTATACCAGCTACCTCTAAAATCATTTTGAAACTTCCTGTTGACGTAGAAAAGGATAAGATCTTTATTAGACAAACAAATATCTCGAAGGAACTTGAGATTTCTGAAGATATTTGCAATGCAAATAATTGGCAAAGTAATATGGAAGTAGAAAATTAGTCAAGCTACGATCAAATACTAAATCTCGAACAACCTCTAAAGGTAGAACCTTATAATTCCATAAATTATGTAGAACTCAATTGTATTAACCCAGAGTATGTAGTGAATTATAAGGAAGAAAATACAAAACCTTTTTTTAGGACAGACCACTTAAACACGGAAGAGAAGAAACTTCTCCTCAAACTTTGTCATCAGCATAACTCAGTATTTTTTAAAGATAACCAGAATCTTATGTTTACAAATCAAATTAAACACACCATACAAACAATAGATGATATCCCAATCTACACAAAGTCATATTGCTATCCTTATATTCATAAGGAAGAAGTTAGTAAACAAATAGCGCATATGTTATAACAAGGCATTATTAAACCATCATATTCACCTTGGAGCTCTCCTGTTTGGGTAGTCCCTAAGAAACAAGATGCCAGTGGGAAACAAAAATGGCGGCTTGTCATTGACTACAGGAAATTAAACGAGAAGACAGTGTCGGACAGATACCCACTACCGAATATATCAGATATTCTGGATAAGCTTCTGGATCTCGCCAGCGGGTTCCATCAGATCGAAATGGAGCCAAAGGATACACAAAAAACCGCGTTTACAGTCGAGGGTGGGTACTATGAATATATAATGATGCCCTTCGGTCTTAAAAACGCACCCTCTACCTTCCAGAGGGTCATGGACAATGTCTTGAGAGACCTTGTAGGTAAAATCTGTCTTGTCTATCTGCACGACATTATTATATTTTCTACGTCATTAAACAAGTACATCCACAACTTAAGGCAGGTTTTTGAAAGATGGCTAATTTCAAAATACGGATGGACAAATCCGAATTTTTGAGAAAGGAAATCTCATTCCTAGGACATATTGTTTCAACGGATGGCATCAAACCAAATCCAGCAAAATTAGATGCAATAAAAAATTTCCCAATTCCGAAGACACCAAAAGAAATTAAATCCTTTCTGGGGTTGGTCGGGTACTACCGGAAGTTTATCAAAGACTTCGCGAAGATTATGAAACCTCTGACAATGTGCCTCAAGAAGGATAGCAAAATAGATTTCAACCAGAATTATAAGAATGCTTTTGAAACATGTAAAAATTTATTATCTAATGACCCAATCCTGCAGTATCCTGACTTTAGTAAATCATTCATACTTACTACAGATGCCAGCGGATTTGCTATAGGCGCCATAGTATCACAAGGAGCAATTGGCAGTGATAAGCCGATATGCTATGCCAGTCGCACACTGTGCGATTCAGAAATCAACTACTCTACAATTGAGAAGGAGATGCTGGCAATAGTATGGGCCACAAAATATTTTAGACCATACTTGTACGGTGCAAAATTTAAAATTGTTACCGATCATCGTCCTTTAACGTGAATAATGAGTCTTAAGGACCCGAACTCTAAATTGGTTAGATGGAGACTTAAGCTCGAGAAATTCGACTATGAGATTCACTATAAAAAGGGTGCGCAAATCACAAACGCCGACGCCCTTAGTAGAGTAAAAATCGACGTAAATCACATGGATATTAACACTAACGATATTGCTTCAAACCAAGGCACACAGGGCACCACAATACATTCCTCTGACGAGAAGCTCGACGATGGCCTCCCCATATCCGAAATACCACTTAATGAATTTCATTTGCAGGTGGTTCTTGAGAAAACAGAACTAGGTAGTCCCATGACTTTAAAAACTATTTTCAGAAACAGACAGAGATGAATAATTAGGCGACATAGTTTTAGTGAACAAATAATGACAGATATATTCAAACAATTTTTCCCACCAAACAGGCTAACAGTAATATATACTGATGATGACATATGTATATAAAATAGTACAAGAAACTTGTTCAAAATATTTTTCACACAGTAAACTTCAAACTATTAAGGTGCACTGAAATTCTGGAGGACATTAGGCAAAACGATGATCAGGAAAAATTGATAAAGGAATACCACGAAAATAGTAACCACCGCGGAATTGTTGAGTGTTACGAACATCTGAAAAGAAAATAATATTTTCCATATATCAAAGAATTAATTACTAAAACTATCAATAATTGTGGTCGGTGTCAAACTCTAAAATACGACAGGCAACAGGTAAGATTTAGTCTCCCTGAAACACCTTCTAAGCCACTAGACATTCTTCACATTGACATATATACGATAAACAATAAACAAAATCTAACAATTATTGATATCACTTAAATCATTCCTGAGTTCATACGGGATCCCTAAAAAAATTTTATGTGACCAAGGATCGGAATTTTCAAGTAATTTTGTAGACAATTTGATATTGAGTTGCACTACACTTCATTTCAACAAACTAGTAGTAACTGATCTGTTGAGAGACTCCATTCGACATTCACTGAAATTTATAGACTAATTCTTGAAGAGAAAAAAACTCGCAGATTAGATGTTGATCATAAAGAATTGATTACAGAGTTTGTATTAACATACAATAACTCCGTGCATACCACCGCTAAATTAACACCTTTCGAGCTCTTCGATGGCCGAACATACAAATTCGAAAGGGATTTGAAATGCAATAATGAACACGAATATTTGAGAAAACTTAATCCGAAAATCAAAACAAAATTAGAGTTATCCGCTCTTAACCGTACAAACAAATTAAATAAATTTAGAGAAGATCCTGAATCTAGGCAAAATAATGAAACAGTATACAGAAAAATTTGCAGACGCAACAAAATTACTTCGAGATTTTCTAAATATAAAGTAAAGGATGATAATTTACACACAATTACTACTACTAACAATCAGAAAATACATAAATCTCGTATTAAAAAGAAACAAAAAACGTTTTCTTTTTAGGACCGCTCTAATTACGGCACAATATATTGAGATTCGAGACTTAACCAGTAACAAAAGGTATCTTACCAATAGATCTCGGACCAGCAAGATAAGTGACAAGCTACAGAAATCTTATTCACATTATCAACCTAGACAGATATAAGGAAAACATCGACAATATCAACAACACTCTTAAAATCTTAGAAAGAAATAGCTTAACGAAAATTTACACTGACACCACCAAGATAAAACTTAGAGAATTAAAACTAAAATTAAGTAGCTTAATGACTAAACGAAGTAAACGAGGTTTAATTGACAGGAAGTATGGACGCGTATGACGCCCAAGAAATAAATAATCAGATTGAATGCCTCAAATCTAACCAAATAAAGCTTCAGAGCACTATGACAAAGGACAACAAATTTAACTTAAATATGGTTGAAAGGTTTTCTAACATAACTTATCATATAAATGAGGTACAAGAAACTATTGAACTTTTCCTAAATAGACATGCAAATCATACTAACTATATAGTAAAGAGCACAGAAAATTCAATTCGAGAAATACAGTACCTTAATCAAATTAACTACAATATTGACATACTAACAAGTCATATTAATGACATCTCAGAAGCAACTATTTCACCTAAACTTAATATAATTCCTAAACTAATTTTGCATCCAGAAGAAATAGAACAGATTAGCAGACATTTTGAAAACGAATCTATTAAAACTAAATCCATAGAAAATATATACGAGTTGCTTGGGCTGCAAGCTTAATACAATTTTTATGTATAGATCACCAGCCTTGACCCAACACCATACAAATTTTATCATGTAATCCCCTTACCTATTAATAAAGCTAAGATTATTATAACAGAACCTTACTTAATGTTTAATGAATTTAAAATCATATATTTATCAGAAAAATGTCCAAAAATAGAATATACCTTTTATTGTTCAAAATTTAAAAATGAAGAAGCAACCGTGAACTCTAGTTGTATTGGCCATCTTTTTAAGAACCAAGATGCAAAGTGTGTTATCAACGACATCGGCGAGACACAATCAATTTGGTAACCAGAACTTAATCTAGACGTATATATTGCCCCAGTGTCAACTTCAGAAATTTACGCTTCAACCGAAATGGAAACAATTACCTTAAAGAAACTATCAGACCACAATTTCAATCAGCAAATCGAAATTACTTCAATATCATCAATGATATGTAGATTTGCAGAACTTAATTGAATCTTTTATATAGGTAATTATCATTGGAGTGACCATTTTTATCCTGAGAAGAGTATACACATTGAAAACTAAGCAAACAATTCTGGATGAAGCTGCAGTCCCTTCAGTTCCTTCTGTCCCTACGCTTCAAACTGGGTACGGAGGAGTTATATACACACTACCAACAATACTAACAACAACATAAGGGCCAATACTCTAGAAGATACGTTGCATATTTTTATTCCCCTTAATTATTTACATTGCACATTTATAAAATTATAAATAATTAAATATTGTTTAATAACCATATTTTGTCTTGTGCGAAAGTTCAATGAACATAACTTCCGCACAAGTCGGCCTGAATTGTTTTTCACAAGAATTGTACTAAATAATTTTTAGCTTAAGTTTCAATTAAATAAAATTGTAAAACAAAATAATTTGAGAAATAAATTGGCGTTCAACCTTACAGGTTGGTATTTTTCTAATCTAAAGCAATACTCTTAATATATTTCGTGCACACTATCTTTTGTTGTTCATTTTAAAGCAGACGTAGGCACAAACACATCAACATTTTGAGTTTGTGTGTGTCTCTCACAATTTTGTAAACTAACGAGCATTCTCCCCACCCTTAAATAACTTTTTTCAACAAGCGCTCAAACAACCGTCTTGGTTGGAAGCTTGTGATAGACTGAATTGTGAATCGCAATATTGGTGATTTGTGTGTAACTACAAATACGTGTGACTCTCAAGAGCGAATTTATATACATGTGAAGTTCGCTCACCCACATTGCCTATACCTGTTTTAAAGCAACCGAACATATGCCTCTTTGTTGGTTCTGATGGTATACACATCAGAAATTTCACATATGTATAACAAAATTTAATGGACACCTTTAATACAATGTACACCTTGAATACACTATATACATTGTCTTTCTTTCATGGTGCACACCTTCTACTTGTGTATAGCTATGAATGTACTCGTGTACATCTCGTGTATATGCTTTTTTAATTTGAAACTGGCGGGTATGTATAATACATATATTCAGTGTTTGCTTTTACTGCGCACACACACATTAATTTAATGAAGTTACAAAACAAATACAATGTTATCATCTCCGCAAATGTGTATACGTACATAAAGTGAATTCAATGTTCGGAATGTCTTCAATGTATACACTTGAGGTATGATGCACAATCCTTTACACTCAAGATTTATTTGTGTATAAAGTGAGGCATGCATACATTTTTCAATGTCGTTGATGTAAACTTGTGTGTACAGAAGATAAAATATGTACACTATTTTAAACTCTGATACACATCGTCTGACTAATCACGGTGCGCCTCAACTAAAATTAAATAAAAAGGTCATACATCTACAAAATTAGTAAAGATTCTGAATTTACAATGTTAATAGATGAGAAAAATCAAAAAACTAAAATAATCTGTGGAGAGATTTTTAAATAAATCCACATTGAACATTTTTGCGCACGAAGTACGATATTTAAAAAATTCTGGCATCATTTTTTTACTTATAAATAGATAAAAAGAAAACAATTTTGTCTTAAATTAAAATAAAACTAAATTACAATTTAGTGCAACTTTAAAAATGGCAGCTTCCATTCGTGTGTGTACAAGAAGAAGAAAAGCAATTGAACCAGGATTAAAATTAAAACTTAATAACACAGCTCATTCTGTCGACGATTATTTTGATTTTAAGGAATTTCCTTAAAAGTCTCGGATGCTTCTGCGTTTGGAGTTTACTGCAAAGATGTTCATGCTTTTGTTCAGTATGCGTGCTAAGCATCATGTGGGGAAAGCAGGAAGGAAATTTAAGGATTCTGGAGTTAAACGACTATTTATTCTAGCAGCCGTTCCAAGTGCACAAGAAAATTATAAGAATGTAGATCAACTCTTTTCAACATTGAATATGAGTGCTTTCCAAGGAACAATTGCGACCGAATTGAAGCTAGCGAATATCTTGGCAGGTATTATGTCGCACAGTAGTGCATTGGTTGGTATACGTGGCTGCCCGCTACACGCAAGCATTCAAGTAGGATCTCTGAGATCCCGTTTTGTAGTGCATACACGAGCACTTATTGTTACGTCAAGAGAGATAAGCTAAGCTGTGGTGAATTGAGATCCCCCGAAAATTTTTCATCGTATTATACAAAATGGCAGACTGAAGGAAAAGGTTAAAAAAACAAAGCGAAGGATTATTTCAACTGCATTCATCCACCGCTAATTACAACTGTTGGAGGCAAAACATTCCTAGACATTATTCCACTGCCAGAATTACACCTTATGCTTGGTGTTGGGAACACTGTTTTCACGCATATCTGGAAAGAGTGTGAAAATGAGTCGCTGTCATGGGCAATAGCTTGTCACGTCCTGCGTGAAATCAGACGAGGATGTTCTGGGTTTAACGGAAATGTGTGCAAAACACTTTTGGATAAAGTAGACCTTCTGCGCCATTTTGAAAATCTAGCAATAGTATGTTAAAGTATTTGACGACTTCAAAAAAGTAGTTTCTGCATGCTTCGGAAATAATCTTGCCCACAATTACAAAGCATGTATAGAAGCTTTCAAAAAGAGCTACAAAAACTTAGGTGTCAACGTTACACCAAAAGTTCATGCAGTTTTTTTCACATAAAACAGTTCTGTGAAAAAAAATGGTGAAGGGCTAGCATTTTTGGGGAGCGGGCGATTTCTTAAAGTCTTCCAGGGAAATAAATAAGGGTCCTTCGAATCACCCGGATTATCCTAAACATCTTTTGATGTAATTACAATTAAATAATGTTACAGTTTATATGTTATTAGTACCAAAATGTTGAAATAATAAACGTTTAATAGAATTACCACTTAAAAATTATTATTGTGTCATTTCTTCCATCATATTCATATAAAACAATGCCATATTTTCCAAAATACCGTACTTCGTGCGCAAAAATGTTCAATGTGGATTTATTTAAAAATCTCTCCACAGATTATTTTACGTTTTCGATTTTTCTCATCTATGAACCTTATACATTCAGAATCTCTACTAATTTTTTATATATTGGAAATGAATTAATCAAACTTGTCGAACTTTTATTCTTTTTTGGAGGGTATAAAACAAACACTTTTGAAATAAAATCGTACGTTTGAGTTTTAAAAATGGTTCGATATAAAAACAATAATATTGTTACGTTTTTAGACCATTTCGTAAAAACGCTTTTTACTTATCGTACAAGGATTCGTTTAATTGCATCAAATTAAAAACACAGACAATTAATTTTAGAACTATAATGCGGCAACACTTTATTTATTACTCAATTGACACGAGTATTTGTACTACTAAACAGGTAGCGATTTTAAGACGTCTAGATTTAAAATCATACTCATCCCGCTGATCTCTGGCAGCGACTTTATATAGCAAAGTGACGTTGTCTGGTATTTTCGCGAAGCATCTGGTCATGGTTGTTGGTTGTGATTTACTTAACATATAGGTACATACGTGTGTTTGTATAAATGACAATCCTGTCTTGTGTGTTTTGTTTATTGTAACTATGTGTGGTTGTATGTATGAGTGTCCTGTGTGTTGTGTAGTTTTGTTTCTTCTTGTGCTAAGTGTGTATGTGCTGTGTATATTTGTGTACATGTTTAGCTTTTATTAGCAGCGAATACTTGCGTACAAGATCATTAAGAATAACATCATCATCTCTTAACATTGATGCTGCTAGGTTTTTCCGTTGTTGTTATTTACACTTATTATTGCACAACCTCGAATGATCTTGTATATTCTCGACGATGTATCCGGAATATTCCATTTCCGTTAATTCAAATACTATCTGCTTTGTGTTGACCAGGGTTGTAACAGTTTGACAACTAGAGATGAGTTGGCAGTGCTGCCAAGTACATATAGCCACATTGTCGTTATATTTGAATCTATTTTTAAACTTTGTAACACTGCACTGTGGTTGCTCCCATATGACAAAAATAAAAATAATAAAATTTTCTATATTGGGTTTGTAGTGAAATAAAAAGTCGCTAATGTCATCAAATTTCTCTCTTCTGAATTTGTTTTGATAATTTCTAACTGCAATTTTTAAAAGCAAACAATTAAAGTGCGATTTTATATAGAAGTAGAAAGTTGATTAAGCGACTTTTAAAACAAAGTAAATATTAAATTGTTAAAATACATTTAATTAAAGTGCCCAATTAAAATAATTAAAATGGGAATTAATGTGAATGGTATTGACATTATTTTTAAGATGTAATAACTTAATAAACTGTATTGTAGTTTTTGTAAAGTACTGATTTTTAAGAAGTATTTTTATTAACACGGTTTGCTATTCTTTGTAAAAATACTTAGAGTTTTAGTTAGTTTCCCAATGAAAGGCAATGACCAAATTGGTTTGTATATGTTGATACACATCTATAGTTAAAAATTATATATTATTCAAGTGCAGTTTTTTGCAGGTTTTTTTTATATATTCAATATACTTTCTTAACATCTATTTTTATTGTGTTTTTATACCCTTCACAAAAAAGTGAAAGGGTATATATAGGTTTGTCTTCCGTGTGTAATTTTTTCGATATCAATATAGGACCCCATAAAGTATATATATTCTGGATCCTTATGAATAGCGATGACGATTGTGCTGTGTTCGTCTGTCTGTACGTAAAATCGGGTTTTCCAAGCCCCCAGAAGAGCTATACACTTCGTTCTTGAACCGTTGGATTGGACGTGAACTTAAATAGAGTGGTATTGAAATTCAGAAATCCGAAGTACGGTTCCAGAGATGGAAAGCTTACACCTATTTCTTGACACAAAATTTATATCATAAATCAATTTTTTTTAATGTTTGTAAATTAAACCTATTTCGTGCTTTGGGAAGCCTCAATGGTCTATTAAAAACTAAAAAAATTAAAACTTTTTTTCCAGGGATGGGAAACAAAAATTATTTTCGGCCTATTCCGTACATTCTAGTACATGTAGTAACTAAAATTGTAAAAAAAATTTAGTTTTTCTTTAACAAAACCTTTCTATACGTCATGAAGATTTGCATTGGCCAAAAAAAGGTTTTTAATTCAAAAGTGGGAAATTGCATATATATTAGACGTGAAAGTAATCAAACAGACAACTGATGTTGTTGTTGTTTTTTTGCTAACTAAAACTGTCTTATAATTTAGGAAAAACAAAATTGGTAGCAAAAATTCAAAAATAAAATTTCGAACCCAGGGATGGACAAGTGCAATATTTAATAGTACATAAAAGTGACCAAAATGGTTAATACTTTTAAATTTAAAAAAAAAAAATTTAAAAGTTGGGAATATTAAATTTTTTTTGGTACATGCAATATTTTGTAGTACATGTAAAAACCAAAATGGTTGCAAAATTTGAGTTTTTCTAAAACAAAACTACTTTATACCTCATGTAGATTTGCATTGATAAGAAACATGTTTCTTTGAATTAAAATTTCGCTTCCACGGCTGGGAAATTGAAATTTTTTTTATACATAAAAGTTTTTTTTTGCTAAAACTATTTGATATTTTAGGAAGAACAAACTTGGTATCAAAAATGTTCAAAAAAATCGAAATTTAGAATCCAGGGTTGGACAAGTGCAATATTTTATAGTTCATGAAGGTGACCAAAATGGTTCAAAATTTTAAATTTTTCTTAAATAATACTACTTTATACCTCATGAATAGTTGCATTGGTAAAGAAACAACAACAAAAAAGTTTCACTTCCAGGGTTGGGAAATTTAAAGTTTTTTTGCTACATGCAATAAATATATTGTAGTACATGAAAGTGACCAAAATGGTTGAAAATTTTAAGTTTTTCTTAAATAAAACGACTTTATACCTAACGAAGACTAGGATTGGTAAAAAAAATTAAATTTCGCTTCCATGGCTGGGAAATTTAAATATTTTTTTATGCATAAATGTAACCAAAAAGTCAACTAACTGCGGTTTTTTACTAATTAAAACTACTTTTTAGTTCAGGAAAAACAAAATTGGCATAAAAAATTAAAAAAAAATTTAATTTTAGATTTCAGAGGTGGATAACTGCAATATTTTGTCGTACATGAAAGTGACCAAAATGGTTACCAATAATAAGTTTTTCTTAAATAAAACGATTTCATGCCTCATTAAGAGTTTCATTGTAAGAAAAAAATTAAATTGCGTTTCCAGGTTTGGGAAATTGAAATATTTGTTTTGCATAAAAGTAACCAAATAGGCAATTGACGTTGTTTTTTTTTGCCAATTAAAACTGTTTTATATTTCAGGAAGAAGAAAATTGGTATTAAAATCTTAAAAAATCAAAATTTCGTCTACAGGGTTAGATAAATTAAATATTTTATGGTACATGAAAGTGACCAAAAAATTTGAAAAATTAAATTTTTTTGTAAAACTATGTTACACTTCACTAAGAATTGCATTGGTAATAAATAAAAATTCGCTTCCAGAGTTGGAAAATCGATATATATAGTATTTGGTACATAAAAGTACCCACATAAATTTCAAATTTTGTGAATTAAACCTATTTTATATTTCACAAAAAATGAAATTAGTATAAAAATATTGAAATTCGGTTCCAGGGTTGGAAAATCGAAATTTCTTGGTACATACATTTGGTACTCACATAAATTCCCAATTTTGTTTTTTTTTCAGTGAATTAAACACATTTTATACTTCGCTAGGAATTAAATTAGTATTTAAAATTTTTAAACTAAGAATTCGGTTCCAGGGTGGGAAAATCGAAATTTTTTTGGTACATAAAAGAAACCATATATTGTAAGTTCCCAATTTTGGGTTTTTTCAGTGAATTAAACATATTTTATGTTTCGCTAAGAATTCAATTGGTATTAAAAATTTTAAAAACTAAAAATTCGGTTCCAGGGTTGGAAAATCGACATTTTCTGATTCATTAAAGTAACCATATAACTTGCTATTTTTCATTTTTATGATGAATTATACCTACTTTATATATCAAGAAGAAAAAATTGGTTTTAAAAACCAAAAGAATCTAAAACACGATTCTACGGTTGGACAATTAGAACTTTTTGAGGTACATGAAACGAATTTTTTCTTTTTGTTTGTAAATTAAACATATTTAATATTTTTAAAAGACATTGAGAGGTATTAGAAATAACTTCCCAGCCGAAATATATAAACGAAAGGAATTACATCTGTCAAGGGTATTTAAGATTCGGCCCAGCCGAATATAGCCCTTTTACTTGTTTTTCTTTGTTTTCTGTTTATTTCGTACATTGCACTATTTTAAATACTATTGTAATCATTCCAGTTAAGTAAACTTACAAGAAAGGTTTTTAAGTTTTGTGTTTTTCATACGAGAAAATAAAATGGATTACAAAGCTATAGAAAAATATCTAGATAATATAGATCCATCAAGTGATAATGAAGGCGATTTTTTAGCGGATAAGACTGAATATGTTTATGAAAGTGATGAAGATAGTAGCTCTGGAGACGAAATTGATGCAATGCCAGCAAAAACAGTTTGTGTATCGCAATTCCGAGGAAACCATAGTTCTACATTATTACATAATTGGAATGAAATACGGTAGGATCCCCCACAATTTAATTTTGCAGGGAAATTATCAGTAAGTGTTCCAGAAAGTTGCACAACACCTGGTTATTTCCGACAGAAAAGTTTTCAAAATATTTAGTAGATCAAACTAATATTTATGCTGCTCAAGAAATTGGTAAGATCCAGTTATTGAGATCATCTCGATTTAATGCTTGGAAAGAAACAAACACTTCAGAGCTTCGAGTGCTTTTCGGTCTACTACTTCATATGGGGACGATAAATTTACCTACAATATCCCATTACTGGAGCACAAATAAGCTTTACGACTTGAAATTTTTTAAAAACACAATGTCAAGAAATCGGTTTTAAATACTTCTTAGGTTCCTTCACTTTTCAAATAATGAGGAAGTATCAAATGATCGTTTGCTTAAAATAAATCCTGTTTTGAAACACTTTAACGAAGCAAGATTTGTGTATTTATGAGTTTATGGTTCTCTGGAGGGGAAGGTTAATTTTCCGTCAGTACATAAAAAGCAAGAAACATAAATATGGCATCAAGTTATTTGAGCTTTGCGAATCAAAGGGAATGATTTTAAAAATCCAAATATATGAAGGTCAAAAGCTTGATGTATTCTCCGGAAAAATGATGCAAGAAATGTTGTAACGAATTTAATGGAAGGATTTCTCGACAAGAGGCATGTATTATATATGGACAATTTTTATAATTCTGTTAGTTTAGCAAAAGAACTTACAGAGAGGTTTACCTATGTTTGTGGTACTCTACGTTCTAATAGAGTGAAAAATCCAAAAAATTTAACTGAAAAGGAACTTAAAAAAGGAGAATCAACTTGGGCTCGGTCAGAATCTGCAGTCGTATACAAATGGAAAGACAAACATGAAGTACTAACAATATCAAACATGCATTACGGCGACATGGTTGAAATCACTAACAGAAATAAAAAAAATTTCTATAAAGCCTGATATTATACGTGACTATAGGAATGACAAGAATTGATCGCGGGTATCAAAACATTTCGTACTACACATCTTTAAGAAAATCTCTTCGATGGTATAAGAAATTGGCTTTCCAGTTCAATCCATAGTGCCTATTTGCTTTACACAGAATAAAATCAGTCACTTCCAAACTTGACGAGATTGCAGTTCAGAGAAAAGTTGGTGGAAAGTTTAACTGGTGAAAATGAACAACCTTCAGTATTTGAGAATACCAATAAATTTCACTTCCTGGAAGCTATTCCACCAACTGAAATGAAAAAATTTCCAACTAAGCCATGTCGAGTTTGCAACAAGGCAAAGAAAAGAGTGTAGGTGCGCAGTCTATTCAGAAGAGCCAGCCCTATGCGTGGATGCCTGTTTTAGAATTTATCATAAAAATTAAAGCAATATATGCATAACACAATACTATCAATGAAATTTTTGTATTTCAATTGAATTTTTATTGTCATGAACAGGGCAAGTTTTTCAAGCATTTTGCTGGTTTTGTACCTTTTTTTGCAAAATTGCTTTATTTGATACACTCTGCTTGAATTTGCTTATAATGCAATTTGGCAGCCCTGGAAAATAATTTTTGAGTCTTTCTGTTGGAAATAAAAAGCAAAAGTGTGTTTGTCCTTTTCTCACACATGCAATTTTCTATTCTTTAACTCTTGACATTGCTAGCATTTGTTAATGTGTAGTTGTGCTTCTGAAAAAAGCAGTTAGTTTCTGGTTAACTATTGTATTTTATTTAAACTGTGAACAATTTTCTGTGTAACCAAAAATGCCTAAGGAAACTAAAAAAGAATTTAATGCTCGTATTGTAAGAGAATATCCAGGAGTGTTTAATGCTGATAGTTCAATTCTTTTTTGTGTGCTTTGCAATTGTACAATTTCTGGATGCAAAGTATATAACGTTCAGCAGCATTTAGGAACGGCTAAACACAAAAAGTTCGATGAAAAACTCAAACAAATCCATCACAATCATTGTTGACAAGTTACTCAAGTGACCCGAGTATAAACCAATTTAGCATGGAATTATGCCAAACATTTTTGGCAGCAAATATTCCATTACATAAAATAAATAATTCATACGTTAAATCTTTCTTGGAAAAGTATACAAAACATTCTGCACCATCTGAGACAGTTCTACGAAATAAATATGTACCCACACTTTATGAAAAGTATAATAAGAAACTGCAATCGAAAGCTTTTAATAAAAAAATTTGGGTTTCTTGAGATGAAACAATTGATAGTCAAAAACGTCTGGTTGCAAACTTTGTTTTTGGCATATTGGATGAAACAGAAAAAGAAAAGTCTTATCTTCTTAATTTGGCAAACGTCGAAAGAGCTAACAATAGCTCTATGGCAGCTTTTTTACAGATAGTTTGCAATTATTATGGCCCAGTGGTATGTATTTATACAGTTCAAATTTCATGATCAGGTTCTAGTTTAAAAATATTTTTTATTTAAACAGGTATTGAATATAAAAACGTTATGTTGGTTGTTACTGACGCGGCACCGTATATGGTTTCTGCAATGAAATTATTAAACATTTTATACCCGCAGATGCTTCACGTTACGTGCCTATCTCATGGACTGCATAGAGTTGCAGATTTCATACGCTTGCACTTCGTAGATGTAAACTCCCTTATTGCAAATTGCAAAGCTGTTTTTCTTCAGGTATGTAATACATATACACATACTATGTGTGGTATATATGTACATATGTATATATACTATACTTATATACATATGTATATTTTTAATATACTTAAAACAATTTTAATTCAATAATGAATCTCTAGGCATCATCTCGGATTGGTTTATTGCACGATATGTATCCAAATATAACCGACCCCCCGCTCCTTGTATAACTAGATGGGGTACTTGGCTCAAAGCTGCTATTTATTATTGTGACAACTATACAGAAATTTACAATGTGTTAAATGCACTTTCCGATGATGATGCGGAATCAATATTTAAAGCAAAAACTCTATTTAAAAATGAATCTTTAAAATCTGATCTTGCGTACATAAAATGTAATTTCGAATGTATTTGCCGAAGTATAATCAAACTAGAAAGAAGAGGACTTTCTTTAAAAGAAAGCTGTTCCATCATAGAAGAAGTGGAAGAAAAGATGAAAAATCTTGAAAACAAAATATTTTTTGAAAAGTTCAATAAAGTTATGAATCGAAACGTTGGAATTCAAACATTAATTCATATTAAAAATAATATTTTTCTAAAAAAAAGCGAAGGTAATGAATACATTGATTCGCTATCTCCAAGCGAATTATTGTTGTTTAAGTTCGCTCCTACTACATCCAATGATGTAGAAAGAATTTTTTCAATATATTCTACAGTTTTATGCGATAATCGAAGATCTTTCCTTTTTGAAAATCTAAAAAAAACATATGATTGTGCTTTGTAATAAAAAATTATTTCAGTAAAATAAATGAAAAGTGGGTAAATTGTTTAATTTTTGGAAGCTTATTTGAACTTTTTTTTTGCTTGTTCTTGGGCTTATTTTGTGCTTTTTTGCTTGCTTTTTTTCTTTAATTTTGTGCATATTTAAACTTGCCCTGGTCATGAATAAAGATAATTTTGTTTTCATTATATTAAAATTTTTTTTCTACAACAAACAAATCTTATTCAAAAATAGCACTATGGGATATATCGCAGGTCCGCGGGTAGCTACTAATTTTCTTTTAGTGGTTCCATCAACAAGATATCTCGTAGTACATAAAACTACCCATAAATAGCAAACTACAACGTTAATAAAAAAAATTTGTGCAATATTATCGCGTTGTTTATTATTATAAACCAAAAACTTGAACTGGCCTCAGGGGTTGGTTTTATATAAACAGCCACGGCAGCGAATGCGTTAATCACTTTATAAGCGCCACCCCAGTGAGTCTGTAATTTTGGGGACAATCCTTTCCTCCGTTGTGGGTTATAAAGTAGAACCAATTGACCTTCCATAAATCCCTCCGAAAATGATTGATTATATTACGTACGAACTCATGCAGTTCGTTTAAGTCTTCCTGCTCTTGGGACGTAATGGCTCCTTCTTCTACAGCAGGCTTAATACCAAATTCCAAATCACCAGGAAGTTTTAATTCGGTCCCGAAGATAATTTCGGCTGGCGTTCTCGATGTTGAGTCGTGTGCAGCTGACCTATATGCCATCAAAAATTTGGGAATGTGCTCGTCCCAATCCCACTGATGGTTGCTTACTACTTTTCGTATGGACTCCTTCTAAGGTGGCATTGAACCTCTCTACCATGCCATCAGACTGTAGATGCAGCGGCGCCGTTCTGTTTTTCTTTATCCCATATAATGCGCACATTTCCTTGAATATAGCAGTTCGAAAGTTCTCCCTTGGTCGGAATGTAATTCTATTGGGATACCATAGCGACATACCCAGTTGTTGACGAATGCATTTAACACTGTATTTGCTTCTTGGTTAGGTATAGCATATACCTCTGGCCATTTACTGAAATAGTCCATTACCAAGAATATAACGATTTCTGACTTCAGTAACGGGAAAACGACCTGCTACATCCATTGAGATCCGCTGGAATGGTGTTCCTGAGTTGTATTGTTGTAGCTGTCCCCGGCTTATTCTTACTGGGCCTTTGGCTGCTATGCACTGTGTGCAGTTTGCTATCCAGTCGCCTACGGCTTGTTGACATCCAACCCAATAAAAACGCTGCTTCAGTTTCTCAAGTGTTTTTGTTACTCTAAGATGACCGCCACTAGGTCTATTGTGAAATTCTTGCAAAACTTCACTTATCTTAGAGTAAGCACAACTATTAAATTTGAAGTTGTTTTGCCATCTACACTTTCCCATACGCGGTATAGGCTTCCTTTTATTACCTTGAGGCTGTTCCACTAAGCCCAATAAGTTTTGTCGAAATTTCATTCCGGGACGGTCGTCTGTCCTCTTCTTTGGCTGCTATAATTTTCCTCAGTATGCTGTCGTCCCTCTACGCCACTGACCAGTCTTCATCAGAGTCGATGTGAATTAGCCGAACATCAACAACGTCTTCCTTTTGTTCGGTTCCAACGCAATGTTTACACTCTAAACTGCAGGGTCTCCTGGATGGAGCATCCGCATTGTTATGTTTTGTTTAAGATGAATTTTACATTTGATATCTTTGTTTATATTATTAACTTATTAGTTTACCGTCTATGTATTTTATTGGAATTCTCTGTTGGGATCCAAATATTATTCCTTTGTTATCAACATTGTTTGGCTGGAATATTTTCTTGGATTGCAACGAGTAAACCGCTAACGGGTAAGTTAAACATTGTCTTCGCCATCTTCAACTTTTACTAGTAACAGCACTTGCTTTGTGAACTTTTTCGGAACCACATATCGCTTTTCAAGGTAACAAAGAGTTGAAAAAATTAAGGAACTCATATAAAAAAATTTAATGAAAATGTTGTTTTTATTTTATTTCATAAATTTTATACCACACACACAAACATTTGGTCCTCTGAGCCGGATTTCTTGGAAATTTTTGTAAGAAATTAACTCATCGTATTTTCTTTTTCTCACTTACAACAAGGAATTTCATCGTTGAGAATTCATCAAAACCACCAAAATATTCTTCGTTTATTTGGAAAATATCGAACATTTAAATTAAAAGTGCGTAAAATAAATACTTATTTTAATTGTGTTAAAGTGTGTAAGGTAATAAAAGAAATAAAATACACACATACATATTATACACTTGTATATATATATATATAATTATATGCATAAATTGTTTTTGTGATTGATCGCGTTTCATCCCTCATTAGTAGAAATAATTAACTATTATTTTTGACGTTTGTTTTAATTAATTTTCGGTCGGTACGAAAAAAATCTTCTGTAATTTATTTACGTGGACGGACGGAATTGCAAATAAAAATAATTTTTTTATAAAATATTTGCATTTCTATCTTAAATTACTGAGTGTTAAATTATTACAATTAAATTAAATAATATTTATTATTTATTATACTTTATAATAATATACAATTAAATTAAATAATATTTATTATTTATTATACTTTATATATTATTATAACTGAGTGAAACAACAAGTGTGAGTTTCTTTTTGCTTTAATTTATAATTACAAAGTTGTTTATTTGTTCATCTTGTTTTTTACTTTATTTGGTACACACCCTACCGTTGGTCACTTTATATCGTATTATATCGTGTGTGCATTAATTTTTGCGAGTAATTTATATATTCAAAAATAAATCATGGCAAATAAATATTTAAATAAATTTACGCGCGTATCGGATTCCCTGATTAAATTCCCAGCAAATTTTAATGATTTTCATGAGGATTTCCATACGGTTTTTACTCTACAAATTCAACGCGACGAATTAAAGAATTTATGGAAAAAGGTTAAGGATGCATATGAAGGGTGGGTCGACTATGTTGACGATAATACGAAAGTGAACTCTGAAAATGTAGATGTGGATGCTTCTAAATATCAGAGTACTTATATGGCTTACCTTAATTGTTTAGTCTTGATTAATGAAAAGTCTCAATATTTGGAGGTTAACACGCCAAAAGTAAATGAATCTTCTGTTAAAAACTCACACTTCGGCAACTCAGAAGATAATTTAATATTACCTCCTTGTGATGTAAAAACATTTGAAGGAGATTATATATTATGGCCTGCATTTAGAGATTTATTTACAGCTATATATATATAAATAGTTCGCGTCTCAGTAATATAGAACGCCTTTGCTATTTAATACGTAAAACCGCCGGTGAAGCGAATGAAATCGTGTATAAGTGCCCGTTCAGTAACGAAGGGTTTGATGTTGCTTGGCGAAACCTAAAGGAGGCATATGAAAATCCTCGTATGTTTTTTAATAACCAGTTGAAATTATTATTTAACCTTCCCTCCGTTGATAAAGAATCTAGTGCCGGTTTAAAAACTTTGCAGCGCGGTATTAATAATTGTCTCACATCGCTTTCTGTTTACAATGTTTCAACAGACAATTTGGATCCTATTTTAATAATTTAATTTCGATTCAACGTTTACCCACTTCTACCGTTAGTTTATGGGAACAAAATGTTCGTAGTAAATCGGTTTGGTCCTCGTGGAAAAGTTTCGATGAATTTCTGACAGAAAGGATTCAGACTTTGGAGTGCGTTCATGATCTTAAAGAATTCGGGTCACAGGGTCAGGGCTCATGTTGTAAATTCTGCGTCTGCTTCTACGTCTTGTGTTTTATGTCGGAATTCAGGACACCTCTTGAGAGGATGTAAGCGATTCAAAAATTCTTCAATTTCGGAACGATTTTCAGCGGTGAAAAAATTTCATTGTTGTGTGAATTGCTTATCACGTGAACATGAAGTAAATAGTTGCAAGAGTGCTTTTAATTGCAGTATTTGCAATAAAAGGCATCATACTTTACTACATCGAGATAATGCTACTTCGGAAGTTGCGCCTAGGGATGATTTTGCTACCACGTCTGGCAATTTGGCCTAGAATGCGCAAGTAGATTACTCCCTGCCTTCTACATCGAGTGGCACATCTTCGAGCAGTAATCCTACTCGAAAGGATTTCAAGTTTCTCAGAACCGAAAAGTGCTTCTGGGAACAGCTATGGTGAATATTGTTCACAATGGTATGACTTACCCAGCTCGAGCCTGGATTGACCCAGTTTCAGAGTCATTTTTCATCTCTGAGCATTTACTATCGTTCGAAACTATTTGCACATTCTACGAATGTCAGAGTTTCAGGAATTAATCAAACTCTTTCTGCCACTACTAGAAAAGTTTGTAGTTTGAAAATTGGTTCTCTCTTAGATTCATCTATCCTATTGGAAACCATGGCCCTAGTACTACCTAATATATCAAGCCATCTGCCTTCGTTCATTGTAGGCTCTAATTATTGTAATAGTTTTTCGAATTTACAGCTAGCAGACCCTCGTTTTTACCAAACTCGGCCTGTTGATGTACTTTTAGGCGCTGATTTGTATCCACAGATTGTTTTGAGCGAAATTAATCGTGATATTTTCGGATCTTTGGTGGCTCAACGGACCGTATTCGGATGGATTGTTACAGGATCTGTTCAGGAATCACGCGTTCAGCTTTATTCGACCACAATAAAGGCGTCTCTGGAAGACAATTTAAATAGAAATCTTCTTCGCTTCTCGGAACTTGAAGAAACTCCTAAAAGGAAAAATGTTTCACCGATGGATATATTTTGTGAGGATAATTATATGAAAACGACGCGGCGCGACTCCGACGGTCGTTATGTGGTGACGCTACCTTTTAAGCCGGAATTTCCTCATTCTATCAGTTTAGGCTTTTCGAAACGGAATGTCATGGCACAATTCTTGAGAAATGAGTCCTCTTTGCTGCGTAAACCTAACGTCAAGGAATTAAATGATGATGTGGGTGAAGAATGTTTAACTTTAGGTCATATGAAGCTTGTATCGGATAATTTTGCTAAACCTTCTCTTTCGTGTTACCTTCCTCATCACCCAGTGATTAGGCCTGACAGGAAGACCTTAAAATTGCGTGTGGTGTTTAATGCATCGCACAGAACCTCTAATGGAAATAGTCTAAATGATTGCCTCTATGTGGGACCCTCTCTACAATCAGATTTAGTTCTGTTGATTTTGCGTTGGAGGCTGTTTCGATGTGTATTTAACTGCAATATTACTCAGATGTATAGACAAATTCGTCTCGATCCCGCTCATACGCCATTTCAGCGTATTTTTTTTCGATCTTCTCCCGTAGAAGAGGTAATAACATATGAGTTACAGACAGTGACGTATGGTGTCAACTACGCTCCTTACTTAGCCCTAAGGACATTGTTACAGTTGGCAGGGGATTCGGAGGCTGAGTACCCTCTTGCTGCTGATATTTTACGCAAGGATATGTACGTTGACGACGTATTGACGTGGGCTGACGATATTTCGTCTGCTTTCAGGGCCCGGGATGGATAAAGAACTGTTTTGTCTTCAGCTAAAGTTGAATTGAGGAAATGGACATCAAATGAAATCAAATTTGTTGATTATTTACCGCCAGATTACTTGGTGGATTCAAAGCTTTTGACCTTTGTGGAGTCTAGTAGTTCGAAGACACTGGGTATTCAGTGGAATGCTCAGTTCGATTCATTTTATTTCGAAGTGGAGCCCATTATTGAAAGGTCTAGGTATACAAAAAGAGAGGTTTTGTCTACGATTTCAAAGTTATTTGATCCTGTAGGTTGGTTAGCTCCAGTAATTGTTGTCGCAAAAATTATTATGCAGAAGATTTGGCTCGACAATATTGATTGGGATGATTTCTTGCTTTCGTCAACGGAAAGGGAATGGAGAAAATTCGTTGATTTTTATAAGGATGTAAACAGTATTCGGATACCGCGATGGGTACATCATTCTCCAGATACTGTAGCGGAAATTCATGTTTTTTCTGACGCCTCGGAAAAAGCATACGCGGGGGCAATTTATATTCGAAGCATTTGGCCAAATTTATGTACATTTACTGTCTTGTAAAACGAAAGTCACTACTATTAAATCTATTTCTTTGCCTCGGCTGGAACTTTGTGGAGCAGTTTTGGCTTCGGAGCTTTTAAAAACAGTGAGTAGCGAAATTGGTGTTCCAATCAGACAGGTGTATTGTTGGACCGATTCTACTATTTTGCTTTGTTGGTTGAGGAAAACGCCAAGTAGTTGGACAACGTTTGTTGCTAATAGAGTGTGCAGAATTCAGGAGAATGTCGGAAAACACAACTGGTATCATGTTAGGTCGGAAGATAATCCAGCGGATTTAGCTAGTAGAGGAGATTCACCTTCGGATCTGGCAGGAAGTGATCTCTGTTGGCATGGACTGACGTAGCTGCGTAATGCTAAGTCTAATTGGACCATAAAGGATCTTTCGCCTATGGACACAGATGTCGATGCCAGAGCTGTTAAGACGCATGCACTATTCTTTTCAGATTTCGAAGATGTGTTGAATAAATTTTCTAAGCTTGATCGTGCTCTCAGAGTGATATCATATCTGTTTCGTTTTTACTATCGGACACATTCCTCATATAGGGGCTAGTATACTTTTGGGTCGACAACGATTTCAAGTGAGGAAATATCGAAGGGGAAATTGAGATTGGCGATTTTGGCTCAAAAAGTTTATTATCTTGAGGAATATCAGTGTCTTCCGTTGAAAAAATCGATTTCTGCAAAAAGTTCGTTACAGTCCCTTAATCCCTTTTTAGACATCAATGGAGTAATGAGGTTGAATGGTCGTTTGGTGAAATCTCCCTCTTTATCCTACACTGAAAAACATCCAACTATTCTACCATATTCAAGTAGGTTTACGATTTTGTTGTCAGAATTTGTACATATGACTTCGATTCATGGTGGGAATCAGCTGATGCTGCGGATTATTCGCATTGAATATTGGGTCCCACGGCTCAAGGTGTTGGTTCGCACTGTAGTGAACAGCTGCAAATGTTGCATTTTGGATAGGAAACGCACATGCAATCAGATCAGGGCGGAACTTCCTCCAGAGCGAACTTCTTTAGATTGTCCTTTTACCACTACTGGCGTGGATTTCGCAGGTCACTTTGACCTGAGGAGTTTTACAGGTCGATCATGTCGAATAACAAAGGCATATGTCTGTATCTTTGTATGTTTCTCCACCAAGGCAGTCCATTTAGAAGCTACGACGGATTTGTCATCGGATGCCTTCTTGGCTGCTTTTCATCGTTTTATTGCTAGGCAAGGTTGTCCACAAACAGTATTTTCTGACAATGGCACAAATTTCGTAGGTGCTTCTCGATAGATTCAAAAGGATTTTTGCACTTTTTTGAAGGAAAGTCAGTCTCGTATGTGTTCAACATTTGGAGTTCAGGGTCTTTCGTGGCGGTTGATCCCAGCTGGTGCGCCCCATATGGGGGTACTCTGGGAGGCGGCTGTCAAAAGTTTTAAACATCATTTTCGCAAGGAGGCTCAATCTGTTAAGTATACATTTGAGGAGCTTTCAACTGTGCTCGCGAGAATAGAGGCGTGCCTAAATTCGCGCCCACTATGTCCTATGTCAGATAATCCTAATGAGCCAGTGGCTCTTACTCCGGGTCAATTATTGATAGGCGGGCCAATATTGGCGCCCCCTGAACCTTCAAAATATGAGTCAGCAATAGGTTTGATAAATAGATACCGCAAAGTTAAGGCACTTACGCATGATTTCTGTCGCCGATGGAAAGAAGAATATTTACAAAATTTTCATAAACGTTATAAATGGAAATTTCCTGAGAGTGATACAGCTGTAAATGATTTAGTTGCTATTCATCATGAGCAACTTTCGTCCACTGCCTGGAAGTTAGGTCGGGTCGTGAAAACGTATTCAGGTACTGATGATCATGTTCGCGTCGCCGACGTTCGAACACAAAATGGGATTCTAAGACGACCAAACACAAAACTGATCATTTTGACCACCTAATTTTTACTAAACTTCATTCTTTCCTAGTAATATGGACGCTTTACCAATTTTTTTCGGAAGCTGTATTGCTAGAGGAATATGAAGAGGCGACGGAAGTATCGGGCCCATCATTGGAGGCACCGCTGTCTGCGGTTATTACTAAGGAGAATGGTCCTGCCTCTTCAACGAATACCATCGAAGTCGCCAGCAAACGCCAGCCTATTGACAACTCCGACTCGTCAACGTCACCGAAAGTCTTAGAAAAGGTTGAGGCCAAGCAATGCAAACTTTGCTAGAGGGTGCCTTCGGTTCAAACGCTTGGCCCATGACAAAAAATTGCGGCATATCCTTACCTTTGGTTACTGCTCACGCTGTTTGTCAGAGCACCACACGAGGAAATATTGTCCTAGCACTCGGAAGTGTAGTAAATGTCAAGGTGAACATAACACTCTGCTGCATTCTCCGGGTATGAAAGACAAAAAATCCTCCACCATAAAATCGAAGCCAGTGCCTGCGTCTTCACGGCCGCTCCCAAATACGTCGGCTGTGCCTATGCTGGTTCTTCGCCACGTGATAGCGTTCTGACCAACATTTCAGGTGAAATTGCGCATGGGGAATAAAAAGATTCAATTGCGGGGAGTCATCGACCTTTGCTGCAGCCACAGCTATATTTGCCAACATTTGGTGCAGCGGTTAATGATTCCGGTTGCAGATTCATATTGACGTGTGAATATTGAATCGATTTATGACCCATTAAAGCGTATATCATTAACCGCTAAAGTTTCTGCGATGCGTGGTGTGAAAACGCCCGTCGGAGACGTATCGCCAACAATTGGAAATCAATTTCCTGATTTCGAGTTGGCGGATCCCACATTTTACCACTCCGGTCAGGTGGCACTGGTTTTGGGGCAAGAAATAGTTGCCCAAGTATTTACAGGCCAATCAACGACGAGTCCACGTTGTCTGATGGCCCAACACACGATATTTGGGTGGATCATTTCTGGCCAATCCCCGTTTTAATATCGTGCTTTAACACAGTTCATGGATATGACCAAAACCATCCCGCACGGGTTCAGTTTATGGGTCTGTAGTAAAAACCATATTCAGTTTATGGATCTGCTGAAAACCATGCCGCAAAACTCAGTTGATGGATCTGTCGTAAAAACCATTCGGCTTTTGTATTATGAAAAAATATACCTTGTATTATATCGAAGTATTTACTTAATTATTTATACTTAAAATTCACTGTCTTTCATGTAACTATGTTCCTGCAAGGTTTCCGGCAATGTTTAAGCTGAATTTTACATTTGATATCTTTGTATATAATATTAACATTAGTTTACCGTCTATGTATTTTATTGGAATTCTCTGTTGGGATCCAAATATTATTCCTTTGTTATCAACATTGTTTGGCTGGAATATTTTCTTGGATTCCAACGAGTAAACCGCTAACGGGTAAGTTAAACATTGTCTTCGCCATCTTCAACTTTTACTAGCACTTGCTTTGTGAACTTTTTCGGAACCACATATCGCTATTCAAGGTAACAAAGAGTTGAAAAAATAAAGGAACTCATATCAAATATTTAAATGAAAATATTGTGTTTTTATTTTATATCATATATTTTATACCACACACACAAACATGTTTTGTGCCCCTTCTATGCTCAATGCTGAAGTCGTAAATCTGTAGGCGCTCAATCCAGCATGCCAGTTGCCCTTCAGGATTTTTGCTGCAACAGCAATCTCAATGCTGAATGGTCAGTCCTTAATGTGAAGTGTTGACCATACAGGTACTTATGGTAATGTTTAATGCATTCCAATACTGCCAGAAGTTTGCGTCGTGTCACACAGTAGTTCCTCTCAGGTTTTGAAAGTACACGGCTATAATATCCAATGAATTTCTCAATGCCACTAACTACTTGGGATAGCACGCCCCCTATCTCATAGCCGCTCGCATAAGTATCCACCACAATTTTTCTCCAGCTATGGGATACGCTAGTACTGGTGACGTACACAATAATCCTTTGAGTTTCTGGAATGCATTTTCCTGTGGCTCACCCCAATGGTATGGTCTCGAGTTCTTTGTCAGCTCATGCAGGCTTGCAGCTATACTGGCAAAATTTGGCACAAAGCGTCTGTAGTATGTACAAAGGCCCAAAAATCTGCGCAACTCATGAAGATTTTTAGGTTGATGTCAGTAACTTACGGCTTGTATTTTATCTTCATCTGTGATATTCCGTCTGCTGTAACAAGATGCCCCAAATACTTTACTTCTTTCTGGAACAATGCAGATTTCTTCAGGCTGAGTTTCAATCCAGCGGAAGATATCCGCTGAAGAACTTATGCCATGTTTTTGAGGTGTTCATAAAAAGTTTTCCCCATCACGATTGTGTCATCTAGAAATACTAAGCATGTCCTTTAGTGAAGTCCTTTTAGTACCTTCTCAATTCCAAATTACATAACTTTGAACTGCCATAATGCATTACTGACGCTGAAGGCAGTTTTCTCGTTGTCTTTCTCTGCAATCTCCACTTGCCAATATCCACTTCGCAAGTCTAGCGTAGAGAACCATCTGGTACCAGCTAGCGTGTCCAAGCTGTCATCATTGAGCTTCCTGCAGTCTACGCAGAATCTAGTACTGACATCTTTCTTTTTAACTAAGACTACAGGCGAACTCCAAGGACCAGAATATGGCTCAATTACGCCATCACTTCTCTTACCAGCTCTTTGACTTCATCTCGCTTTGCTAGGGGTACACTTCTCGATGGTTGTTTAATTGACCTAGCTTCGCCTGTGTTAATTTCATGTTTAACCAATGCAGTTCTACCCTGGCTTTGGTTTCCTATGGCGAAGATACTGGCATGCCTTTTTAGCAACTGTTTGGCTTTTTTTCTATCTGTCGCTGATAGTCCTGCAACCCATTTCCCCACGTATTCTTCAAATTGTTCACGTTCTTTTGCGGCTCTATCTCTTCTCGCAGTTTATTATTGCCTCTGCTGGAGTACACTGGCCAACATCGGAATTTTCTTTGATGACTTTGTTATGGTCTGCCACGTTAAGCACTCTTATAGGGACTATTCCTCCTTTACTAGTTTTTACTAGAGCTTTCGCTGTTATAAGCTCTCTCTTTAGATCTGCTGATTCTACAACCCACAACCGATTGTCCTCACAATCTCCTGTTTCCAATATGACTGTTTCCGACTGTGGCAGTAACATCTGTCTCTCAATAGCAAATACTATTCTTACTTTCGGTTTGCTGTCGTATCCAATATCAAGGGGTATTTCCACATAACGCCAAATCATCAGCTGTTGTCCTATATGTGACCTGCTCCACGAAAAGGGACTTCTGCGCCGAAAAATTTATTTATACTTTTTGAGTGATTCTTATAGGAAAAAAAAGCTCTTTCAAATGCCGCAAACCGCAAGTTTCTATGTCTTTTAGTTTTTTTACAAATCATCTGTAAAGATGAACATTATTAATGAAAAAATTTAAAAATGTGATATAAACAGATAATATATATAATATTTGAAATTTATATATCAAAGGTACAAGATTACCCTTTCCGTGGAGCAGGTCACATATGTAGATTAATGCCATGGTTAATCAAAAAAATGCCTCCAATAATAAGCTCATCGACAATACCGGCAACAATAAACACATGCCTCACGTTGATGTTGGCTATAGTCACTTTCACTTCAATCTTACTATAGACAGTGGCAGGCTCTCCAGTATCTGTACGTAGCCATATATTGCTTAACCGCTCGTATTTCCCCTTTACTATATCGGGCCATATTATTGACTGCAATGCCCCTGTGTCTATGGTAGGTACGTGCTTCTCCCCGTTGATGTGTCCAGACGCAGTAAGGTTGCTATTTTTCTGCTGCATTACTGATATGGAGATTATGGGGCCGTCGTTTGTGGGAGCTAGCTCTTGCGCCTTAGTGGTAGCTCGTTTTAGTTTAACGGGAACTCTTGTGCTGTTGTTTGGTTCACCCGTTTGGTGTTTCTTGGTGGCGAAACAGATCTGCCACTTTTTCTTGGAGCTTTGCAGCTGCGATGAAAATTACAGATTTTCCGCAGTTACTGCACTTAGGCTTTGCTTTGGTAGCACTTTCCGCCAACAGGTGGCGCATTGCCTCCTTAACACTAGCGACCAGGTTATTATCATCATTATTGGACAAAACCTCCTCATTCCGCACCTTACATATCTGTGGCTTAAAAACTATCCTTTTCAATCTCTTGAGCCAGCGCAAATGAAGCAGTTTCAGCGAAAGTGGATTTCTGCGTGGCGCACGCAGCCAGTATTATATCAAAGTCTCGAATGCCGTTAGCGAACGCCTCAGTTTTAAAGTGGTCCAGGAACGGGTGACTCTCACCTGAATATGGGAGCTGCACTAAACGCTCGATTTCCATTGCAAAATCTTGTAGAGACTCGTTTGGCTTCTGAACTCTAGATTGCAACTCCATTCTGTATAAATCACGCTTGTGCTCACCACCATACTTGCGCTGCAACGCTGCCATTATTTAACTATAGTTGTTTCTGCTGCTTACTGGCACGGTCTCAAGTACCTCTGCGGCTGTACCCTTTAAGGCCAAAATCGACTCTATGGCCTTCTCTTCTGCATCCCATCCATTTCTGCCAGCAACCGTCTCGAACTGGAATTTAAAGATGCCCAATGGTACGCTGCCGTCAAAACATGACGCTTTTATTCGCGCAGAAACCTCCGCAACTGATCATACTGGCTCGCCACTACACTCAAGGTTATGCATTTTGTCCTCTAGAGCATGCAATTTCTCTTCAAACTCTTTTCCATGCTATTCCAGTCCACCGCTTTCTAGATGTTGGACTCTATCTGCCAGCTCTGAGAATATATTCTCAATAGAATCCACCCTCCTATTAATGGAAACCTCTACCAGAGTCTCGTTCGTGGCTCTATTTGACTTCTGTATTTCGGCTACAAGCTTTTCAGTGCTGACTTTTATGCTTCCTGCATCTGCTGAGAGTTCTGTTTTATCTGGATCATCATAGCAGCGAGCATTGAATTTATGTCCATGCTGCTGGTCGTAGCCGGTGGGCATACCTCTACATCGTCTTGGCCTTCAAACTCGTATGTCCCGATGTCCATGCCGCGATTCTTAAATGCATCTAACAGCCTCTTCTGTAGTTCTTCTTGTTACCTGCTGTTGGCATTTCTAGCTTTTCCTTTTAGCTGTTCAACTTTTAGCTCATCAAATTTCATTATTATTTATTATAATTTTATTTATTTTAATGTCCTTATTTTCCTTAAATTGCAATGTCCTTTTAATTATTTTTGCAATTCCACTTCTAACACCAATTGTTACGTTTTAGGACCATTTCGTAAAAACGCTTTTTACTTATCGTACAAGGACTCGTTTAATTGCATCCTTACTTACTTAACATGTAGTTATATACGTGTGTTTGTATATATGGCAATGCTGGCTTGTGTGTTTTGCTTATTGTAACTATGTGTAGTTGTATGTATGAGTGTTCTGTGTGTTGTGTAGTTTTGTTTCCTTTTGTGCTATGTCTGTATGGTTCTGTGTATATTTGTGTATGTACATGTTTAGATTTTATTAGCAGCGAATACTTGCGTAGAAGATCATTAAGAATAACGTCATCATCTCTAGCATTGATGTTGCTAGGTTCTTCGTTGTTGTTATTTACACTTATTATTGCACAACCTCGAATGATCTTGTATATTCTCGACGATGTATCCGGAATATTACATTTTCGTTAATTTGAATATTATTTATATTTTGTTGACCAGGGTTGTAACATTTTGACAACCAGAGATGAGTTGCCAGTGCTGCCAAGTACATGTAGCCCCATTGTCGTTATATTTGAATCTATTTTTAAACTTCGTAATAATATTATAGGTATAAACACCTCCTTGTTTCATTATTTCATGTTTCAAAACTAAAATGTTTTAAAATCGTTTTTATACCCTTCACAAAAAAGTGAAAGTGTATATATAGGTTTGTCATTCCGTGTGTAATTTCTTCGATATCAATATAGGACCCCATAAAGTATATATATTCTGGATCCTTATGAATAGCGGTGACGATTGAGCGATGTCCGTCTGTCTGTACGGTTTTCCCAAGCCCCCAGAAGAGCTGGGACCGTTGGATTGGAAATGAACTTAAATAGTGCTATTGAAATTCAAATATATCCGAAGTATGGTTCCAGAGCTAGGAAGCGTACACCTATTTCTCGACGCAAAATTTATACCAAAAATCAATTATTTTTTTTAATGTTTGTAAATTAAACCTATTTCGTGCTTTGGGAAGCCTCAATGGTCTAATAAAATCTAAAAAAATTAAATTTTTTTCCAGGGATGGGATAAACAATTTTTTTTCGGCCTATTCCGTGTATTGTAGTACATGTAGTAACTAAAATTGTTAAACATTTTAAATTTTTCTTTAAAAAAACCTCTTTATACGTCATTTATTGGCAAAAAAAAAAATTTTTAATTCAAATTTTTCTTCCAGGGGTGGGAAATTGCATTTTTATACCCTTCACAAAGAAGTGAAAGGGTATATACAGGTTTGTCATTCCGTGTGTAATTTCTTCGATACCAATATATGTAGGACCTCATAAAGTATATATATTCTGGATCCTTATTAATAGCGATGACGATTGAGCGATGTCCGTCTGTACGTGAAATCGGTTTTCCCAAGCCCCCAGAAGAGCAAGAGGCTTCGTTCATGGACTGTTGGATTGGAAATGAGCTTAAATGGAGTGCTATTGGAATTCAGAAAGATCCGAGGTATGGTTCCAGAGGTCTACAAGTTAATAATGTCGATTTGCACAACATATGGCATAACTGTCACATTTGGTTTGTGCCAATAATAACCAATATGGTATTTTGGAGGGTAAACATCTGTCATTATAATTCAGTATTCGATAGACGCCAAAGTATAAACACACATTTTTTAAATCGCTATAATAATGTCGAATTTTGTGCCTAAAAAGGATGTTTTGCGGGGAAGTCTGATAACCTTCTGTCATCTGAAGAAAACGGCTGCTGAAAGTTATCGATTATTGGTAGAAGCTTACGGTCAACATGCACCAACTCAAAAAACTTGTGAACGATGGTTCGCTCGATTCAAAAGCGGTGATTTCGACACAGAAGACAAGGAGAGGGGTGGTCAGCCGAAAAAGTTTGAAGAAGAGGCGTTGGAAGCATTACTCGACGGAGATTGTTGTCAAACGCAAGAAGAACTTGCTCTATCATTGGGAGTTACACAACAAGCCATTTCCCTACGTTTAAAAGCATTGGGATTCATTCAAAAGCAAGGCAATTGGGTCCCATATGCATTGAAGCCGAGGGACGTTGAAAGGCGATTTTGCATGTCGGAAATGTTGCTTGAACGCTACAAAAAGAAGTCATTTTTCCATCGTATTGTTACTGGTGATGAAAAATGGATACATTACGATAAACCCAAGCGCAAAAAGTCATATGTAAAGCCCGGCGAACCAGCCAAATCAACGCCGAAGCCGAATATCCACGACGCCAAGGTAATGCTCTGTATTTGGTGGGATCAGAAGGGTGTTTTGTATTATGAGCTGTTGAAATCGGGTCAGACAATTAATGCGGACCTGTACCGAAGACAATTGATTCGTTTGAAGAGAGCAATCAACGAAAAACGACCAGGAATATTCGACCAGGCACGAGGCTATAATCTTCCATCATGACAACGCTCGGCCACATGTTGCAAGACCGGTCAAAAACTATTTGGATAACAGTGGATGGGAAGTTTTGGCTCACCCGCCTTATAGCCCAGACCTTGCCCCTTCTGACTTCCATTTGTTTCGATCGATGCAGAACGCCCTTACAGGAATACGTTCCACTTCAGAACAGGATATCAGAAATTGGCTTGATTCCTTCTTTACCTCCAAACCGGAGCAGTTCTTTTGGTGCGGAATCCATACGCTACCAGAAAGATGGGAAAAAGTAGTGGCTAATGATGGACAATACTTTGAATAATGTATCAACCCATTTTGTTATTATAATAAATGCATTTTTCAAGCAAAAAAATCGACATTATTAACTTGTAGACCCAGATTCCAGAGTTGGATAACTGCAATATTTTGTAGTACATGAAAAAGACCAAAACGGTTACAAATATTAAGTTTTTCTTAAATAAAACTATTTCATTCCTCATTAAGAGTTGCATTGTTAAAAAAATTTAAATTTCGTTTCCAGGGTTGGGAAATTGAAATATATAAAAGTAACCAAATAGGCAATTGAAGTTGTTGTTTTTGCTAATTCAAACAATTTTATAATTCAGGAAGAACAAAATTGGTACTATAATCTTAAAACATCACAATTTCGACTCCAGGGTTGGACAAATAAAATATTTTATGGTACGTGAAAGTGACCAAAAAGTTTAAAAATTTAATTTTTTTTGTCAAGTAAAACTTTGTTACATCTTTTAATTAAACCTACTTCCTATTTTAGCAAGAAAGAAAGAAAGAAGAATTACATCTCTGAAGGGTATTTAAGATTCGGCACAGCCGAATATAGCACTTTTACTTGTTATTTTGTACAATGTATCTACGTATGAATATTTGGACATGTACGTATTTCACATGAAATATTAAAAATACAGTTTTTATATAAAATTAATTGTTATTATTTTTTTTGAGAAATTTTTATAATAAAATGTTTAAATTGAAAAATCTTTTGTTAAAAACATGAGAATTTTTTCGTCAAATTATCATTTTCATTTCAAAGCTTCTGACAGTAAAGCTCGCGTATGGCGAACTCAGTTATAATGTTTCGAAATATTAGAGTTAATATATTGAAAAACTGATATACAAATCGCTTTTAAATTCCTTACAATTCAATTTTAGTCAAACCATTAATTTAATTTATATACTTCCCTACAAGAACAGTGTCAGTCATCTGACCGGTAATATGCCTGTCACTAGTGAAGACGTTTCTTTCAGCACGTAGAACAAAGTTTCTATCACTTTATTAAGGCCAATGTGAGAAAAATTATAGAAACTTTTGTGTACAATTACTCACTGTAATGTTATTACTATATGGGCAAGGCCACGAAAAATGAAACCACATATTTTTTTTCTGTCATAAATCCCGAACTTTTTTTACATTTGAAATGTCAAATATGTATAGAATATGGCAGCATTATATGCCAATGCAAAATTTGTGTCTGCTTTGACATTTTACATTCTTTTCATAAGTGACACGTGCAAGGCGTAGTTGGAAAATATAGAAATGTCGGCAAAAAAGGTAAATTTTGTCGTTATTTTTTTGTACTTTAGGCAGATGATTGCTTTTTTGGATAGAATATAAATCAAACTATTGATTAGCAAGCAAATTTGTGTACAAAACTTGGCTTTTGAACCAATTAGGGCTTAAAGTAATCAGCCGCAAATAAATGGTGACGTTACTGACAAATTTTTATAAAAAGTTTTTTATGCATTAACTAATTAGAAAAGAGGTTGGATGAGCCGATTTTTTTGAGTATTTTTGAATTACTTTCATAATCAATGCTTAAATGAAGCATTATTTGCATATAGCAGGGAATTTTTTCAAAAAAAGATTGAGTGACGTTACTGACGGATTTATTTTTTTACTTTTTTGCTTAATAATTTGGTATTTAAGTGCTAGACTCCGATTCTTGGTGCACAAAGAGACAAGCGTTATGTTGAAAAGATAAAAGAAAGCAACAAATACAACTGAAGTGATGCTTTAATTTTGCAACAATTAACAAGACTGATATTAATAAAGACTTTTTTATTTTCGGATAACAATGTGTTTTTATTTTACAGAGTGTCCTGGCTTTAGTTCAAAATACTGACATAAAATTTCTATCACCATTTAGGAAGAAATTTCAGAAATATTTCGCAAAAAAAAAGAAAAACTGAAGTCAGCTCGACATTTTTCATACTAAATAGCCGCTAAAGCTGAAAAGTAGGGAAAAATTACAAATTTTCATTTTAATGGTGGTAAAATATTGGTCAAAAACCAATTTCAACCCTCAAGCTATACACATCATTAAAAAGATAATTTAATTAACTAATACTCTATCATACAAAAATCAGCTCTAAAGGGCAAGCCCGATTTACTACCATTTTTTTATGAGATTAGTGCAAAAAATGGTTTTGTCTTAATATCTCCCCAGGGTTGCATCTTAAAACTCCTCTACTATGATTTTTTGACCGTTTAGGGTCCCTCTATTGACCCAAGAAAAAAAGGCCCGAAAATCCTAACGAAATTATTACTGACATTTTGCGTCACGTTACTGACACTGCTTTTATGTCATTTACGTGATTAAAACATAAACAGCCCAATTCTTAAAACTCCCAGGGAAATGAATTCCCAGGGAATAAGTTTTTCCCAAAAATAAAATCCTCCAATTCTGAACAGTCTGGGAAGGGAGAGAGAATTCGAAACATTCGAAGTCAGCTGTTTTACTTCTTTTATCTAATGTTTACAAAAATTTTTTTGCAAATTTACCAATTTAATTTTATAAATTTTAAAAGTAAAAGTGTTTGGAGTGAAAAAAGAGGTTAGAGAAAAGAATAATGTTTAGTGCGGCATGTATAATGATAGCTGAAGAAGAAAACGATGAAAGTGAAGTGCTGGACAAGAATGAACAGAGGTTAGCAAGAAAAATATTACGTGATGCCACCAACCCACTTGAGCTACCGCAAACTTTGTAAGTAGATTCCTTACAAAGTACTATAATTGAATAAAAAAATGTTGTTTAGATTTGAAAAATATTACAGGGTAAATAAACCAGCCTTTATTTACCTTTTGGATATGTTAAGAGCACATATTCCACAAAAGAGGCAATCAGTTGCAGTTTCCCCACTCGTAAAGTTAAGTGCGACGCTTCGCTTTATGGCCGAAGGTGGGTACCAAACGGGTGTGGGGAAGGACTCTGATGTGTCTGTGGCACAAAGCACCTTCAGTAAAATTTTGACAGAAATTATAAATATATTTGAGGAGCATCTATGTCAAAGGTGGATAACTTTTTGCAAAACAGAGGATGAAAAGCGTAAAATTGCATTAAATTTTTATATAAAGCATGGTATTCCAAGCGTTATAGGATGCGTTGACGGAACGCATGTCCGAATTGTTGCTCCGTCTAATAATAAGCACCTATACTATAACAGGAAGGGGTACTACAGCTTGAATGTAATGCTGGTAAATGAATTTTGTCAAAAATATGTTAACACAAATTCTAAAACAATAAAAAATTACAGGTCTGTGACCATGAGCTGAGGATTCAGTACGTAGATGCCTCTCATCCTGGAGCGTGTCACGACTCTTTTATTTGGAACACCAGTGAGTTAAGAGCTCATCTTGAGCAAGAATACCTCAGAAACGGTAGCAATTATTGGCTCCTGGGTAAGGTTTTAAATATTAACAAAACAATATTGAAATATTAATAGATATATATTTTTTTACTAGGAGACGCAGGTTATTCATTAGAACCATGGCTTATAACCCCTCACAGATGTCCGCAAGATGGGTCTGTTGAAATAAAATTCAACGAAATTCATTCCAAGTGTCGTAACGTTATTGAGCGTACAAATGGTGTCCTGAAAAACAGATGGCGATGCCTTCTTGGAGCTAGAGAATTATACTATGCTCCAGAAAAGGCAGCTAAAATAACAAACGTTTGCTGTGCATTGCATAACGTTTGCATTTATTTCAAATGCAATATGGAAGTTTACGATGAAGAAAATGTAGAAACTCTCAGCGTTCAAGACGATTATGAAATATCCTTAGCCTCTCCCCAGTATTTGGCCGTTGCCCAAAATATTAGAAATAATATAGGAAACAATTTGTGAATTTTATTTGCCTTAACTTGAGATTAGTTTTCTTTTAAATTTCAGAATATAAAAATAATACCACGTTTTTTTAATATTGTTAATTTAAAAAATAAACATCACATTTTATTCATTGTTCATCATATTTTATAAAAAAAAACTTAAAGCTAAATAAATAAAAAATTAAAATGACTTCATAAATCTTATATGCATTTTTTTAATTAGAAAAAGGAATAAATAACAGGTACTTGATGGCGTACAATTAAATTCAGTGCATAACCTCTTGTAGCTCCAAAAGACGACGGTTTTTTTCAATTTTGTCCTCGATTTCTCTCAGCCTCAATTTCTCCATCACCAAGTTGTGACGTTTGATCTCTTCCAGCTCTGCCTTCTTTAAATCATAAAGGTGATCAATAGAGCGATATATTTTTTTGGTGCTCTGAAGTTGCTCCTTCATCACCTCCAGCATTTCTTTTTGAATACCAATCTCCTCTTTGAGAATGTCGGTAGTTAATGTTTGTTTTGGCTTTTGCTTAAATTTATTTACCGGTGCTTTTGACGGTGTTTCTGTGTCACTCAGTAACAATGCCAAAACTTCGCTAGGATCCTCTTTGGAGTCCATCTTCAACTTTTTAGCAGGTGGTTTTTGGGGCGTTTCTTCATTATCGATACCACTGCTTTTAGGCTCATCATCGGGTGTGGAATCCAACAATATTTCTAGCGTTTTTTCTACACCAGATGCGCCTAACCCGAATTTTTTAGAAACGCCCTCCACAGAGTCTTTCATACAAATCAGATTATAAATAATTTCCTCATTTGCAGAAAACCCCTGCTCCATATTTGGGCCTCCACCAGTTGCCCGAGAAAATTTTAAATTTTGTGCTGCCTTATGGCGAACATACTTCTTTTGGTCGCACCAAACCTGAAAAATAAATTTATCATTTGCTGCTATGAAAGGAAAATTTATTGCCCCTTAATAATTCATACCTTTTTCCAATCGGCGATACTTTTAAGTGGTGGCCCAGCTGCGTTTAATTCCGCCTCTAAATTGCGCCATATTGCATTTAAGTCATCTTTGTTTCCTTTAAACCATCCCCGGGCAACATCTGGGTGGGACTGCATTGCATCTATAAGGATCTCCATCTGTTTCTTATTTGTTGTTTTTGACCTAAAAATATGAACAAATTGAGATATTTATAAAATTTTTAATGAAAATTTTAAATTACTTACATTTTTTGGCACAATCCTCTTCAAATTTTTGGCGGAATTATTCCCAAAATTTTTCATCATTTTCCCTCTTTTTATGACATTCGTAATAGCTACTTTTTTCCCGGGGAAGAGTTTCCCAGTTTCGAAGTTTGTTTAGAATAGGAGGAAAGTAAAATCTCCCAGGGAGAATTGTTTTAGAATAGCTTATTTGGGAAAAGAGAAAAAACTCCCAGAAAGTTTCTGTTTAGAATTGGGCTGAAAATATTAAGCCCAACTTTTGGTTAAAAATCATCTTTCATCCTCCCTTTTTAACATACTAGGCAATAATAAACATGAACTCTTTTCAATTCGCTCATTTTTACACAAACGTTCAGGTACCTCCAAAAACACTTCAAAAATCAGGTGACGTTACTGACGGCTCAAAATGGTCATAACTTCACAACAAAACGAGATACAACAAAATTGTCTGCGTATGAAACAACAGTTATGACGAGAATTTTCATATGCCAAAATATGTATACGAGCGTGACGTTACTGCCGGTGGCCTTGCCAATATAATATATGGGCGATTATAAGTATCCAAAAATCTTTGTTTTCCATTTGTACTGAAATATTTGATATTTACTAGTCGCATCAAAAACACGGATGATGGAACAGTACTGGCACTGCTGGCAGTCACCCATGATAGAATATGGTGGCACTGCTGACAGAAATACGGAAAAAATTTAAAAAAAGTTTTATTTTTTAAGTTTTTAATAGACCATTGAGGCTTCCCAAAGCACGAAATAGGTTTAATTTACAAACATTAAAAAAAGAATTGATTTTTGGTATAAATTTTGCCAGAAATTTAAGAAAACCATCTTGATTGGTGTGCCCAAAAACAAACACAGGCTAGTAGACCCTAGAGTTGTACAAAACAGCTCTTTTGAGTGAGCGCTCTTTTCCGCTCAGCTCACTTTACTGAATTAATTCATTCAGTTCATTCACTAGCTCAGTTGATTCTTTAGCTCAGTCACAATTCATGAAATGAAAATGTCATGAAAGAATCAGACTAGCCAATACAATTCAGTGGTTAATATTTTTTCGTTAATATGTAATATAAAACACAATGATTCAACATACATATTTAAATTATCATTAGCTTTACCACAATAATAGAAATCAATCCGATTTGTGACGTTAAAATAAATACATATATACATATGTACCGAGTTAATAAGTACTAAAATATGTATCATGGCCAGTGATGTTAAGCGTACGGTAATTACCGTATTGTACGGTAATTTTGCCTTCCGAATGGTAAGCAGGTAATTTATATATTTGTAAGGTAATTTTAAAAAGTTTCAATTTTTAATTGTTAGACCCCAAACATTTTTTTTTCATAATGTGTCTACCAGGGCGAATTCATAACTGTGTTAATAGATCAGTTTTGTGACATCCCAAATATAAATTCTTCACTGCAAATTCTCTTGCGACTACATATTTCTCAGTAAAAACATCAAAAAACAGTAAAAACTATGCAAAATAATGCCTATTGTAGTTAAATTCTAAACGTTTCTTATTATTAATTTTGTACCAGACTTTCTGTACGGTAGTTTTACCTAAAAACGGTAACTTTTTTAGGGCTGTACGGAAATCGAAATAAAAAAGTTAACATCACTGATCATGGCAGTGCTGTTTAAAAATTGTTCATCTGGCAACTCTAATAATATAAGGCACCCCACCAAATGTGTGTCTTCACAATTAATTCATTTTTCTCACGTAGATTTTGACATACACACATTGAAAGGGACAGATCCAATGAAACAACTGAACGAACTGAAAGAAGTAAAAGAAGTGAAAGAACTGAGCTGAAAACGCTCAGTAAAGTGAATGATTCACCTCGCTCAATTGAATGAAAGATTCAATTGAATTAATTCATTCAGGAGTCGTACAACTCTAGTACCCCCACTCGATTTTGCTCGGTGAGTTATTTGGGTGGAAATTGATTTAATTTGTTAGTGTTTAAATACGAATTCATTAAAACCGGGTTCTACTGTGCCTTAAATTTTAATAAGGTTTAATTCATCCTTGTTGGAAGGCTTTGTATTTTCAACAAGTGAACCGGTAACCGTATTTAAGTGTTGTTGGACCATTTCGGCAAATTATAATATACATTTTTCCACTTACTTTCTGGATACCAAATATTACACATCGTGTAATTCTTCGCAATCAAATTGTATAACCTTTACAAGGTAAACCTTGAATTTTAAATCCTTGCGTTTTATTTTTATTTTATGGAATTTAACATCTAATCGGATATACGCTGAAACATTGGTCCTTTCGAACCGGATTTTATACAAGAATTCATCGCAAATATACCCTTCACAAGGAATCGTTTTGATATTTAATTTGGTCATCAAAAACAAGGAAAACAGGGGGGTTACTCTGTAGTGCGATGCGATAGGAATTGCTTCCGCATTTCAATGTTAATAGCATACAAATGCGATCAGTTTTCCATTCGCATCGCATTACGGAGTAACCCCCAAGGTTAGTAAACTGTGGTTTTTAGTGCAAACAACAATACGGCCATATGTATATACTAAGGGTCTGCAACGAATAAATTTTCGGATAAGTTAACACATTCGGAAAAAACGCGAGTAATGTTGAACGAATACTAACGTGTATGTAGCCGACTTCGTACTTGTTCAGTAAGTATGGAACATACAAAAATGAGAACATAAGAAAAATAAGTTCTTTAATTTTATGTTCCTACTCGTTGTAACTCAAATACTTTTAATAGCAGCGTTAAGTTTCATAATGATGTTATTATTTTCTAGATTTACCGCTATTAAACACTTTCCTAATCGTTTGAAGCCTCCAGATTACTGCATATATGTTTTTGATTAAAATTTTCCGCGGAGTTTAAATTTTGAAAATTGTAAAAAACACGTTGAATTATTTTGAAGTAGATTTATCAAGAGTTTTTGTCAAACTTTTTTGTCGCCGCGTTTTCTTTTCAAGGTACCCAAACCAAAAAACACACAAAACATAATTCGATCAAAAGTGGTATTATCAAATTTTCTCAATTATAGCCAAATTTTATGTAATTTCAAAAATGCATTAGTAATGTTCATAAAAACTATTTTATTTTTATCTTTTTTTAAACAAAATAAATTTTTTACTTCGAAGCAGTGTGAAAAAGTAAATAAATAAAATTAATGCAATTTTATATAAGGTACACTTGTATAAAAGGATAAGAAATTCAGTTTAAAATATTGTACATTTAATAAATTAACCACCTTACTATGCGGACACATAAATTTAGGGCCCGATTATGGTTTAAAACACAAAAATGTTGTGTTTTTTTAGTTACAACACAAGACCAACCCTTTTTGCGATTATGGTTTACAACAGCTAGCTGTTGTGTATGTCACAGGGTTGTAATGTAATTGTAGTTGATATTTCCATAAAAAAGCATACCTGCGCGCCAACAAATGTCAAGGTAGAAAAATTTAATAAACGTATTTTTCGTCTGAAATACATAAATAAAACAAGAAGAATTATGGATATTAACGTTGATTTATATTTTGATGATGAAATTGAAAACAACAATAATACATACGTGGCACGTATTCGGAAAAATATTCGCGACAAATCAAATCCATTAGAATTACCAAATACTGAGTACGTATGATTTTCCTAAAATAACAAATTTTTAAAATATATTGATTACACATAAATTTTATAGTTTTATAAAATTGTTCCGGATAAACAAAGATGGTTTTTTGTTTTTGTTACAAAAGCTTGACTCTTTTTTAACACCTCCAATCCGCTGCTCTGCCATTCCACCGGTTTTAAAATTGTGTTGTGCATCAAGGTTTTTAGCTGATGGTAGTTATCAAAGAAGCAGCGGCCATGATTTTTATATTGGAGTTTTACAACCAACTGTTTGCTGCATATGGGCATTTCCATTTTGGCGTTACGTTACTTTTGTACGACGATATGTTGAAAAAAAACGTTAAAAACTAGAATTTAAAAAAGTTTTTTTCTTACATTAGAGAAGTGATTGGATAGCTCTATATTCAGCCAAAAAATGGAAATAGTTGAGCCTAAGAATTTCAAGATATACTCCAAAAAGTGACCTGGCGTTACGTTACAAAAAACGGAAGTGCGATTTGACTTTGATAACAAAATTGTTGAACTCTGCGAATTGGGCAAGTATTTTTAATCAAATTTTTTTTGATAGGTTTTGGACCAATATACATTTATTTTCCAAGTTATAAATTGAACAAATCTTTTTTCCTTTTTTTTCTTTTATGAAAATTGGTCTGGCGTTACGTTACTGGCGTTACATTACTAAAATTTCCACTTTATTTTATTATGTTAAAAAAATGCGAAAAAGACATAAATATTAGAAAATTATATAAAAACTACAAAATACTAAATTTATTTTTTGCATTTGTTTTATGATTAAATATGTTTGTAGCAACAGTTTTGCATTAAGAGTATTATTATGAAATTGCTTTTAGCAATGTTAATTATAAAGAGAAAATGCCCTTGAAGTTAAGAAACACTTACAAAAACGGGAACTTCAAACTTGTAGCTCAGTATTTCGCCATCCCAACAAAAGAAAGCTTTGAGCTCCTAAATTTAATTTATTTTAGAAGTTTCTCTTTTATAATACATTAGGAAAAAATTTGTTTGTTAACTTTTAATTTTTCGGTCAAGGTGGACTTTTTTCTGGAAATGCCCATATACATGTGTATTTATTTACATGAATACAGTGCGGGACAAAAAAATAATCTATATAATTAATTAATTATATAGATTATTTGGTTTACAACAAAGATTGTTTGGATATTTAAATAATTATTTGCGAATATAAAGGCAAGTAAATTTGTGTTCATTTCTTAATACCCTTTCCTATTATTTCGGTGTTCACTATACGGTCGATCGGTTTGAGTTGTATAGATCTTTGAGCGTGATTTATAAAATTTTCAGATTTGTTTTCATTAAAAATTAAACACAGATTCATTCTATTCCATCATCATAGTACACATTTTAATTTCAAAACTATTTCACAATGAAACATTTTGAGAATTTCGTACAGGCTTCAGATGCCATTTTCAAATTTGAAGCGAGGTTAGGAAAAACTCGTGATGAAGATCATCACTTACATATATACATTGGAAATAATGAGTGAAGAATTGAAATCATTGTGAGATAAAGTAAAAATTACTTATGGGGATGGAATGGAGGAACTCGAAACTTCAGCAAAGGGTAAAGCTGACGGATTGGAAGTGTTGGCAGGGAAATATGAGAACACTTTAAACGCATATGATAGGTATATGAAGAATATACGTGTAAAAGGGGATGAATTGAAGAATAAATCAGAACCTAGAAGTGTGATATGTACTGATAACTTGATTCATAATTTACATTTACCGCCATGTTATACGGATATTTCAACGTTTTCCGTTAACTAATGCTGGGTTTGACATTGCTTTAAAAAACCTTAAAGCGACATATGAGAATCCGCGAATGTTGGTCAATAATCAATTAAAATGGGTTTTTGACTGCTATGTCTGTGTATCAAATCGATACGACAAATTGGGATCCTATAATCGTATTTATTTGTATTCAACGGTTACCTTCAAATACAGTTGCTTTATGGGAACACACTTTTAGGGACAAAGGTGCCTTGTCGCCATGGCAAGAGTTGAATTAATTTTTAACTGAACGAATTCAAACTTTGGATTGTATAAGCGATCTTACGGGTTCAGATGGTGAAAAGAAAATAGGTGATCGAAAAATTAAGGCTCATGTTTTGACTAAAAGTTCATCTATTTCTTGTGTTTTATGTCCAAGGCATAATCATTTATTAAGATTTTGCCGTCGTTTTAGAAATATGTCTGTATCTGAAAGATTTTCAACGATAAAGAAATTTCACTGTTGTGTGAATTGCCTGTCAAAGTCACATGAAGTTAAAGATTGTACAAGTGAACATCTTTGCTTCAAATGCAACCAGAAACAACATACTATGCTTCATAGGGAAACTGCTGTGAATAATTCAATACACAGTTCTGCTGAAGTATCGATGCCGAATAATTCTAAACCTGGTACTGCTTTGCGATCCTCTCATTTAGGATCACGGATGCCATAGACATCAGCCGCTGCTCGCTCAAATTCTAATCGACAAGTTTTTCATCTCTCACCGAATTCGTCTGTTTTGTTTTGGAGACTGCCATGGTCTCCATTATTTGCCATGATACCACGTATCCAGCAAGGGCCTTAATAGATCCAGCATCTGAAGCTTCATTCATATCTGAACATTTGCGAAATCAAATGCGACTTCCGTCACATTCTACGAATGTAAAGATTTCCGGTGTTAACAGAGAAGCTTCCACCACTTCAAAGAGGATTTGTAATATTATAGTGGGGTCACCAGTAGATAAACAAATTAATCTGGAAACTTGTGCTTTAGTTTTACGTAACATATCGGGCAATTTGTCTTCATTCATTTGTCCTTCGGATATTAGAATTGCCGAATTTGGAATTGGCTGATTGCAATTTTTATAGAAGTAGGCCAATATATTTGTTACTCGGCGCGGATTTATATGCTCAGATTATTCTTGATGATGTTCGACGAAATATTAGCGGATCGTTAATGGACCAGAAAACTATTTTCGGGTGGATTTTAACGGGTCCAGTTGAGAATTCAAGGAATGATTCAATTAACATTTTTTCCACTGCTGTAACTTTTACTGAGGAGGATAATTTAAACCAAAATCTTTTGAAATTTTCGGAGTTGGAAGAAACTCCGAAGAGAAAAATTTTATCGCCTTCTGATAAAATTTGTGAGGAATTGTATAAGAGAAGCACGACTAGGGATTCCACTGGTAGATACATTGTATCGCTACCCTTTCCTCTTGATATATATTTAGGAATATCAAGAACTGGTGCCTTTAGACAATTAATGAGAATCAATCAATCAAACGGTGACACGGGTATTATAACAATAACATGTTAACATCAGGTTGATACAGTTCTCGTATCCTTTTTCACAATAAAATTTGTGTAAATAGGAACTGTTATCACATTCAACTAAGCCACCTAATAAGTGGTGACAAACACAATACACATGAGCACTGATGATGAAAGGGTTGCGTCTTTCGAAAACAGCTGTTCAGCTCTGCTGTGTAAGTTGAATAACAGAAACTGATGTTGACTTGCCTTTGTGCCTTGGAATATTTATTATGTCTTTCTGAGATTTAAATTAAAATTTCGAACAATTAGTCTATAAAAAATATTAATTCAATTTCATATAGCAATATAAAATATTCGTTGAAATTCTTACTACATATAAACTCAGGGTTGTTTTTAATGCTTCAAATAGAACTGCGAATGTTAACAGTTTAAATGATTGTCTGTTTATAGGACCTACATTACAAGCTGATTTGGTAAATTTTATTTTACGTTGGAGACTGTTTAGGTTTGTCTTTAATTGTGACATTACCAAAATGTATAGACAAATTCGTGTCCATTCTTCCCACACTCCTTATCAACGCATTCTTTATAGATCATCTGAGGGCAACGTAATTGATTGCGAGTAGCAGACCGTAACTTTTGGATTAAATTGCGCACCGTACTTGGCAATCAGAACTTTGTTGCTGTTGGCAGATGATTGTGAAGAGGAATTTCCGATGGCTGCAGAAATTTTAAGGAAAGGTATGTTGATGATGTACTCACTGGAGCTCATGACGTGTCGGTGGCGGTAATAGCCAGAGATCAATTAACTGCAGCTTTATTATCAGCTGGGTTAGAATTACGTAAATGTACGGCCAATGAAGTTTCTATTTTGAAGGGATTGTCTATTGATCACTTAGTAGATTCAAAAGTTTTGGCTTTTGAAGAATCTAGCTGTTCGAAGACATTAGGTATATTTTGGAACGTCCAATTGGATTCTTTATATTTCCTTTAGAGACGAGGACGACATATACGAAAAAAGAGGTATTATCAAGTATAGCTAAGTTTTATGACCTGGTTGGTTGGCTAAGCCCGGTAATTATTAAGGCCAAGATTATAATGCAACGCATTTGGCTTGATAACATTGATTGGGATGATTCTCTTCCGTCGTCGACAGAAAAGGAGTGGTTACAGATTATTGAATCTTTTAATCAAATAAATTTTATTAAGGTGCCCAGGTGGGTAATTTATTGCAAGGGGGCTGCTACAGAAATTCATGTTTTTTCAGATGCCTCGGAGGAGGCATATGCGGGGGCAATATATATTCGCACCAAAAACACAGATGGAAAGATTTACACTCACTTATTATCCTTCAAAACAAAGGTAGCGCTGATCAAGTCAATATCCTTACCCCGCCTTGAATTATGTAGAGCTGTTTTGGCCTCAGATCTGTTGAAAAATATTCTCCTGGAAATTGAGATTCCAATTAGGCATGTTTATTGTTGGACAGATTCGACAATTGTGTTAGCTTGGTTACGGAAGACGACATCTGCGTGGACTACTTTTGTAGCAAATAGGGTTTGTCGCATTCAGGAGAACACTGGTAATGATAATTGGTTTCATGTTCGTTCGGAAGATAATCCTGCTGATTTGAGCAGCTCTGGTGGCACGGCCTTTTATGGCTGGCAAAAGATAAAAATTTTTGGTATCAACATAATCTTGAGAATCTGGATACGGACATAGAGAGTCGGAAGATAAGGGTGCATGCTTCATTTTTTTCGAAATTTGAAGATATTTTGGACAGCTTTTCGTCACTTGATAGAGCTTTACGAATTATACGTATTTCGTTTCTTTCACTCTACCTATCAATCGCATAGGGGAAGGATCAATTATGTGTCGAGAATTATTTCCAGCGATGAACTTAATAGGGCCAAATTACGATTGGCAATTGTTGCTCAGAAGGTATTTTATGCTGAGGAGTATAAAAGTCTTTTAGATAAGAAATTGTTGTCTGCAAAGACTTCCTTCTTGACGTTGAATCCATTTTTGGATGAACAAGGGGTGATGAGATTGAGTGGTCGGTTGGTTAAATCTGCCTCATTATCGTATCGCGAAGAGTATTCTATTATTCTACCGTATTGCTGTCGTTTTGCAAGACTTCTGGGAGAATTCATACATTTGCTTACCATTCACGGTGGTATTCAATTAATGCAGAGAATCTATAGATGCGAATATTGGGTACTGCGATTGAAAATCTTGATTCATACGGTAATTCACCATTGCAAACGTTGTACAATTGATCGACAACGTACCTGTAGTCAAACAATGGCTGCGCTTCCCTCTGAACGTACTACTGTTGACAGACCATTTCTTAATACAGGGGTTGATTTCGCTGAACCTTATGATGTAAAGAATTATAATGGTAGATCTTGCAAGATTACTGGAGAACCAGCTGCATTGATGCCAGGAAATGTTTTAATTGGATCCGCTATTCTGGCTCCGCCGGAACGCACAATTTATGATACCCCAATAAGCATTGTCAAAAGGTATCGAAAGGTAAAGGCGCCAGTTTTGTAGGAGATGGAAAGAGGAATATCTTGTGGAACTGCATAGGAGATGTAAATGGAAACATCCTCAAAGGGAAGTCGAAGTTAATGATTTAGTGGTATTAAAAAATGAACAATTGCCTGCTACTTCGTGAAGATTGGGTATTGACACCGGTATTCACAAAGGTACTGACGGCCATGTTAGAGTCGTGAATGTTCGCACGCAAAGTGGAACAGTTATTCGCCCAATAACCAAGCTTGTTGTTTTGTACAAAGACTAATTTAAAATCTCCTTTTATTCGTAATTTACAATTACTAACCTACTTTTTTCCTAGCAATCATGAGCTCTCACAACAACACTTTCTCCGACGCATTTAAAACGGCGTCTTGGATTATGATGAAGCGATGGTAATCAATTCACCAAATGTTTCCGAAGCTGCAAGCCGTGGATATGCAACATCGCCGGTCGTTACTAACACCATAATTCAGAGATGTTGCCAACTTCAACTAAAACTACAGCAGTCAGTTTGCCTGTAGAAGTATTGCCGAATCTCCCAACAGATAACGCAACTGTGGAGCAAGTGGAAGTACCCAATTTGGCAAATATAGTTCGGGCTCATGACGCAAATGTCAATGTGGTGAAGACCGCAACCATCGTGGTCAATAAACGGTCCAAATGTAAGGTGCGTAACAAAAATCACCCATTGTGATTTTGTTATAAACCTCGGGACATGAGCCTAGAGCGAAAACTTAGAATGGTGGCGTTGCATAAAATTTGTTTCCGCTGTTTGGCAAGTACGCATTTGGGGAAAAACTGTTTGAGCAAGTCGAAGTGTAAATGTTGTGGACAACAACACCATTCGTTGTTACACGAGCACAAGGGAACCATTCCGAAATCCAAGTCGAATGTGCTCCCAAGTGGGCCCGTTTTATCTATCCGGCAATCGGTATCGTTCTTCCCCACATTGCGCTTAAAATTATGCGAAAATTTCGGTCCGTGCTGTTTTGGACTCCTGCTGCCAAAACAGTTATATATGTAACGAGTTTGTTAAAAAATTCCCACTTTGTCCTATTACTGGTGAACAATATTGTCGAATTGAAATTAGTTCACTTATGATAGTTAGGAAAATGTTGGGAATTTAAACACCGTCTTCGTCCGTTCCGGACACCATTTTGAAAGCGTTCGCAGGGCTTCAATTAGTGGACCCCAGTTTCAACCGTGTAGGTAATGTCGCTCTGGGGTTAGGGCCTGAAGTCGTGCCATTAATTTTGAAGGCTCGCATCCACTCTAGTCCAGGACTTCCGCTTGCTCAATATACCATTTTCGGATGGGTTATCTCGGGGTTGTCGCCGTACTGATCAATATATTTAATATAAGTTTATAGGTCCTTTCTTACCTCACCAGGAGTCCCTCATGACTCAACAGATTTATTTAATAAAAACAAAAGGGATCCTTAATGAACCACATTGCGAAAATAACAGGAGTCCACAGGAGTCCTTAATGACTCAATAATTTGTATATTGTATTCTAAGTTTATCCGGAGTTTTTAATAACTCACTTTGTAATTATTTAATTGCAACCTATTTTGCTGTTGCAAGGTGGCCGGCAATGTTTAAATACGAATTCATTAAAACCGGGTTGTACTGTGCCTTAAATTTTAATAACGTTTAATTCATCCTTATTGGAAGCCTTTGTGTTTTCAGCAAGTGAACCGGTAACCGCATTTAAGTGTTGTTGGACCATTTCGGCAAATTATAATATACATTTTTCCACTTACTTTCTGGATACCAAATATCACACTTCGTGTAATTCTTCGCAATCAAATTGTATAACCTTTGCAAGTTAACTATATTTCTATTTATAAATAAAGTTGGGGAATTATTGTCTCTATATTTGAATCTTGAATTTTAAATCCTTGCGTTTTATTTTTCTTTTATGAAATATAACATCTAATCGGATATACGCCGGAACAGTCAGTAAATACAATTTTTTGCTTAAAGCCTGGTACTCTGTTCAAAATTTCGTGTGGAATTAAGCCTAGTACTCTGTTTAAAATTTCATGTGAAATTCTGACAGAACCATTACAAAATATATTCAATCGAAATGTTTGTGGAAAAATGTTGCTAAACTAGTACTCTGTTTTAATTATGAAAAACATGTGAAATAATATGAATGTTATTTATTTCGTACGATAATTTTTTGAAACTAAAAATTTTCTCATTGAAAAGGGAAAACATAATTTTAATTAAATAGGAAAAAAACTGAAACTGAAATAACTGATGTTGTGCAACATTTTCCACAAATTCAAACAGAGTACTAGGCTTAACCAGATAGCATTTCGGACGAAATTTTGTACACAGCCTTTAAACAAAAAAGCATATACATATCTTGTGTACATAGAAAGTTATATATTGCCACAAAAAATGCAAAACGCCCTATCAAGCAAAAAACATACATATATAAAATAATTTTACGAAGTCGAGTTTTTCATTAATCTATGTCGATTAAATCAAAATTTGTTTAATATAAGTATAATAATATGAGAAGATGACCGAAACTTTTTCTCAGAGAAGAGAAGGCGGAAATTAGTGTTGTTCTTGGAAGATATACGGAGAGCAAAGAGGTATCAAAACGTATATTGCTTACAAATGTTTTACTTTTTAATATATAGAATTACCGATTTTACTTCTAGTATTTCTAGTATGTGTATTTCTAGTGCATATACACATAAGAAAAAGTCCAGCCTACGCACTAAATATCAGCTCTCTATCTAATTAGGCTGGGTAATTTTATATCATATTGGGTGGGCGAAGTTTTACCACCTTTTTCCTTTCTTACGCGCTCTAGTGAAATATTCTTTAGGACCTATTACGAAAAATACACTCCCAAATTTTATAAAAATCGGTCATACTGTTACGGAGAAGTTCATATACATACCCATGTATATATATAGTCCTACATATTACAAAATTAGTAAAATAATGGTCATAAAAAGATCGTTATACAAGTCGCTTGATTATGGTCATTTTTCACTTCTTTATATGGATACCAGAAAATTATTTTCAATTTTAACAGTATTTTTCGTATCCGGAAAAAGTCTATTATTATCGTTTAAATTGTTTTTGAAGACAGCGCAAATACCTACGAAATCTAATTGTTATGCGGTCCCTACACTTTGCGACTTGTACAATTTGATCAAGTTGTACAACCAATTGCTACGTTACAGGTGTGTTTGGTCATCGATAGAATAAAAAATTAAAAGTGCTATATTCGGCTGTGCCGAATCTTAAATACCCTTCACAGATGTAATTGTTTTCGTTTAAATTTTTCGGCTAGGAAGCTACTTCTAATACCTCTGAACGTCTTTCAAAAATATTAAATTGTAGGAGTACAACATTATCTTATATTATTTATAACTATTTATATTATTATTTCTATTGTAAATATCATTTTTCTATTATTAAGATTCAATTACATTCACTTTGTATGATTGGGTTATCCCTAATTTAATATGAAACAAACATTTATATATATTTCTTTCATACATACTGTTGCTGTGTTGGAATACACACTTTTGAGTTATTTCGGTAACGTTTCTTTCATTTAAATTCTCGTACTTTTACACAACATCAGCAGCAGCATAACACGTACATATATTTCTTTCATACATACTGTTGTTCTGTTGAAATACATATTTTTGAGTTTATTTGATATTGTTTCTCTTGTTTAATTCTCGTTCTTTGCGCAGCATCAACAACAGCATGACATATACATACATACTTACATTATATTATATAACTGTGTACATTGAGAGTTTGAGTATTAATATGTAATTAATATGGATATCAGTTGCTTTGGATTCACTAGTTCCTTTTATGTATTTTATTGTCTTTGTCTTTAGTATGTAAATCATTGGGACTTCACTCATGTGTGGAGTACTCAACTCTAATTTTATATAATAAGATTAACTGTATTATTTTGGCACTTGTTTAATAAGCTAAGTAAGAACATTTTTGTGAAAATAAATTCTTTCGTTTATGATCTACTGAATAAATCAGACCAACAGCGGATTCTTTTATTTAATTAAAAACTATAAGCAAAGTAGACATTTTTAGACTTTCTTAGTCCGATTTGTCTCTTTGCATTTATAAATTAATAAATAAGTATTTCAAAACTTGGACGTATACCTTGTGGTCTGGGTTTAGTTAGGCATTACCACTTTAATTAAATAAAAACATAAAACCCTTAGGGAGGAGGATAAATTCCGACTTCCTACAACTGAAGCCCAACGTAAAGTCAGATATACGAGGCCAACAGCTTGAGCCCGAACTTGAAGGCACATTTTATATGCCCGACGTAGAGTCAGACGTTTTGTGGCTAATATTTTTGATAATTCTGGAGAAGTATACCAGAAAACTTTTTTAATTAAATTGTTGCTAGCCATTGTGGCTCTGCCTGTACCTTCTACGGAGATTGTTTTGGTTGTTGTTTAACGGCGAATTTTTTTTTCTTGTTGCCTACCTACGAGGAATTGTTGTTAACAGTTGTTGTTTTGTCGTTGGCATACACATTTTTCCTTGCGTTACTGGTATATTCTGTTTCAGAAGCGGGATTTCACTGTCAGAAGTTTGAATATTTTTATATTTGGTAAACATGATACGTAGTCCACGTAAAACGGGTATCGTTCGGGATTGTGAAGACGACATGCATTCTATACAAGACGAAATATTGAACCCAATTCAGGGTGGCACAGGATTCAATCCTACACAAGGTGGCTTAGCGGCAGCAAACGTTAGTCAGTCCCAGACCCCAGTTAATATGGTCTTGACTGATGTCCAATTCAGGCAGCTTTTAGGCGGCTTAACTGCGAAACAGGATGTAAAATCTACATTTAGCGGTTGTACTTCACGTTTTAGTGGTGATCGTAGTTCCACACAAGTTGAAGATTTTCTGGCCACTATACTAGTTTATAAGGAGGCCGAAAATATTTCTGATCGGTATGCACTCGTTAGTCTACCTCTACTTTTGGAAGGTTACGCCTCTACGTGGTGGCAGGGAGTCCAAGATGAGGCTAAAACTTTTAATGATGCAGTTGAACTTCTGCGAAAGGCATTTGCTTCACCAAAACCTGATTGGCGCATTTTTAATGAAATTTTTCAAGAAAAGCAGAAAACTTTCGAATCTACAGATAATTTTATATGCAGAAAACGGAGATTATTTGCTCAACTATCTGAAAGACCTACCGAAAACATGGTGTTTGGCCAATTGAATATTCAAATAAGAGAAAGAGTATCCCGAGATAGTATTTCTAACTTCCAAGAGCTGTTATGTAGAGCCAGAGAAGTGGAACAGATGATTGTCGAGAACAAACAGGACAGGGTAGAGAAAAGAAGACCTCTTGAGAACACGCAAAATTCGGTGTTACGATGCACATACTGCCGAAAGAAGAACCACCTGGCAGAAAATTGTTTCAAGAAAATTGAGACAAAACTCAGTTGTTACGGTTGCGGAGCAGCAGGATTTTACCGCTCGAATTGTCCTTCTAGTAACAAGAAGAACGTGAATGTTGGAGAAGAAAAGCTTAATTTTAATTCATTTGAGACCACTGTGGCTGGACGAAATGTTCCCGTCGTAAAGATTAATATCGCAGGACTGAATGGAGAGGCGTATTTTGACACTGCTGCTAGAACCAGCGTTGCAGGATTCCTTCTGTATCGGAATCTGGTCAAAAGAGGCATTGAATTTACAAAGGTTTGTGCAGAAATTGTGTTGGCTGATGGAAGTCAAAAGAATGAAATTGTCTATTCCACAACTGTCGGAACCATTATTGGTGACCGTTACAAAAAAATTAAATTTATATGTTTACCAAAGGCTACTTGTAATAGGACCTTGATTGGCATTGATTTTCTAGAAGAGAAAGGCATCGTGCTAGATTTAGCTCATCGTACATGGCATTTTAAAGATGATCCGTGCAAGATTTTTGAATTCAGAAAAACCACAGGTTGCTAATTCCATATCTGTTTCGGAAAACGTAATGCCGAATGAGGTTAGAGATTTCTTGTCGTGGTTTGAAAGGGGTAACAATGAATATTCACCGGGAGGTATAAAGAAAATTTTTAGAAACTCTATCTTTTGGAATCTCCAAAACGCCCGAACTTGTTTCCGCCTTTAAAGAAAGTAAAAATGGATGAATATTGTGATGAAATTTTTCAGTCAATTGAACTTAACTCATTGGACATTAAATTGCGACCGAACGAGGGTTCTGGTTTATCAGCAAATAATAAGGAGGTGCTGAATGAGTTATTGTGTTCTGAAGGTGATATATTCAATGACATAGAAGATCCAATTACGCATGTAGAGCATCATATAAAGACAGGCTCTCAGGATCCGATATCAACTCCGCCGAAAATGAAAATAGTTTTGAAGCAGGAGATTGATAGGATGGTGGAAAAAGGCATAATAGAAGAAGTGGAATCGCCATGGGCCTTTCCAGTGGTCTTAGTACCTAAGAAGAATGGTTCTGTCAGAGTATGTGTTGACTATCGTCGTTTGAATGCAATCAGTACTACTGACACATACCCATTACCTAGAATTGACGATCTTTTACATTCGGCTAGAACAACCCCATATATGTCAACCATAGACCTACGCTCTGGTTATTGGCAAATAAGAATAGCTGAAGCAGACAGGAAGAAAACGGCTTTCACAACTCTATTCGGAATATTCGTATTCAATCGAATGCCATTTGGGCTGAAGAATGCCCCGGCTACTTTTCAGAGGTTAGTTGATAAATTTAGAACTGGTCTACCGAGTATTCTAATGTTAGCATATCTTGATGATATTATAATATGTTCAGGTGATTTTGAGACACATATTGCGGATTTAAGAAAAACGTTTAGGAGACTGAAAGAGTTTAATCTACGCCTTAATGGAGAGAAATGCTATTTTTGTAAACCTGAAGTTAAATATTTATGGCATATCCTTACAGCCGAGGGCCATAAGGTCGATCCCGAGAAGACGGATGGTATTCGTATGCGACAAAGCCCCAGAAATGCAAAGGAAGTCATATCATTTTTACAAACTTGCTCATGGTATAGACGTTTCATACCATCGTTTGCAAATATTTCCAAGCCATTATCGGATTTAACCAAGAAAAATGCAGTTTGGAGGTGGACTGAAAAGGAACAAGATGCGTTCAACTCGATGAAAAAGTTATTGATATCACAACCTATTTTACAACAAGTTAACGATGACATGCCTTTCATAATAAAAACAGACGCTAGTAACTACGCGATTGGAGCTGTTCTACTCCAGGGGGAGAAACAATCGGAACATCCCATTGAATACACAAGTCGTCTGCTGTTGCCGGCAGAAAGAAATTACTCCACAACAGAGCGTGAGGCTTTAGCGGTTGTTTGGGCAATACAAAAGTTTAGAGGATACATAGAGGGTTCAGAAATTTTGATTCTCACTGATCACCAACCCCTTAAATGGTTGTTTGCATTGAAAAGTCCTACGGGCCGCCTGGCAAGATGGGCGTTACAACTACAAACTTATAACATAAAATTTGAATATATTCCTGGTCGTCAAAATGCAGTAGCAAATGCGCTATCAAGGCCACCATGCCAAATTGAGACACATACCGAAATCAAATGTGAATGTTTAGCGGTACACATAGATTTTCCTCGAAAGGAGCCAGTGATTTTAGAAATGCTCAAATGGAAGATCCGGAGTTAAAACTAATTATAGATTCGTTTGAGAATAACGACGAAAATGTCTTAAGACACACTAGCAGAGGTTACATTATGCTAGATGGGGTCTTGTATAGATTTTGCTCATCAGAAGAGTCAGAAAATGGAGAACTGGTAGTACCACAAACTATGCGTAGTATGATCCTTTTCAATTATCATGACAGTCAGACGGCTGGTCATTATGGTATTGACAGGACGATAAATCGCATAACTCCCCATTTCTATTGGCCAAAAATGAGAGCTGAAATTACGAAATACGTCAAATCATGTATTGAATGTCAACGGTATAAGCCATCAAATATGAAACCTACAGGTCTTCTTCACACCGTATGCAGTAATAGTAGATTTGAAATTGTAGCAGTTGATTTGTTCTGCCCTTTACCAATTACCCCACAAGGCAATCAGTGGATATTGATTGCCGAATACTTGTGTAGTCGCTGGACAGAACTTTTCCCACTAAGAGTGGCATGAGCCGAAAATTGTGCACGTATTTTGCTGGGGGAAATATTTCTGAAATATGGTGTTCCTCGCAGATTGCATTCTGACAATGGATCCCAATTTATTTCAGCAATAATGCAGAAATTAACATATTGCCTAGGTATACAACAGTCGTTCACACCGGTGTATCATCCAGAAGCTAACCCAGTCGAACGGAAAAACAGAGATCTGAAACTACAACTTTCCATTTGTGTTGCCAGGAGTCATACTACCTGGGACCTAAAGCTACCCTCTATAAGATTTGCCATGAACACGGCCAAATGTGCATCAACCGGTTACTCTGCCGCCTATCTGACCTTTGGTCGTGAACTAAGATTCCCAGTTGAGGTAGAATATGATTTGAAGGCTGTAGTAGATGCAGAAAACTTTATACCTCAGATAACTCCTCATCTACTCCGCCTTGCAGATACTTTGAAACTGGCCAAGAAAATATGCAGGACAAAAATAAACTGTATGCAGATTTAAAACGCAAACCACAACAGAATATTGAAATTGGTGATAAGGTTCTAATTTCAACACACATCTTAAGCAAGAAAGATAGCAATTTGACATCCAAATTTGTGCCACGCAGAGATGGCCCATGTGTCGTTATTGATAAAAGGGGATCCTCCTCTTACACCGTTGCAGAAACGACTAACCCGAACATACCTTTAGAAACATATCATGTATCGGATATAACAATATATAGGGGCGAAACTCAAATGCCTGTTTATCCTATAAGACGTAGGGGACGACCTAAGTCCCAAACAAACAACAACGCAACGTTTCATGCAACGAACAACAATTCAATGGCAACTACAACTAATAGAGAGTCATTGATTGACGCAACAAACAACAATTCAATGGCTACTGCAACTAATAGAGAGTCATTGATTGACGCAACAAACAACAATTCAACGCCTACTACAACAAATAATGAATCATTGATTGATGCAACTGAGAGTAGATTGACGTCTGGTACCGCAAACGATGACCCATCGAGTCACATAACAACCGTATTAGATAGAGCTATTAACTGCGAGAACATGCAACAAGATCGTTCACCAGCAGAAAATGCAACAAGCTACCAGCAGACAATGGTAAATCACACAAATCAGCCAGCCATTAGAAGATCGCAACGTGACAGAAGACAGCCGAAAAGAGTAGGATATTAACTGTCTCATCATCGGGACGTTTTCTGAGCCAGAGGGGGAGTGTGTAGGAGTACAACATTATCTTAAATTATTTATAACTATTTGTATTATTATTTCTATTGTAAATATCATATTTCTATTATTAAGATTCAATTACATTCACTTTGTATGATTGGGTTATCCCTAATTTAATATGAAACAAACATTTATATATATTTCTTTCATACATACTGTTGCTGTGTTGGAATACACACTTTTGAGTTATTTCGGTAACGTTTCTTTCATTTAAATTCTCGTACTTTTACACAACATCAGCAGCAGCATAACACGTACATATATTTCTTTCATACATACTGTTGTTCTGTTGAAATACATATTTTTGAGTTTATTTGATATTGTTTCTCTTGTTTAATTCTCGTTCTTTGCGCAGCATCAACAACAGCATGACATATACATACATACTTACATTATATTATATAACTGTGTACATTGAGAGTTTGAGTATTAATATGTAATTAATATGGATATCAGTTGCTTTGGATTCACTAGTTCCTTTTATGTATTTTATTGTCTTTGTCTTTAGTATGTAAATCATTGGGACTTCACTCATGTGTGGAGTACTCAACTCTAATTTTATATAATAAGATTAACTGTATTATTTTGGCACTTGTTTAATAAGCTAAGTAAGAACATTTTTGTGAAAATAAATTCTTTCGTTTATGATCTACTGAATAAATCAGACTAACAGCGGATTCTTTTATTTAATTAAAAACTATAAGCAAAGTAGACATTTCTAGACTTTCTTAGTCCGATTTGTCTCTTTGCATTTATAAATTAATAAATAAGTATTTCCCAACTTGGACGTATACCGTCTGGTCTGGGTTTACATGGGCATTACCACTTTAATTAAATAAAAACATAAAACCCTTAGGGAGGAGGATAAATTCCGACTTCCTACAAAATATATTTAATTTACAAACAAAAAGAAAAAATAAGTTTCATGTACCTCAAAAAGTTCTAATTGTCCAACCGTAGATTCTTTTGGTTTCTAAAACCAATTTTTTCTTCCTGATATATAAAGTAAGTATAATTCATCATAAAAATCAAAAATAGCATATTATATGGTTACTTTAATGAACTAGAAAATGTCGATTTTCCAACCCTGGAACCGAATTTTTAGTTTTTAAAATGTTTAACCCGAATTTTCCTAGCGTCGTCATATGACGACACAAATATTGTTTGCTTCAGATCTTTGGTGTACCGTTATTACTGCATAGGAACAACCCCAGTGTCGTGTGTTGATTATATTTTCATAAAAAATTTAGTTCAGTGTTGTGATGCAAAGAGTTCGTGCGTGGTAAATATTTTATTGTGAGAGTTTCTTGAAAAAATTTCAAATTATGACTTTTGCTAAAAGGTAAGTAGTAAACATTTATTAAATTTTATGAATGTGCCAAAAAATTATTTCAAAATTAAAGTTTATACCAGTTTACAAATGCTCACTAAAGATCTTTATTAGATTTGTGGAATAAATACAATTATTTTGAGAATATATTTGGGTGTCGTCATATAACGACACTATGATTTAACGAGCACTGGTAACATCTGGTTTAAATTTTTTTTGTTTTATCAGTAAATTTTTTAGCGTCGCGGACATTTTGGACATTTTAGAGGAAGAAAATGATTTAAATGAGTTTTATATCGAACCTCCAGATGTGAATGTTTTGACTGATGACGACTCAGATCAGGAAATCGAGGGAAATATCAATTTTTTGTCTCGTAACCAAGTTGTTGCACCTGCTGAAATACGAGAAACTAATGAAGAGATTCGCACAAACACTGAACAACAGGACATCAAAAGAAAAAAAGTGAATGAGAAAAAACAAAGAGAAATCATTTGGAAATTAGGAGGGAAAACATCTGAAGTCCCAGAATTTGAAGCACCTGCCAACAATTTGGAGGAAAGCTTGACTGCAGTTCAGCATTTTGAGGCTTTTTTCGATGATAAATTGATTGAACTAATAATCGCCCAAAGTACTGAGTACTGTTTATATAAAAATTGGCCAGTCGTTAAATTGAGCAACAAAGAGTTATAAACTTTTTTCGGAATATTGATCGTTTCTGGATATAGTCCATTGTCAAGTAAGGCCATGTACTGGAATACTGGCGACGATTTGCGTAATAATGCTATCTATCATTCAATGCGAAGGAACAGATTTGACACATGAAATCGCTGCATTTTCAGAGTAATGCTAACTTGGATAAAAGTGATAAATTCTGCAAATTACGTCCACTTATTTCTCATCTTCAAAAAGCGTTTATGAAGCACTTTTATCCTACCGAGTCTGTGTCACATGATGAAGCAATGTTAGAGTATTTTGGAAAACACGGCTGTAAGCAAGATATCCGAAATAACCCGATACGTTTTGGGTACAAAATTTGGTGCCAAAGTGCACCATCTGGTTACCTTATTGCTTTTGATCCATACCAAGGAAAAACGTATCAGGGTAATGATGAAATGAAAAAAGAATTTGAGAAATACGCATCAACTTTGTTACATTTAGTTGACCAATACCTTATAACAAAATCAGTGATTCCTTACCATTTATTTTGTGATAATTTGTTTACAACACTTCCGTTGCTCAAAGAGATGAGAAAAACAGGCTTCAATTGCACTGGAACCATAAGAAGCAATCGTTTAGGTAACAACTGCTGTTTGATAGATGTAAATGATTTCAAAAAGAAAGAAAGAGGTTTTACACAGACTGCAGTAGCAGAATTTCAAGGAGAAGAGTTTTTCGTAACTAGGTGGAAAGACAACGCTGTGGTCACTGTATCTTCAACTGTTTTTTTCTGCAGATCCAGAGAGAAGAGCTAAGAGATGGAGTAAAGCCAATCTGAAGTATATTGAAGTAAATATTCCACATTCTATACAGAACTACAATAAAAATATGTGCGGAACTGATAGAATGGATCAAAATGTTAATGCTGATCGCATATCCATTCGAAGCAAAAAGTGGTGGTGGCCGTTGTTTACTTGGATGCTGGATGTGTCGGTACAAAATGCTTGGCTTTTAGCGAGACAGCATGACCCTAAACTCAGGCAAAAAATCTTTCGAAGATACTTAGCTATGTCATATCTCATGTCAGAGACCAATTTTCCGAAAGGTCCAGAAAGAATACCGAAATCCCAGCCTGGGGCTGATGCCATGAGATATGATGGATACATGCACTATGTTCAAAGAACTAAAAATAATAAACAGAGGCAAAGTGCGGGTGAGAATGTAAATCAACTGTAAGAACAGAGTGCCGGAAGTGTGATAAAGGTTTATGTTATGATTGTTTTGCGCCATATCATCAACAATAAATAGAAATAAAAGCTCTGTAAATAAAATCTATATACATAAAAATTGTACTGTCTTTTTACTAGCGTAGTCATATGACGACGCCCGTTTTCTCGAAAACTGGACCCGATATGCCAGTTATGCTTTCAGATATATATTAAAGGTACCCTAGTCATACAGTGAATTAAATATTATTCTAATCTGATAATAATATCATAAACCGGGAGAATTCGGGTTAATACCAATTTAATTTTTAGCGAAGTATAAAATATGTTTAATTCACTGAAAAAAAGCAAAATTGGGAATTTATGTGGGTACCAAATGTATGTACCAACATTTTCGATTTTCCAACCTTGGAACCGAATTTTTAATTTTTAGATACGAATTTATTTTTTTCTGATATATAAAATAGGTTTATTTCACTAAAAACACAAAATTTGGAATTTATGTGGGTACTTTTATGTATCATATATATATACATATATATATCGATTTTCCAACTCTGGAAGCGAATTTTTATTTTTTACCAATGCAATTCTTAGTGAGGTGTAACATAGTTTTACTTGACAAAAAAATTTTAATTTTTTAACTTTTTGGTCACTTTCATGTAACATAAAATATTTCATTTGTCTAACCTTGGAGTCGAAATTTTGATTTTTTAAGATTTTAGTACCAATTTTGTTCTTACTGAATTATAAAATAGTTTTAATTAGCAAAAACAACAATGTCAATTGACTATTTGGTTACTTTTATGTATTTCAATTTCCCAACTCTGGAAACGAAATTTAAGTTTTTTTTGACCAATGAAACTCTTAATGAGGCATGAAATAGTTTTATTTAAGAAAAACTTAATATTTATAACCATTTTGGTCACTTTCATGTACTACAAAATATTGCAGCTTTCCACCTCTGGAATCTAAATTTTTATTTTTTTTTTAATTTTTGATACCAATTTTGTTTTTCCTGAACTAAAAAATTGTTTTAATTAGTAAAAAACTGACGTTAGTTGCCAGTTTGGTTACATTTATGTGTAAAAATATATATAATTTTCCCAGCCCTGGAAGCGAAATTTTAATTTTTTTTACCAATCCTAGTCTTCATTAGGTATAAAGTCGTTTTATTTAAGAAAAACTTAAAATTTGCAACATTTTGGTCACTTTTATGTACTACATTATATTGCATGTACAAAAAAAATTTTAAACTTCCTAACAGTGGAAGTGAAACTTCAATTTTTTTTGTTTTTTTTCCATGCAACTCTTCATGAGGTATAAAGTAGTATTATTTAAGAAAAATTTACAATTTTGAACCATTTTGGTCACCTTCATGAACTATAAAATATTGCACTTGTCCAACCCTGGATTCGAAATTTTGATTGTTTTTTGAAAATTTTTGATACCAGTTTGATTCTTCCAAAAATATAAAATAATTTTAGCAAATAAACAACGTCAATTGCCTTTTTGGTTACTTTTATGTATACAAAAAAATTTCAATTTCCCAGTCCTGGAAGCGAAATTTTAGTTTTTTAAATTTTTTTATCAATGAAAATCTACATGAGGTATAAAGTATTTTTGTTTTAGAAAAACTCAAATTTTGCAACCATTTTGGTTTTTACATGTACTACAAAATATTGCATGTACCAAAAAAAAATTTCATTTTGCCAACCCTAGAAGGGAAATTCTAGTTTTTTGCTTTTTTTTATCAGTGCAACGCTTCATGAGGTATAAAGTAATTTTTTTTAAGAAAAATTTAAAATTTTTAACCCTTATGGTCACTTTCTTGTACTATTATATACTGCACTTATCCATCCCTGGATTCGAAATTTTATTTTTGAATTTTTAATACCAATTTTGTTTTTCCTAAATTATAAAACAGTTTTAGTTAGCAAAAAAAAAACAACAACATCAGTTGCCTGTTTGACTACTTTCACGTATAAAAAAAATGCAATCTCCCATCCTTTTCAGCAAAATTCGAATTAAAAAAATTTTGTTTGACCAGTGCAAATCTTCATGACGTATAAAGAGGTTTTGTTAAAGAAAAACTTGAAGTTTTTTACAATTTTAATTATTACATGTACTACAATATACGGAATAGGCCGACAACAAAAAATTTTATTTCCCATCCCTGGAAATTTTTTATTTATTTTTAATAGACCATTGAGGCTTCCCAAAGCACGAAAAAGGTTTAATTTACAAACATTAAAAAAAATCAATGAGTGTTCGAACTCACGGGCGATGTGTTAACACCTTTTTGTATATTTATTTTATATTAAACCCACAAAAAACAAAGAGAATGCAAAGCAACAGACAAATGTACATACATACATTGTTATGTTTGTACATAAGCTACATACGTTGCTGTCTTGCTATCTCATTTTTATATATGTACGTATAAACACGTCACTATTCTCTTTGCTATGCATAAGACAAAACCGAAGATCAACATAAAACACTTTTTTAATATTACTCCAAATTAATACTCGGATCGCCTTAATTTTTGGCCTAAACTCTTCGTCGAAACCCGCACTAGCGTTTTAATCCAAAAATTAATTAAATCGGCTATGAATTTCCGGAGAAAATCGCGTGGGAAAATTATATGAAAATCGCCCAATAATCACTTTCAATACCGACTGCCAAGCAACAACAACAAACAAACAAACTCTTACACTTACACTTGCGCATGTATTGAAACTGATAGTTTACTGCCCTAGAGGCGCGCGTATAGATGTTAACACATCAAAAAAATAATTGATTTTTGGTATAAATTTTGCGTCGAGATATAGGTGTAAGCTTCCCAGCTTATAATTTTATTCTCTTTAATCGTCTTTTCGTTTTTTATACCCTCCAAAAAAGAATTTGGAGGGTATATTCACTTTGTCATTCCGTTTGTAACGCATCGAAATATCCATCTCAGACTCCATAAAGTATATATATATTCTTGATCAGTGATGAAATCTAAGACGAACTGAGCATGTCCGTCCGTCCGTCCGTCTGTGGAAATCACGATTCAGTCCAAACGAAAAGAGCTAGACTCTTGAAATTTGGCATAAATATATTTTAAAACTTAGAGCAGGTTAAGTTCGAAGATGGGCTAAATCGGGCAAGAGGGAAAAAAGTTCCCCTAAGAAGACCTAAACCAACCCAGAAAAAACAACATAATTTTTAAAGTTTTTTGGTTATTTTGTTAAGCAAATGATATATTTTTATGTCAAATACGGTCCAACGCCTTAAACTTGGAGCCATTAAATAAAATAAAAATATTATTTGACCCCGCCCACTCCAGTGGGCGTTATTATAGGCAAAAATAGCATAAAAATTTAACAAATTGTTTTACTTAAGCCTACATTCCTTAAAAATAACACTTTTAAGCTTTAATGACGAAGCTGAGACGAAACCTGGTACTACTCTGCCCTACCGCCTCCTTCCCCTTTGCCCCCTAAATGGCCCTACCAAAAAAAAAAAAGTTTTTTAAATTTTGTATATAATCATCCCAAGCATTTATCTTTAGAGTTTTATGACTGCCGATTTCTGCCCTACCCCCCCCCCCCCTTCTTCCTTTGGCCCCTAAATGACCCTACCAAAAAAAATTTTTTATTTTTAATTTTGTATATAATCATCCCAAGCATATATCTTTAGAGTTTTATAACTGCCTGTTGCTGCCCTACCCGCTCCTCCCCCTTTGCCCGCTAAATGACCCTATTAAAAATAAATATACATTTTTTTTTATTTTGTGTATAATCATCCCAAGCATTTATTTTTACAGTTTTATGTGTATCTGTTTCTGCCTTACCCCCTCTCCCCCTTTGCCCTCTAAATGACCCTATCAAAAAAAAAGAAATTTTAATTTTGTATATAATTATCCCAAGCATTTATTTTTAGAGTTTTATGACAAAGGTGAAATGTTTCCCCCACAGCCCTTGCCAGAGCGACCCCGCCAAAATACAGTTTTTATAGCCTCCAAAGAGAATTGTGATGAAGTCTAAGACGGTCTAGCAATGCCCATACGTTCGTCTGTGGAAAACATGATATTGTATATTTTTGAACCCCGCCCCCTTTAGTGGGCGTTGACGTACGATATTATATAAAGGAAATCTGTCCCACCAAGTTAAACATTTCAAATTCACTTACCAAATATTTGGAGGGTATTTAAGATTCGACCCGGTCGAATATAACGTTTTTACTTGTTTTAATACCGATTCTATTCTTCCTGATGTTCAATTCTCTAAAAACCATAAGTAGTGACCTACTTTGTTACTTTTTTGAACCAAGAATAGTTGCAATTGTCCAAACCCGGAATCGCCTTTTTTATTATTTTGAAATTTTATAACCAATTTCATTTTTTCAGAAATATAAAATAGTTTTAATGCAAAAGAAAATCAAAATAAGTAAAATTTTTTTTAAAAGTTAAGAGAGTCCAACCCTGGAATCGAATTTTTGATTTTTTTTAATTCCTATACCAGTTTTATTCTTCTGAAAGCATAAAATAGGTTTATTTCACAGAAAAATCTAAAATTAATAACATATTTACTTACTTTTAGTCAATGGTTCAACTCTGAAATCGTCCCTTTGATTTTCTTTTTTATTCTCCCATAAGTGTAAAATATGTTTAATTCACCAAAAACCGCAAAATTAGGAACTTATGTGTACCAAAAAATAATTCGTTTGCCTAATCATGAAATCGAATTTTAGTTTTCAATACCAATTTAATTCTTATAAAATAGGTATAGTTCATCAAAAATACAAAATTTAGGAACATATATGGTGACTTTTAAGTACCAAAAAATGTAGATTGTCCAACTCTGGAATCGAATTTTAGTTCTTAATACTCATTAAATTCCACTTGCAGTATAAAATGGATTTAATTCACTAAAAAACCAAAATTATGAAAATTAAGTTGTTTTATGTACCAAAACCATTTCGATTGTTCAACCCTGGATTCGTATTTTTGATTTTTAATACCAATTTAAATCTTAATGAGGTAAAAAATAGTTTTACTTAGCAAAAATTATAATTTGTAACTCTTTTGGTCACTTTTTTATATCTTTTATTCGTCATATATTGGGAATTCACATGCTAAAATAAAAGTACGGAATATATGACTAGTGTGAACAACCAGTCATAACTTAGTATGGTATTTCAAACATCGATCAGCTGATAACATAACAACACATTTGTAATTAGCTGTTATCAAAGCAGAAGAAAATTAATACAATTAAAGATGAATCGGCCATAAATTCCATTTCTATTCAAAATTGTTAAATTTTTCTTCTGGTGCACAAGAATATCGTAATGAATTTGTATGTATTCATAAACTAAACCAGTTGCTGAATTGATATGAGCTGAATAATTTTTTTTGCGGCGGCATGCGGAAAAACGTTCAGTGACTGCTAGCTACGTACATAAGTTAAACGAGAAAAAATTTTTGCCTGTATATACTTAGTTTTTGCGATTTAGTTCTGTTTTAATTTTCAGCCGTTCGACTCAGATCTCTAGAGTTATTTTATGACAAAACAAAAACATGCCTGAAGGAGTGCTATTATATTATGACTCTTTTGTATGCAGCACTACGACAGCTGGTCTAAAATATTATGACTCAATATGACTAAATAGCACACAGTGTGAATACTCCAATTGATGTCAAGTTTTTGTGTACAGTAAGTATATATGAGCGTTGCCAGTAATTGTGCATGTGTGTATTTTGTTGCTATAAATTTTGACGTGGGCTATGATTGTACACAAACAAAAATCCAACTGGTTGTTGGAGAAGGTGTTTTTATAAGAGCTTGCTGATTTGAAATTTAAATAAAACACATGCCAAATTATGAAATGGCCAAAAAAAAATGTTTATTTGGTAGATTATTTCTTGTCATTTAACATTTAAGTATAATTTCGGGCATATGGCCACCACGACTATTTTGCACAAAGGTCATTCTGGAGGTCAAATTTTCGACCACCTTTTCAAGCATTTGAGGGCGTATTTCAGCAATGACACGTTGAATACTGGTTTCCAAAGCATCAATCGTTGCTGGTTTATCCACGTAAACCAATGATTTCAGGTATCCCCACAAAAAAAAATCGAGTGGCGTCATATCACACGAACGCAGAGGCCAATTCACCGGTCCATTTCTCGAAATAATGTTGTCGTTGAAATGTTCTTTCAATAAGTCCATTGTTTCGCCCGCAGTATGACAAGTGGCACCATCCTGTTGAAACCACATTTCGTTTACATCCATATCTTGAAGTTTTGGCACCAACAAAATACGGCAATTTTGTTTGTTGACATATCCATTCAACCAAAAATGCGCCTCATCACTGAAGAGAATTTTGCGGTAAAAAAGCGGATAAACATTTTTAATTGAACACTGTTTTTGAAAATAAATTTCCACGATTTGCAAGCGTTGTTCTGGACTTAACCTGTTCATAATGATTTGCCAAACAATACTGAGTAGAGACGTCACCTTAAACTGTCAAAACAGCTGTAAGACAACAGAGTGATTCGTATAAAAAAAATTCATAAAAACACCCTTTATTTGTTGCCGTAGTACTCCCACCTTATATTTCTTTCATCATGGCGTGTTATTCTGATAAATCTTTTGACATCAGCGGTTCATACGACGAAAAAACATGGAAAAGTAGTGTTCTGTCTCTCGTGCAGTTAACACGTTTTTCGTCTTTATGTCTGCCAGTCCGGGCTGTGTTTTAGTTATTTAAGAAAATGAAAAATTAAATAAATAAGTGAAAGCATAAAGGAAAAAAAAAATACACACAAACATATAAAGAACAGAAATTCCAAGCAGTAGAAAAAAAAGAGAAAAACAAATAAATAAAATTTTAAATACGCGCGCACCAAATCTCAAAATTAAAAGAATAAATACCTTTAACTTAAAACATATTGCAATAATAAAATACAAATCAATAACTCAAACAAGAAGAAACAACAAAACAATAAACAGTGCATTCCACACCACCAGTGACGACACCCCATATCAGTGTTGGCACTATGAGCCACTATGGGGAAATGGAAGTGGATCAGACCAGGGCTTTTATGACCTGTGTTTCTGCAATGTTATGCGCCTCCCATCCCTCTTCCCATAAATAAAATAAAAACTCTATTTTATAGGTGCGGTGTACTGATAGCGGCTGGATCATTCACTAGTGAAGGCATAACACTGGCTAGTGAATGGTCACTGCAGTTGTTGTCGTTGCATCGTATTCGCTAATCTAGAGTTTGGATTTCGGTTTTTTTTTCTCTCATCTTGTGATGGCGGGTAAGTTTAGAATCGACTTCTGTAACATACGTGGGTTAAGCTCGAATTTCTTTTCTGAATATGCTCACGTTTGTCTCCATCGGCCGGATGTTTTCGCCTTAAGTGAAGGTACATGAGGATGCTGATCCACAGGATTTTAATCTGCCCGGGTATCACGTCCTGTCGCTTTTTATTCTTCATAGGGGCCTTGCAATATATGTACGTAATGAAGTTGTGTACCAACCATTAGGCATGTCTGACGCAGAATTTAGCTGTCTCTGGGTTAAATTTAAAGTCGGTACACTCTTTTTACATTTCGGGTTTCTGTATAAAAGTCCAAACGCGGGAAGAGATGCTACCATACATGGCTTCGATACTCTTTCCGACTCCATATCGAAGATTCTTGATAGTTGTCCGAGCAGTGAAATTGTTGTTGCTGGTGATTTCAATGTTCATAACACATCTTGGCTTCGCCATTCGAGCCACACAACCTCAGAGGGCCAATTTGGTGAATTGTTCGCCGCGCACAATCACCTTGTGCAATTAGTTAATGAACCAACACATATTCCGTGTGTTGAAGGGCACCAACATAATATGCTTGACCTTTTTCTAACTTCACATCCTGAAAAGTATGAAGTTACAGTCAATGCACCTCTCGGTAACTCGGATCATTGCACCATTTCCGTTCTCCAAACTTCGCAACGTGTCGCGTGCAGCCACGAAGCGTAGTAAATATATTTACGAAAGGGGTCGGTGGGCCGAGCTCAACGAATTCTTTCGGAATTTTAATTGGAAACTAGGTTTTCTTGACAACGATGTCGATTCCATGGCGAAAATGGTTGAAAACATTATTCTACTGGGGATGAAAGCTTTTATTCCCAGTAAGAAAATTTCGGTTAAACCTAGGGCGAAGTCTTGGTTTAACCAGGCTTGTAAAGATGCGTTGCGATCCAGAGAGGAAGCATTCAGTACTTGGCGTAATAACAAAAATGGCTATACTGATTTGCTACGCAAGAAGGCAAGATCTTCGTGTGCCAAAGTGTTGACGCGAAAAGGCTTTATACGAGCAGCCTATTCGCACTAGAATTCTCACTGTCCCCAGGGGTAGTAAGAGTTTTTGATCATTCGTCAAAAGTGTTAAGGAAAGTGCTAGTTCTTCAATTCCTACTCTTTTGAGGAATGACCAAATATTTACTGACCCGGTTGATAAAGTAATATATTGGCTGAAATATTTGCAAGTAACTCTCACTTGCCTGATAGCTCTCAACCACTCCCCGCGCTCGAGATAGTATCCGTAACTATGCCTAAGATATTTTTTCGAGCACGTGCAGTTAAAAGAGTTCTTGCGGAACTCAGCACAAGGAAGTCTCCTGGACCGGATGGAATCCCTGCACTGGTCCTGAAGCAGTGCTCTTCGACGTTAGCACGTCCATTAGCCAAACTTTTGAGTACACTATACCACTCCGGTAAATTTCCAATGTGCTGGAAGGTTGCTAATGTAACGCCAATCCCCAAAAAGGGAGTGGCTAATAACCCTGAAAATTACCGCCCGATTGCAATATGTTCTGCTTTATCGAAGGTGATGGAAGTTGTTTTTTTTTGTTTTTTGCTAACTAATACTGCCTTATAATTTAGAAAGAAAAAAAATTGGAATCAAAAATTCAAAAATAAAATTTCGAATCCAGGGGTGGACAAGTTGCAATATTTTATGGTACATTAAAGTTACCAAAATGGTAAAAAATTTTTAATTTTTCTTAAATAAAACTACTTTATACCTCAAGAAGCGTTGAGCTGATAACGAAAAACTAAAAAAAGTTAAATTTTCGTTTCCAGGGTTGGAAAAATTAAATTTTTTTTGGTACATGCAATATATTGTAGTACATGTAATAACCAAAATGGTTGCAAAATTCGAGTTTTTCTTAAACAAAACTACTTTATACCTCATGAAGATTTGCATTGATAAAGAAAATTTTAAAAAATTTAAATTTCGCTTCCAGGGTTGGGAAATTGAAATTTTTTTAAACATAAAAGTAGCCAAAAAGGCAATTGACGTTGTTTGTTTACTACTTAAAACTATATTTAGTACAGGAAAAACAAAATTGGTATCAAAAATTAAAAAAAAATCTAAATTTAGATTCCAGAGTTGGATAACTGCAATATTTTGTGGTACATATAAATGGCCTAAAATTACAAAAGTTATATTTTTCTCAAATAAAACTATTTCATGCCTCATTAAGAGTTGCATTGGTAAAAAAAATTTAAATTTCGTTTCCAGGGTTGGGAAATTGAAATATTTATTCTGCATAAAAGTAACCAAAAATGCAATTGTCGTTGTTCCTTTTTGCTAATTAAAGCTGTTTTATAATTCAGGAAGAACAAATTTGGTATTAAAGTCTTAAAAAATCAAAATTGTTACTCCAGGGTTGGACAAATGAAATATTTTATGATACATGAAAGTGACCAAAGAGTTTAAAAATTTTAATTTTTTTGTCAAGTAAAACTATGTTACAGATCACTGAGAATTACATCCGTGAAAAAATTAAAATTCGCTTCCAGAGTTGGAAAATCTAAATATTTTTCGTAAATAATAGTACATACATAAATTCCAAATTTTGGGCTTTTAGTGAATTAAACCTATTAGATATTTCAGAACAAATTAAACTAGTATCAAAATATTAAAAATTCGGTTCCAGGGTTGGAAAATCGACATTTTCTGATTCATAAAAGCTGCCATTTTATTTGTTATTTTTGATTTTTATGATGAATTATACCTGCTTTATATATCAACAAAACAAACCAACAAAATCTAAAAGACGATTCTACGGTTGGACAATGAGAACTTTTTGGGGTACATGAAATGGATTTTTAGTTTTGTTTGTAAATTAAATATATATAATATTTTTGAAAGACGTTGATAGGTATTAGATATAAGAAAAGCCAGACATTTAGCTTCCTAGCTGAAAAATTTAAACGTTTTCTTAAATATATAAGTTACCGATAAGATCATTTTGATTTTTTAATTAAACCTACTTTCTGTTTTGGCAAGAAAGAAAGAAGAATTGCATCTGTGAAGGGTATTTAAGATTCGGCACAGCCGAATATAGCACTTTTACTTGTTTATTAATACATTGTTTTTATTATTTTGTTTGCTCTTTCTCTTTTTTTCAATTTCGTACGTTTTAAAGATTAAAACATGCGTGGAAAAATTTTGGTACCGGCCTTATCGCTGTGAGCCCTTGTATGTAGTATAATGTTTTGGCCTCCTAAGCGCACACAAAAATTTAATTTAATTGAATGTTAAAGTTCGACAAGGCAAGTCGCATGTTTTTATAAAAAAAAAAACAAAATTACTGCAATATTAGGTACTTTCCTCCATTTTATACACATAGAATTTAATGTTAAAATTGGGAAATATATTAATATTATTAATTTTGCTGCATAAAATAAGCTATGAGCTAATGAAAAATAAATAAATGTGTAGAATTTTCTAAAATATGATAAGAAAATTCGGAAATAAAACTGTAAATGGTGTAAAAATAATGAACCAAAAATTTTAAAATACTCGTACAGCTGAGTAAATAATAACATTTCTTTCGATTTAAAAAAAATGTTCCTCTGTAGACAATTTTCATAAGGCTTATATTAAAAAATTCTATTATAGACAATACTATCTTCCAATGAAGATATAAAATATTATAAAACCATTTTTATATCATACAAAATTACTAAGAAGCATAATATATATAAATCATCCATCCAGGAATACAAAAAATCGAACGATGGCAACGCGGGTTGAAAATTTAGTCATGCATTTGTTGTTGTCTATGAATAAAATTTTTATTTTCTCTTCGCTCATTGATGTGAATTTCGTTACTGTTCGGGTTGCGTATGTGAATATGTGTAAAATATCCGATTGATACTCGTGTCCTGAGTGTAAGGATTGAGTTGCCCTGCTTTAAACTCTATTTTTGCTTTTATGATTATTCACCCTTAATTTAATATGAATGTGTATATCTATTTATTTTTTTGCCAAATGTCTAACCAATACTGTAATATAAGATTTATTCTTGTTGTATTGTATTGACGAAATAAATGAATAAATAAATAAAGCCATCAATATGTCAACTTTTTGTGAAACTGTGAGTCTTACATTATTAGGCAATGCCCATTTTTGTGTAGCTATATTGATATTGGGTTGAAACGTTGAAATCGATTTCATGATGTGTAAATCAGCAACAAACTCATAAGTTAAATGCTCGGCAATAGAATCAGATGTAATGAGCGACTGAGTGACCTTTTTGAGGCAATCCAGTAGTGCGATTCTTTATCGTTTTAAATTATAAAATTTATAACCAGACATGACCAAAACTATTTCGCTCACTTATACAATAACACATATAAGTCAAACAGAAAAGCACAATGGGTCGTACCTATTAATTTGATGCTTTTCTAAATTTGATTCAGTTGTCGCTGAAACGGCACATGTACATGTAATGCGGAGATTTGTATGTTTTTTTTTGAATGTTAAATGAATTGTTTTTATCTAAAATGAATTCATAGTAGTTTAATTTTTTCTCAGAAATATCAGCATCTTACAAACTTTTTGTAACAAGTGAGTTGTAGTCTCCCCTATCTTCTTTAACCCTAGAAAGATAGTCTGCATAAAATTTACGCATTCCTTTCCAAAATGTTGCAATTTCTTTTTAAATAGCGCGAATTCGTCGCTGCGCTCTTTGGATATCCCAGTCGTTGTACAGACCTTTCGTGAGGCACATACAAAGCTGCGGTACGTATAACCCATTTTGAAACATACGCGCTATATTAGTCAAAATGACGCGTGATTACATATACGTTTTCAAACATAAATGATTTCTTTGTTTAGTTGACTACTTATGAAGTTCTAATGCTCTTGATTTTTCTCATAATAAATATTTATAAATATATTTAAGCTTTTGATATTTTTGATTCATTTATATACACAAATCGATTCCAAATTAATTTAAAAACAAGTAAAAGTGCCATATTCGGCTATGCCGAATCTTAAATACCTTTCACAGAGTAATTCTTCTTTCTTCCTTGCCAAAACACAAAGTAGGTTTAATTAAAAAATCAAAATGATGATATCGGTTACTTTTATATTTAAGAAAACGTTTAAATTTATCGGCTAGAAAGCTAAATGTTTGGCTTTTCTTATATCTAATACCTATGAATGTCTTTCAAAAATATTATATATATTTAATTTACAAACAAAACAAAAATTCCGTTTCATGTACCCCAAAAAGTTCTCATTGTCCAACCGTAGAATCGTCTTAGATTTTGTTGGTTTGTTGATATATAAAGTAATAAAAATTAACAATTGATATATAAAGTAGGTATAATTCATCATAAAAATCAAAAATAACAAATAAAATGGCTGCTTTTATGAATCAGAAAATGTCGATTTTCCAACCCTGGAACCGAATTTTTAATTTTTTAATACTAATTTAATTTTTTCTGATATATAAAATAGGTTCAATTCACTAAAAACACAAAATTTGGAATTTATGTATGAACTTTTATGTACCAAAAATATTTCGATTTTCCAACCCTGGATAATAGTTTTTAAAATTTTTAATACCAATTTAATTCATAGTGAAGTATAAAATAAGTTTAAGTCACTGAAAAAAACAAAATTGGCAACTTACGAGTATATGGTTACTTTTATGCACCAAAACATTTCGATTTTCCAACCCTGGAACCGAATTTATAATTTTTTGATACTAGTTTATTTTTTTCTGAAATATCTAATAGGTTTAATTAACTAAAAGCACAAAATTTGGAATTATGTACGAAAATTATTTCGATTTTCCAACTCTGGAAGCGAATTTTTATTTTTTTACCAATGCAATTCTTAGTGAGGTAAAACATAGTTTTACTTGACAAAAAAATTAAAATTTTTAAAGTTTTTGGTCACTTTCATGTACCATAAAATATTTCATTTGTCCAACCCTGGAGTCGAAATTTTGATTTTTTAAGATTTTAATACCAATTTTCTTCTTCCTGAATTATAAAACGGTTTTAATTAGCAAAAACAACAACGTCAATTGCATTTTTGGTTATTTTTATGCAGAATAAATATTTCAATTTCCCAACCCTGGAAACGAAATTTAAATTTTTTTTACCAATGCAACTCTTAATGAGGCATGAAATAGTTTTATTTAAGAAAAACTTAACATTTGTAATTTTAGGCCATTTTTATGTACCACAAAATATTGCAGTTATCCAAGTCTGGAATGTAAATTTTGATTATTTTTAATCTTTGATACCAATTTTGTTTTTCCTGAACTAAACATAGTGTTAAGTAGTAAAAAAACTGGAAGCGAAATTTAAATTTTTTAAAATTTTCTTTATCAATGCAAATCTTCATGAGGTATAAAGTAGTTTTGTTTAAGAAAAACTCGAATTTTGCAACCATTTTGGTTATTACATGTACTACAAAATATTGCATGTACCAAAAAAAATTTAATTTTTCCAACCCTATAAACGAAATTTTAATTTTTTTTATCAGCGCAACGCTTCTTGAGGTATAAAGTACTTTTATTTAAGAAAAATTTAAAATATTTTACCATTTTGGTAACTTTAACGTACCATAAAATATTGCACTTGTCCACCCCTGGATTCCAAATTTTATATTTTATTTGTGAATTTTTATTCCAATTTTGTTCTTTCTAAATTATAAGACAGTTTTAGTTAGCAAAAAACAAAAAAAAAAACAACATCGGTTACCTGTTTGATTACTTTTAGGTATAAAAAATTTTAATTTCCCACCCCTGGAAGCAAAATTTGAATTTAAATTTATTTTTTTTTTTGGCCAATGCGAATCTTCATGACGTATAAAGTGGTTTTGTTAAGGAAAAACTTGAAATTTTTAAAAATTTTAGTTACTACATGTACTACAAAATAAGGAATGGGCCAAAAAAAATTCCCATCCCTGGAAAAAAAATTTTATTTTTTTAGTTTTTAATAGACCATTGAAGCTTCCTAAAGCAATAAATAGGTTTAATTTACAAACATTAAAAATAATAATTGATTTTTGGTACAAATAGGTGTAAGCTTCCCAGCTCGTTAAATATAAAGTCGTTTTATTTAAGAAAAACTTAAAATTTGCGACCATTTTGGTCACTTTCATGTACAAATTTATATTGCATGTACCTAAAAAAATTCAATTTCCCAGCCATGGAAGTGATATTTCAATTTCTTTGTTTTTTTACCAATGCAACTCTTCATGAGGTATAAAGTAATTTTAATTATGAACAATTTTGAACCATTTTGGTCACTTTCATGTACCATAAAATATTGCATTTGTCCAAACCTGGATTCAAAATTTTAATTTTTTTTTTTTAATTTTTTAAATCAATTTTTTTCTTCCTGAATTCTACAATAGTTTTAGTTAGCAAAAAAAAAAACAACGTCTGTTGCCTTTTTGTTTACTTTTATGTATTAAAAAATATTTAAATTTCACACCCCTAGAAGCGAAATTCTACTTTAAAAAATTTTTTTTTTTTATTATATGTACTACAAAATACTGAATGTGCCAAAAAAAACTTTTACATTCCCATTCCTGGAAAAAAATTTTATTCCTTTAGTTTTTAATAAACCATTGAGGCTTCCTAAAGTATGAAATAAGTTTAATTTACAAACAACCAAAAAAATAATTGGTTTTTGGTATTAATTTTGGGTCGAGAAATAGGTGTAAGCTTCCCAGCTCTGGAACCGTGTTTCGGATTTTTCTGAATTTCAATACCACTCTATTTAATTTAATTTCCAGTCCAACGTTCCAAGAACGAAGTCTCCATTTCTTCTGGGGGCTTGGGAAAACCGATTTCGTACAGACAGACGGACATCGCTCAATCGTAATCGCTATTCATAAGGATCCAGAATATATATATATATATATATATATATATATATATTTTAGGGGGTCCCAAATGAATGTCGAAGAAATTACACACGGAATGACAAACCTATATACACCCTTTCACTTTCTTGTGAAGGGTATAAAAATTTAGATATTCGATTCCAGGGTAGTAAATTCTTATTTTTTTGGTATGTAAAAGTAGAGTAACTTCCCAATTTTTGTTTTTTTAGTGAATAATAGCTATTTACACTTGAGGAGGAATTAAATTGATTCCAAGGTTCGAGAATCTGAATTTTTTGGTACATAAAAGTAACCAAATAAGTTCCTATTTCTTTGTGAATTACACGTTTTTTATAATTAAAAAAATTAAGTACATTCGCGTAAAAACAAACAAACAAAAAAATTCGGGTCCAGAGTTGGAATATTAAAAATTTGTAAAAATAAGTTCTTAAATTTGTTTTTTTAATGAATTAAACTTTTTTTATACTTCATGAAGAAATATATTTATATAAAATATATTAAAAATTCTATTCCAGAGCCGGAAATTCCAAATAGTTTTGTTACAAAAAATAGCCATATGAGTTCCTAATATTGTGTTTCTTAGTGAGCTAAAATTTAGAAAGAATTAAATTGGTATCAAAGTTCAAAGAAATTTGATATTCGATTACAGGGTTGGAGAACGGAAATTTTTTTGGCACAAAAAATAATCAAAAGAGTCACTACTTTTGGTTGTTGTTTGGTGCATTAAGCCTTTTAACGCTATAGGAAGAATTAAATTTTTATTCAAATCCAAAAAAATTTTAAATTTGATGCTAGGATTGGTAAAACGAAATACTTTTTCTACATAAAAATACCTTTATAAGTTCTTAATTCAGGGGTTTTAAGTGAATTAAACCTATTTTATACGTCGCGAAAAATTATATTGGTATTAAAAAAAATATTGCTAATTAAATTTCATGGTCGAAAACCAGGTTTTTTGGTACGTGGAAATAACCAAATAAGTGCCTAATTTTAAATTAATTCTTTTTTGTTGAGTTAAACGTTTTTTAAACTTCAGGATTAATTACATTCGTGTAAAAAATTAAAAAAATTAAAAAGTAGATTCCAGGGTTGGAAAATCAATATTATTTAAAAGCTGCTAAAATTAGTAATTTAAGCGAATACCTTTATTATATCCGCAATTAATAAATAAATTAAAGAATAAATTCTTTTAAAGTGCACTTAAAAAGTTTGCAGTTATTTGATTCTATGAAAATACTGATTATACGAGTATGTTGTAGAAGAATGTGGAGGTGAAACAAACAAATGAATATATGATGTACACATATATATATATATATATATATATATATATATATATATATATATATGTATATGTATATATATATATATATATATTTATATATATATATATATATATATATATATATATATATATATATATATATATATGTATATATATATATATATATATATATATATATATATATATATATATATATATATATGAATATGTACCGCAGTATCTAAATATTAATGTACTATAATGTGCTGGTGTGAGATTTGTTGTAACCAGTTCAAGAAAAAGGCTTGGTTTGTTACACACCATACTTGGCAGTAAATTATGCTATCTGTTTGAACATTAAACTAGTTCAAGAGGTGTTTAACTTTTAGTTTAAGACTTACAAAACCAAAGAGATATAAACAAGTAGTTTTTAATTGGCAGCAGCTATTTGAATGTTTGAAATGCTGTTTACTTACATTCGCCAATATGGTCAAATGGTACATGGCTTGCTTTTCAAAATCCAATGGTCCCAATAAAAATATAGTTCCTTCTGTTGTTTCAGGAGAAACGATTTTTTGTCTTATAGCAAAAAAGGGAGAGCCCTGAAAAAGGGATAATCATTTTCATATCAAACATGCCAAAATTTATTCCAGATGTTATATGAATTGTTGTAGAGATTAAGGACTTACCCATAGTTCGAGGTAGACGGGTTTCTGGAATAGTGGATTCTTGCGCGCAATTACATAATCCAACTCTGTACCACGCTTAGCATCCTGTAATAAAAAAGCACGAATAAAGCCGTTATGAAATATTAACTATATTAATTTTTACTATATGCATACAATTCAATATAACCTACAGAAAACCAAATAATAAAAATATGGAAAACGGTTGACCCTAAAGGCCATCCCTACAGCTTCTTTCAAATTTTACACGCCAGAAAGTGCTGTTATTTTAATTTTCAAATTGCTGTAACTTTTGAATAGATTAGACGATTTCCACCTGTTAAGTGGTGATTGATAAAGTTCTTCCGCACCTTTGCTTTGGGTTTTTATATTTTATTGTTAATACAAATTTAATTTTTCGCAAAGTATAATTTAATTCACAAAAATAATTATGTAAGTATTTTTTAACGAACATTCAAGCTGCTATCGTATATAAAATTCAATTAAGATTTATAGGTTAATTATTCCAAATTTCTGTTTTTTAAATACAGAAAGACATGATAAATATTCCAAGGCATAAGGGAAAGTCAACATTTTTTCGAAACCCACAACGATTTCATGATCAGGGTTCATGTGAGTTGTGCTTGTCACCACTTGTTAGGTGGCTTAGTTGAATATGATAACAGTTCTTATTTATACAAATCTTGTTCGGAATTTGCATACGAGAACTGTGTCAACCTGATGGTAACACATTTGTCTTTTAATACCCGTGTTTTATACAGGGTGTCTGGTTGAAAATTTATATTTTTAAATAGGATTATTTCAAAATGTAATAAACGGTGCGGAGGGTGGAGCAGTTGGATTAATCGATTGTGCGAATTTATAAGTAACGATGTCGCAGTGGTCGAGTGAGCATCGCGCGTTCGCTGTGGAGACATTTTTTAAGACCAATGATTCTTACGTAATTGTTCGAGTGTAAATTTAATTCGTTCGTGGGTGCAAAGATTCCGCGCAACTTCTTTATCCATCGTACTCTTCACACACGTGGATTGGGCGGCTGCAAATACAGGCAAAGCTTCGATAAATTTGCTTCATGAAAATTACCTCCAAAAGCTGATCAGTCGCTTTGGGGACATCCCATGGCCACCAAGGTTGCCCGATCTAATTCCCATGGATTTTTTTATGGAGCTACCTCAAAGAGAGGGTTTATAATGACAATCCCCAATCTGTAGCGGCTTTATAGAAAAAATATTCGTCGAGAAATCAGTTCAATTGAACCAAGTTTACTACAGCGTGTGGCGCAGAGCACAAAGCCCCGTTTTGAACAGTGTTCAACTCGACGGAAGACATCTGGATAATATACATTTAAAAAAATAAAATCCGCATTTGCATTCTATCGTTCAATGCTCTTAATAAAAGTATGTGTCAGTTATTACGTTTTTTATTTAAGTTTGAAGATATAAATCTTCTACCAGACACCATGTATGTATATGCTGCTTTGTCAGTTTTATAAAATTATGAAAGATTAAATGATACAAGTAAAAACGCTATATTCGACCGGGTCGAATCTTAAATACCCTCCAAAAATTTAGTAAGTAAAAATGTAAATTTAAAATGTTTAACTTGGTGGGACAGAGTTTCTTTAAGACATCTCTGTACCCATCTAAATCTCTATTTTGACAGAGCCATTCCGGGAAGGCCCGTGGGGGATACGTTTCATCACCGCATGATCAGAGAACATCTCAACTTCTTATAGACTTAAGAAATAAAAATGTTGCAATGCTTACACTATTTTTGCATATAATATCGTACGTCAACGCCCACTAAAGGGGGCGCGGTCCCAAAATAGACCATATCATGTTTTCCACAGACGGGCGTATGGGCATTGCTAGATCGTCTTAGATTTCATAACTGATCAATAATATTTATACTTTATGGGGTCCAATTTTCTTTGGAGGGTATTAAAACTCGGTGAAATGTCTCTCGGTGAGAGAGACATTTCAACTTTGCCAAAAACTCTAAAAATAAATGTTTGGGATAATTATATATGAAATTCAAAAAAAATTATTTATTTTGATAGGGTCATTTAGGACCCTATTAGGACCCTATTACGTGTCAGCTTCGTCATTAAAGCTTAAAAATTTTATTTTTAAGGAATGTAGGCTTAAGTAAACCAATTTGTTAAATTTTTACACTATTTTCGCATATAATAACGCCCACTAAAGGGAGCGGGGTCCAAAAATTATTTTTTTTTGATTTTAAGGCTCCAAACTTAACGTTTGGGCCTTCTTTGACATAAAAATATATCATTTGCTTAACACAATTAAAAATAAACTTCAAAAATTATGTTGCTTTTTAGAGGTTAGTTTAGTTCTTCTTATGGAAACTTTTTTCCCTAGCTAACTAACACCACTTGCGAAAGTGGAAAAATTGAACAAAGAACGCTGATGAGATGGCGTAGCGGTCTCGAAATCAGTACTGATCCGTTATGCTGGTTTGGTGATTATAAGAAATATTCTTAATATTCCACTCTTAATATAAGTAAATAAAATTTTAATAAATTCATTTATTAAATACAAATATAAACTGCAGTTTAGCAGATTTGAACTTAAGCCCGTTAAAAACTAACATCCTGTACGCAAGAAAAAAGTTCGACTAATAGGATATAAATTCATCTACAATATATATATAAAAAATTGTTGCAAGTGTGTTGTGACTTTATAACTCACGAACGGTCAAACCGAATTCGATCAAATTTTTATGGTTTGTTCGTATGGTCGTGTAGATGGTTTATCTAAAGTTTTTACGAAATCGGACGACGCGTTCGTGATTTATGATTTTTCATGTCAACATGTGATTTTGTCCATATAAAAATAACACCAACAAATACGTAGGTGCCTATGAGCGTGTGTGGTATGTATACGTGTCAGTGTCACTTTGTATAGTTATTTTTCGTCAGTTTAAGCCGTGGCGCATCTAGTTCAAAGTTTTTGGTTTTGGGAGTTTAAGTCCATTTTTTTGTGTTTAGCCGACTTCAGTTGAAAATCAAAATTTTTAAAAATATTCAGCACAAAAAAATTTTTATTTGTATGACAAATAACAACTTACGAATGACAAATAATTAGTTGTGACACAATTAAAAAGATAATTGTTGAAATTTGAAATAAAAAAATTCCAAATAAAAAATATCGAATAAAAAATTATTTGCTATTTAAATAAAAATTTATTGAATAACGCTCAACACTGCTTCATACACACGGTAAATACACGTTGTAGCGCATACAGTCAGTGTCAGTGATTGATCATTTTAAGGTTCTTTTTCATCGAACTCGAATTGTGGACAGATGTAATCGGTAAGAGTCGCATTTACATCATCAAACAATTCATTTGGTTCTGTTTACGCGTTTTAATACAAACAGACAGCAGTGTATATACACTTTCCATTTGCATTTGCTGGTTGAATTGCTATCGGATTTGAAATGCCACGTGCAAGACGTTCAAATATTGGCAGGCGTACACGTCATTCAACAGTTGTTTCAACCAATCGAAGATCACAAAGTGCACAAGATCGCAATCAACAAAATGAATCACAGAGGGAACGACGTAGACGTATAAACCAATCAGTTGATAGTGCAAACACGGTTGAAGGTACAAGGTCAATAAATCGACGTACGCGTCCCTCAATTCAAATCATACGACAAATGGAATTGGCGGCTTATAATTATGATAGCACAATTGATTACAGTATGCATTCTTATATTGGACAAATGAATAAACAATGTGTGCATTGTAAAGCAGTCAAATTTATTAACGAAACGCCTGGCATGTGCTGTGCTGGTGGGAAAGTTAAATTGCCTGTATTAGAACCTCCACCAGACCCTTTGCACTCATTAATTTATGGCAATTCACCAGCGTCAAAGCATTTTTTAACATATATTCAAAAGTACAATTCATGCTTCCAAATGACATATTTTGGAGCTACAAATATTATAAGAAATGGATTTATGCCGACTTTTAAGGTAATTACTTCACATGCAATATATGGGTCAGATTCAGATTCAAAATTCAGATTCGTCATCTAAATCTATTTCAAACATTAAACAGCACAATGAATTGGTAAAATTATTCAAGATTGCACTGGACCAGATGCCCATGGATGACCATAAAATAATAATACGTGCCGATAGAACACCACTCGGACAACATGCCAGGCGATTTAATGCACCAACAATCGATGAAGTGGCAATCGTAATAGTTGGTGAACAATTTCGGCCAAGAGATATTGTTTTGTACCGTAGGAATGAGCAACTAAATCGTATTTCTGAACTCCATCGTTGTTATGACGCATTGCAATACCCGATTTTATTCTGGAGAGGATATGATGGTTACCATATAAATATACCGATGATAAATCCAACGACTGGTAAAAAAATATATGATTTTTGATTAGAAAAGAAAATAAAAGATTAATGTTTATTATTTTCAGGTCCAGAAACAACGAAAAAAGTTAGTGCGATGAATTTTTATTCGTATCGATTGATGATTCGTGATCAAGAAGACAATTACATTTTGCGATGCAATAAACTTTTCCATCAATACATTGTGGACATGTATGCTAAAATCGAGAGCGAACGATTGAATTTCATCCGTCATAATCAAGCCCGATTGAGATCTGAAGAGTACATACATTTACGTGATGCACTATTGAATGATGTGGATGTGAATGACATTGGACGTTTGACGATATTACCATCGTCATATAACGGTAGCCCACGTCATATGCACGAGTATACACAAGATGCCATGTCATATGTTCGTCATTACGGCCGTCCAGATTTGTTCATCACATTCACTTGCAACTCAAAATGGCCTGAAGTGTATGATTACTTATTTGATGGGCAGGTGCCAAGAGATCGACACGATATAACCGCTCGCATATTCCACCAAAAATTGAAAAAGTTGATGGATCTGATTGTCAAGCTCCGTGTATTTGGAGAAGTGCGCTGCTATATGTATACAATTGAATGGCAAAAGAGAGGCTTGCCGCACGCTCACATTTTGATATGGTTGGTACGGAAAATAACACCAGATATGATTGATAGTGTTATATCGGCCGAAATTCCAGATCAAACCATCGATCCACAATTATTCGCAGTTGTCACGAAAAATATGATACACGGTCCCTGCGGTGAAATCAATCCAATTTCACCATGTATGATCGACGGCAAATGTTCAAAGCGTTTTCCAAGACAATTGATTGTTGAAACAATACACGATGAAGATGGATATCCTCAGTATCGTCGACGATCACCTCAAAATAATGGTAAAACTACTACCGTTAAAATCCGAAACCAAGACTTTGAAGCTGATAATCGCTGGATAGTGCCGTATTCACCGTTGTTATCAAAAATTTTTAATGCTCATATAAATGTCGAATACTGCAATTCAGTCAAATCAATAAAATACATTTGCAAGTATGTTAATAAAGGTAGCGATATGGCTGTTTTCGGAGTGGCTGCTGGAAATAGAAATGATGAAATTTTGCAGTACCAAATGGGAAGATATATTAGTACTAACGAAGCTATTTGGCGAATGTTGAATGTTTTTATTTGCGGTTGTTGTTGGTAAACGTACGTGGGCCACAGTCATTTCAGAATTTAAGAACTGTTGATGGTGAATTGTGTGTAACATATCGTGATGCATGCTAACGGTTGCGTGTGCTTGAAGATGATACGCATTGGGATGCTACGCTTCATGATGCATCAGTTTCAGTTCACCCAAATCAAATACGTATGTTATTCGCAATAATAATATCAACATGCTTTCCATCAAACCCACTTGAATTGTGGAATAAATATAAAGAGTTCATGGCTGAAGACATTTTGATGGATACCGAATTGGGACATACATTACAAATGTATAATGAGGCTTTGATATTGATTGAAGATATTTGCCTTATGATTGCAAATAAAGCATTAGGACAATTAGGCATGATCGCACCTAATCGTCCAATGCATGCTTTATTTCAGCGAGAATTGCAACGCGAACAGCTGTTTGAATGTGATGAATTGCGTGCGTTTGTGCAAACAAACATTCCACAATTGAATGTTCAGCAAAAGAATGCATGCGATAGAATTATGCAACCTGTTATTAACAACACTGGTGGATTATATTTTTTGGACGCTCCTGGTGGCACTGGAAAAACATTTCTCATTTCATTAATCTTAGCAACATTTAGATCCGAACGAAAAATTGCATTGGCACTTGCTTCTTCTGGTATTGCAGCTACATTATTGGATGGTGGCCGAACTGCAAATTCCGCTTTAAAATTGCCATTAAACATGCAAACGGTTGAGATTCCAACGTGTACTATTTCGAGAAATTCTGGAATGGCCAAAGTTTTGCAACAAGCAGCAATTATTTCATGGGATGAATGTCCGATGGCCCATAAAAAATCTTTGGAAGCATTGAATCGAACATTACAGATCTACGTGGAAATGAACAATTGTTCGGAGGTACATTAATATTGCTATATGGTGATTTTCGACAAACGTTGCCCGTCATTCCCAGATCGACTCCAGCTGATGAAGTTAATGCATGTTTAAAAAGTTCGTTTCTTTGGGGAAATGTACAGAAGTTATCGCTCAACATAAATATGCGTGTGCGTCTTCAAAACGATCCATCAGCACGTGAGTTTTCGAAGCAACTGCTACAGATTGGCGATGGCAAAATTGCAAGTGATATAAATGGCTTTATCACGTTACCAAACAACTTTTGCACAATTATGACATCAAAAGAAGAACTAATTGATCGCGTTTTTCCAAACATTGTTCAAAACTATAAATATCATGATTGGTTAAGAGAACGCGCAATTTTAGCACCAAAAAATGCAAATGTTAATGAAATAAATTTTCAAATTCAACAGAAATTGTCAGGTGACTTGTTATCATACAAATCCATTGATACTGCTACGAATGAAGAAGACGCAGTAAATTATCCGGTTGAATTTTTGAATTCTTTGGAACCACCCGGTATGCCACCGCATCTTCTAAATTTGAAAATTGGTTCATCGATCATACTTCTTCGAAATCTCAATTCACCAAAACTCTGCAATGGAGCGAGACTTTCCGTGAAAAAATTAATGCCTAATTTGATCGAAGCAACAATTCTCACTGGCAAAGCAAAAGGAGAAGTTGTACTGATACCACGGATTCCATTAATACCAACAGACATGCCATTTGAATTCAAACGTCTTCAATCTCCCGTGCGTTTATCCTTTGCTATAACCATTAATAAAGCTCAAGGACAAACGCTTCAAGTGTGTGGTGTGAATTTGGAGGAACCGTGCTTTTCGCACGGACAATTATACGTCGCATGTTCCAGAGTGGGAGCACCAACAAATTTATTTATTCATGCATCACACAATCAAAAAAAAATATTGTATACACTATTGTATTGAATTGACTGCTCTATATATATAAAAATTAATGTTTGTCTGTATGTCCTTTATAGAATCGTAAACTTTTTATTTGATCATGTGTTCAAAGTTGTTGTGCATCAGCCCACGAAGGTTTCTGAGTTGGTACCACCAATTGCCGACAAGTGCCTCCAATGTCATTCCAATGAATCTCATATATTGCCACCATGATTGCAACGGAACCAGACTTTCAGTGAAAATGAAACTTGAAGGCAAAACAACGTTTGCCGGGTCAGCTAGTACTTAATATATTTTTATGTCAGAGAAGGTTCATCGCGTTAAATTTGGAGCCATAAAAAAAATATATATTGTTACAAAGTTTAAAAACAGATTCAAATATAACGACAATGTGGCTATATGTACTTGGCAGCACTGCCAAATCATCTCTAGTTGTCAAAATGTTACAATCCTGGTCAACACAATGCAGATAATATTTGAATTAACGAAAATCGAATATTCCGGATACATCGTTGAGAATATACTATACAAGATCATTAGAGGCTGTGCGATAATAAGTGTAAATAACAACAACGAAAAACCAAGCAACATCAATGCTAAGAGATGATGATTTATTCTTATTCGTTGTTAATAAAAGCTAAACATGTACACAAATATACACAGCAATATACACAGCAACATACACACATAGCACAAGCAGAAACAAAACTACGCAACTCACAGACCACTCATACATACAACCGCACATAGTTACCATAAACAAAACACACAAGCCAGCATTGTCATATATACAAACACACGTATATAGCTACAAGTTAAGTAAAGCACAACCAACAACAACCATGACCAGATGCTTCGCAAAGTTACCAGACGACGTCATTTTGCTATATATATTGTCGCTGCCAATAATCAGCGGGATCAGTGTGATTTTAAATCTAGACGTGTTTACATCGCTAAGTGTTTAGTAGTACAAATACTCGTGTTAATAAAGTAGTAAATAAAGTGTTGCCGCATTATAATTCTAAAAGTAATTGTCTGCGTTTTTAATTTGATGCAATTAAACGAATCCTTGAAGGATAAGTAAAAAGCGTTTTTACGAAAAGGTCTAAAAAACGTAACAATTGGTGTCAGAAGTGGGATTGCAAAAATAATTAAAAGGACATTGGAATTTAAGGAAAAAAAAGGACATTAAAAACAACAAAAAATTATAATAAATAATCATGAAATTTGATGAGCTAAAAGTTGAACAGCTAAAAAAGGAGCTTAGTAAGCGGGAATTGCCAACAGCAGGTAACAAGGCAGAACTGCAGAAGAGGCTGATAGATGAGTTTAAGAATCGCGGCATGGACATCGGGACATACGAGTTTGAGGACAAAGACGATGTAGAGGTATGTCCTCCAGCTACGACCAGCAGCATGGACATAAATTCAATGTTCGCTGCTATGATGATTCAGATAAAAAGAATCAATGATGCACAAACTGCATCAAAAATCAGCAGTGACAAACTTGTAGCCGAAATAGTTGAAATTAAACAGAACTCTCAGCAGATGCAAGAGGCATCAAGGATCAGCAGTGAAAAACTTGTAGCCGGAATACAGGGAGTGGAAACAAAACTGTTGGAGTCAAATAGAGCCACCAACGAGACTCTGGTAGAGGTTTCTGAGGCCATTAATAGGAGGGTGGATTTTATTGAGAATAAATTCTCAGAGCTGGCAGATAGAGTCCAGCATCTAGAAAGCGGTGGCCTAGAACAGCATGCGAAAGAGTTTGAAGAAAAATTGCATGCTCTAGAGGACAAAATGCATAACCTTGGGTGTAGCGGCCGGCCAGTACGAGCAGTTGCGGAGGTTTCTGCACGAATAAAAGCGCCATGCTTTGACGGCAGCGTACCATTGGGCATCTTTAGATTCCAGTTCGAGACGGTTGCTAGCAGAAATGGATGGGATGCTGAAGAAAAGGCCATAGAGTTGATTTTGTCCTTAAAGGGTACAGCCGCAGAGGTACTTGAGACCGTGCCAGTAAGCAGCAGAAACAACTATAATGAAATAATGGCAGCATTGCAGCGCAAGTATGGTGGTGAGCACAAGCGCGATTTATACAGAATGGAATTGCGATGTAGAGTTCAAAAGCCTAACGAGTCTCTACAAGATTTCGCAATGGAAATCGAGCGTTTAGTGCAGCTCACATATCCAGGCAAGAGTCACCCGTTCCTGGACCACTTTAAAACTGAGGCGTTCGTTAATGGCATTCGCGACTCTGATGTTAAACTGGTTGTGTGCGCTACGCAGAAATCCACTTTCGCTGAGACTGTTTCATTTGCGCTGGCTCAAGAGACTGCAAGGATGGTTTTCAAGCCACAGATATGTAAGGTGCGGAATGTGGAGGTTTTGTCCGAGAATGATAATAACCTGGTCGCTAGTGTTAAGGAGGCAATGCGACAACTGTTGGCGGAATGTGCTACCAAAGAAAAGCCTAAATGCTTTAACTGCGGGAAAATTGGTCATTTTCAGCGCAGCTGCAAAGCACCAAGAAAAAGAGGTAGATCTGTTTCGCCACCAAGAAACAGCAAACGGGTGAACCAAACAACATCACAAAAGTCCCCGTTAAACTAAAACGAGCTAGCGCTAAGGGGCAAGAGTTAGCTCCCACAAACGAGAGCCCCACAATCTCCATATCAGTGATGCAGCAGAAAAATAGCAACCTTACTGCGTCTGGACACATCAACGGGGAAAAGCACGTACTTACCATAGACACAGGGGCGTCGCAGTCAATAATAAGGCCCGATATAGTAAAGGGGAAATGCGATCGTTTAAGCAATATACAGCTACGTACAGCTACTGGAGAGCCTGCCACTGTCTATGGTAAAATGGAATTGAAGGTGAATATAGCCAACATCAACGTGAGGCATGTGTTTATTGTTGCCGATATTGTCGATGAGGTGATTATTGGAGCCGATTTTATGATTAACCATGGCATTAATCTACACATGGGGCAACAGCTGATGATTTGGCGTAATGTGGAAATACCCCTTGATGTTGGGTATGACAGCAAGCCGCAAGTAAGAAAAGTATTTGCTATGGAGAGTCAGACGTTACCGCCGCAGTCTGAAACAGTTATATGGGCGCGTATGAAGGGAGATTGTGAGGAAAATCGGTTGTGGGTTGTAGAACCAGCAGATCTAAAAAGAGAGCTTATAACAGCGAAAGCTCTAGTAAAAACTAGTAAAGGAGGAATAGTCCCTATAAGAGTACTTAACTTGGCAGACCATGAAAAAGTCATCAAAGAAAATTGCGTTATTGGCCAGTGTACTCCACCAGAGGCGATAATAAACTGCGAGATGAAGATAGAGCCTACCAATTTGTCAGCAAAAGAACGTAAACAATTTGAGGAATACGTTGGGAAATGGGTAGCAGGACTGTCAGCGGCAGATAGAAATAAAGCCAAACAGTTGCTAAAAAGGCATGTCAGTATCTTCGCCATGGGAAACCAAAGCCAGGGTAGAACTTCATTGGTTTAACATGAAATTAACACAGGCGAAGCTAGGCCAATTAAACAGTCACCCAGAAGTGTAAACCTAGCAAAGCGGGATGAAGTCAAAGAGCTTGTAAGAGAAATGGAGCGTGAAGGCGTAATTGAGCCATCTTCTGGTCCTTGGAGTTCGCCAGTAGTCTTAGTTAAAAAGAAAGATGGCAGCACTAGATTCTGCGTAGACTACAAGAAGCTCAATGACATAACCAAGAAGGACAGCTATCCGCTCCCCAGAATCGATGACACTTTGGACAGGCTAGCTGGTACGAGATGGTTCTCTACGCTAGACTTGCGAAGCGGATATTGGCAAGTGGAGATTGCAGAGGAAGACAAGGAGAAAACTGTCTTCAGCGTCGGTAACGGATTATGGCAGTTCAACGTTATGCCATTTGGTCTCTGCAATGCTCCGGCCACATTTGAACGCCTAATGGAGAAGGTACTGAAAGGACTCCACTGGAAGACATGCTTGGTATATCTGGATGACATAATCGTGATGGGGAAAACTTTTGATGAACACCTCAAAAACATGGCAGAAGTTCTTCTATGGATATCATCAGCTGGATTGAAACTCAGCCTGAAGAAATGTGCATTGTTCCAGAAAGAAGTGAAGTATTTGGGGCATCGTGTTACAGCAGACGGAATCTCAACAGATGAAGATAAAACACAAGCAGTAAGGGACTGGCATCAACCTAAAAATCTTCATGAATTGCGCAGCTTTTTGGGACTTTGTACATACTACAGACGCTTTGTGCCAAATTTTGCCAGTGTAGCTGCAAGCCTGCATGAGCTGACAAAGAAGTCGAGACCATACCATTGGGATGAGCCACAGGAAAAGGCATTCCAGAAACTTAAAGGATTATTGTGTACGTCACCAGTACTAGCGTATCCCATACCTGGAGAAAAATTTGTGCTGGATACTGATGCGAGCGGCTATGGCATAGGGGGCGTGCTATCCCAAGTAGTTAATGGCACTGAGAAAGTCATAGGATACTACAGCCGTGTACTCTCAAAACCTGAGAGGAACTACTGTGTGACACGACGTGAGCTTCTGGCAGTATTGGAATGCATTAAACATTACCATAAGTACCTGTATGGTCAACACTTTACATTAAGGACTGACCATTCTGCACTGAGATGGTTATTGCAGTTTAAAAATCCTGAAGGGCAACTGGCAAGGTGGATTAAGCGCCTGCAGAGCTACGACTTCAGTATTGATCATAGAAGGGGCACAAAACATAGCAATGCGGATGGTCTTTCAAGAAGACCCTGCTGTTTAGAGTGTAAACATTGCGTTAGAACCGAACAAAAGGAAGGCGTTGTTGATGTTCGGCTAATGCACATCGACTCTGATGAAGACTGGTCAGCGGCACAGAGGGACGACAATATACTGGGGAAAATTATAGCAGCCAAAGAGGAGGACAGAAGACCGTCGCGGAATGAAATTTCGGCTGAGAGTCCACTCGCCAAATCTTATTGGGCTCAGTGGAACAGCCTCAATGTAATAAAAGGGTGCCTATACCGCGTATGGGAAAGTGTAGATGGCAAAACAACTTCAAATTTGATAGTTGTGCCATGCACCAAGATAAGTAAAGTTTTGCAAGAATTTCGCAATGGACCTAGTGGCGGTCCTCTTGGAGTAACAAAAACATTTGAGAAACTGAAGCAGCGTTTTTATTGGGTTGGATGTCAACAAGCCGTAGCCGACTGGATAGCAAACTGCCCACAGTGCATAGCAGCCAAAGGCGCAGTAAGAAGAAGCCGGGGACAGCTACAGCAATACATCTCAGGAGCACCATTCGAGCGGATCGCAATGGACGTAGCAGGTCCTTTTCCCGTCACTGAAGCCGGAAATCGTTATGTTCTTGTGGTAATGGACTATTTCAGTAAATGGCCAGAGGTATATGCTATACCTAACCAAGAAGCAAAGACAGTTGTAAATGCATTCGTCAACAACTGGGTATGTCGCTATGGTGTCCCAATAGAATTACATTCCGACCAAGGAAGGAATTTTGAGTCTGCCATATTCAGGGAAATGTGCGAATTATATGGGATAAAGAACACCAGAACAACACCGTTGCATCCACAGTCTGATGCAATGGTAGAGAGGTTTAATCGCACCTTAGAAGAGTACCTGCGAAAAGTGGTAAGCAACCATCAGAGGGATTGGGACGAGCACATTCCCAAATTTTTGATGGCATATAGGTCAGCTGTACACGACTCCACATCGAGAACGCCAGCTAAAATTATCTTCGGGATGGAATTAAAACTGCCTGGTGACTTGGAATTTGGTGTTAAGCCAGCTGTAGAAGAAGGAGCCACTTCGTCCCAAGAGCAGGAGAACTTAAACGAACTGCATGATTTCGTGCGTAATAGAATCAAGATGGTCAGTGACAAGATGAAGGCTAGATATGACCGCGCAGCAAATTCGGAGGGATTTATGGAAGGTCAATTGGTTCTACTTTATAACCCACAACGGAAAAAAGGATTGTCCCCAAAATTACAGACTCACTGGGATGGCCCGTATAAAGTGATTAAGAGAGTGAATGACGTTGTGTACCGGATACAGAAGCACAACAGCCCAAGGTCGAAAATGAAGATAGTACATCTCGAACGATTGGCGCGCTATGGAAGTGGTGATTGTATGCCGGTCGAACAGGCTTAAGTGGGCGGCAGTGTTACAAAGTTTAAAAATAGATTCAAATATAACGACAATGTGGCTATACATATGTACTTGGCAGCACTGCCAAATCATCTCTTGTTGTCAAAATGTTACAACCCTGGTCAACACAATGCAGATAATATTTGAATTAACGGAAATGGAATATTCCGGATACATCGTTGAGAATATACAAGATCATTCGAGGCTGTGCGATAATAAGTGTAAATAACAACAACGAAAAGCCAAGCAACATCAATGCTAAGAGATGATGATTTATTCTTAATGATCTTGTACGCAAGTATTCGTTGTTAATACAAGCTAAACATGTACACAAATATACACAGCAATATACACAAGTCATATATGACAGTGAGATACCCGTCACTGAAGAAACTTGCAATAATATAAACATTTGGCCATCCGTTTAGGATTGTGCTTAGTTTGCTAATTTTGACCACACAACGAATTCGTTGTGCGTTGATAACATAGTCCGCTAAAAGAAATATTGATGCTTTAAAAATGTAACCATACCGTTTTCTTGGATTCAGCATAAAATGAATCTCAGAACAAAGAGCTGAAACACATGCATAATTCGTTTGTTTACATTTAAGTATTTGTTTATATTTAGAATATGATTGATTTAAGCTTAACTATAAAATTATGAAATAATAAAGAAAAGATTTGTACAAAACCTCAAACCAGTTGGATGTACCAACGGAATATAAAGTAAATCAAGAAGATTAACAAAACTGGCGCAGTCGGTAGGATGTTAAGTGAAAAATAACATCCAAGGATATAATGAACCGAATTTGATTGAACCGTGAAGTAACAAGTAATATTTCAACGAAAAGAAAAATAATAATAATAAAAGATATTTAAAATATCTGAAGAAGCTACACAAAGAAGTGGCGAAATATTGGAATAAAATCATAATTTTTATATAAAAATAAAAAAATAAAAAAAATTATTGACCTTGTGATTAAATAAACATTATAAATTAATAATAAAAGAAAATCGAATTAAAATTGCTAAAAAAGTTGAAGTTTCGATATTTGACGATAAAAAAAATATTTATATATATAATATATAAGAAAAGTAAATAAAAAACTTTTGTGCAAAAAGAAAAAAAATAAATGGCAACACTTGATTTATCGGAGTGCTTGAGGGAAGCACGAAGCCTTCCTCCATTTACGGGAGATGGTGGCTACACCCTGGGAAACTATCTTAGGGACGTGACGAATGTTTTATCTTTCACTCCACCAGAGAGTCAGTCAATAGTGAAATCGGTTTTGGCAAACAAATTGCAAGGAAGGGCCCTAAGACGTATAGAGAGGTTGAACAACCCTACTTGGGACGATGTCCTTGCGAAGTTGATGTCCGAATTTTCCGTCAAGGAGGATTACTTTACACTGCGACAACAAGCAATGGATGTAAAGGTTTGTAATATAGAGGAACTTAATTATAAATTAGAAAAAATTCTGGATTTAATGAACACCAAGTTCAATTTGGACATTCAGAAAAAATTAGAATATAGTCCTGATAAGAACGAAAAAATGATATTTAACATTTATATAAACTTTTTACCTTTAAACATTAAAACTTTGTTGATTCAAAATAACATAAATGATATTAATAGTGCTCATAACTATTTTATTCAAAATAATTTAATAAAGGATATCTCGTTGAAGAACAAATGTGAAAATACAAATAAAAATTTTAAAACTTATTTTAAACAAAATCAGTTTAACCAAAATAACAATAATAATAATGTTAAGAGACAGGTTTCGGGAAATTTTAGATCTTTCCGGAATAACCATATGAATCCTTCGGGAGGTTACAGAGGTAATTATGGAAATTTTAGGCGCAATGATAATTGGAATTTGCAAGGTAATAATAGAAGTAATTTCGAAAACATACGCCGTGATGGTAACGATAATAGAAGATCAGGAAACTTTAGAAATAATTTTGGTCAAGAACCTATGGAGCTGGATAATGTTGATATAGTTGAAAATTTTCAACAGGGGACTCGGAAAACCGATTACCCCTAGTGATTTTAACCTTTAATAAAAAACAGATAAAATGTTTGATCGATACTGGAGCTGCAACAACTTTGGGTGACTACAATATATTTTCAGTCTTATTCAAACCACAAAATCTCATAAAACCAATTCTTTTAAATACCTTAGGAGGTTCTTCTGTTATAACCAGGGAGGTTATTTCTACTCTTCCACTTGAATTTCGTATTCCAAACAAGACAATGTCTATAAAATTAATAGACCTTAAAGATAAAAATTTTGATTGCATAATAGGAAGTAATATTTTAATGCCGCTTAGAGCATGTATCGATTACAAAACTGAAAAATTAATTATAAATAATATTTCTATACCTTTTTATAGAAAAGAAATCGAGGATGAATTTAAAGTTAAATATGAGGACGTATATAGTTTAGAGAAATGTGAAATTGGTTTTGAGGATATCCAATCCAATGTCAGAAATTCAAATGAAGCCAAGAAGCTTAAAGGGTTTTATTATAAACATAAAAATACATTTTACCAGGATGGTCAGATTTTGTCTGCTACCCCAGTTATAAAACATAGCATTCGTACAACTACGAATAAACCAATCTACTCAAGAAATTATAAATACCCCCAGATATATGAAAATGAAATAGGGAAACAAATCAACGAAATGCTAGAGCAAGGAATTGTAAGAGCGAGTAAATCACCTTATAATTCACCTTTGTGGATTGTCAAGAAAAAATCTGATAATTCTAAACGGGAAAAATGGCGTATAGTCATAGATTATAGGGGCTTAAATAGCGTTACAATAGACGATAAATTCCCGATACCCGATATAAGTTCGATGTTTGATAAGCTGGGCCGAGCTCAGTACTTTTCTGTTATTGACTTAGCAAAGGGCTTTCATCAAATTTTAATGGATGAAAGAGATATAGAAAAGACTGCTTTCTCTACACCTTTTGGTCATTATGAGTATATCAGAATGCCATTTGGATTGAAGAACGCGCCATCCACGTTTCAGAGGATGATGAACTTTGTTTTGAGAGAGTACATGAATAAAATATGTATTATCTACATGGATGATATACTAGTCTTTTCAACTTCAGTTGATGAGCATTTCGATAGTTTAAACAAGATTTTTTGCAAGTTGAACGAGTACGGTCTTAAAGTGCAGCTTGATAAGTGCAAATTTATGACTCAACAAGCGGAATTTTTGGGGCATATCATAACTGTTAATGGCATTAAGCCAAACCCTGATAAGATTAGGGCAATAAATGCGGTAACTCTACCCAGGACAGTGAAACAGATTAGGTATTTTTTGGGATTAACCGGTTACTACCGGAAATTTATTAAGAATTATTCTTCTATAGCATCACCTATAATAAAATATTTAAAGAAAGATAGAAAAATTGATCAAGGTGATCTTAAATATATTGAGGCATTTGAGAAACTCAAAAGCTTAATAACGTCTTATCCTGTTTTGGCATATCCTGACTTAAACAAAAAATTTATTGTGACTACAGACGCTAGTAATAATGCGTTAGGTGCGGTACTTAGCCAGGAAAGTCGACCTGTTTGCTATGCGAGTCGTACATTGAATAATCACGAAAAGAATTACTCAACCATAGAGAAAGAACTTTTAGCCATTGTATGGGCTTTAAGGTATTTCAGAAGATATGTATACGGTAGGAAATTTTTAGTCCAAACGGATCACCAACCATTAAAGTGGCTTTACTCGATGAAGGAGCCAATCGCAAAAATGTCAAGATGGAGAATTCAGTTAAGCGAATATGATTTTGATATCGATTACGTAAAAGGGAAAAATAATAGAGTGGCAGATTTCTTGAGCCGAATTGAGCAGAAAGACAAATCGGATGAAGAACAGGTTTTTGAATTAAATGACGAAGAGGTTAGAACGGTGCATAGTGGTGAAGAGGACTTGAATGATCACTTTAGGATCAGCGAAGGAATAGTTAACAAATATAGAACCCAGGTACGTATTGTGAAAACAAAAGAAAGAACTGTAGCAAAGTTATTTGGGAAGTATTTGATTTTGTATGTAGATGAGTGTGACTTGTCGAATGAAGGTCATTTGGAAGATCTTTTTAAAGAAAATATATTTAAAGGTTGTATAGGGATATATTGCGAATTGGAAGATACAAAATATAATATTGTTCAACAGAAATTAAGTCAGTTGTTTGGAAATGATAGGAGATTGAAATTTACTAAGTGCAGTACATTGGCCATTGACGTAGAGGAATCAGAACATCTTTACAATGTCATAAAGAGAACACACGAAGAAACTAATCACAGAGGAGTTTTGGAAAATTTTGAGGAGATAAAGGGAAAATTCTTTCATCCCAATTTAACTAAGCATATTAATAAGTATATAAATAGTTGTAGAATTTGTAGTGAGGCAAAGTATGACCGTAAGCCTATTGAAAAGCATTTTCAGCACACAGAAACACCGAAAAAACCAAATCAGATAGTCCACATGGACATTTTTCATGTGGAAAAACAATATTTTCTGACAACTATAGATAGATTCACAAAATTGGGAAGAGTCCACAGGATTTCAGACAAGAATATGATAACCATTAAAACGAAGTTACAAGAAAGGATTGCTTTGTTGGGCAAACCTCAACTTTTGATTATGGACAATGAATTCGATAATCATTTGATTAAATTGTTCTGTAGTGAAAATAATATTCAGACCCACTTTACTACTCCCCATTCCCACACGGGAAATTCAGACATTGAAAGGCTACATTCAACAATTCTTGAGCACATAAGAATAATGAAATGTACAGAAGGAAGAATTAGTACAGAGGAGCTTGTAATCAGAGCGATAGGTTATTATAACAACACAATCCATTCAACAACTAAACAGAAACCAATGGATTTTATGAATGGATTGGACTTAAATTTTAAGGAAATCGCAGATAGAATAGATAGAAGAAAGAGACATGTAATAAAAGAAATAAATAAAAGAAGAAAACCAGTACTCGATATAGATAAAGAAAAAATTTATATGAAAAATCCCAAGGCAGAAAGACAAAAAACGGCTAAAAGATATACGAAATATAATAAAAGTAATCCTAACAGGATTGATGTTGCGCGAGTTAAGCGACCATTAAAACCCTTTCCATGAATTTCAGGTAATTTTGACGATGATGTTAATTATGGTAATGTCGACAATTGGCAGGGGCGAAATAATAGTGAATAAGATAGAAACTGAGGCAGGATATATGATAGTGAGAAGTCAACCCGTGACCCTAATTCAGGGTTACTCAAAACCTGTACACATAATTGACTTGAGGGATATAGAGGATACAGTCGGAAAAATCAGAGCTGGCATTGCGGGTAATATGAAGGTGAAGCAGGGATGGATGATGTTGAACCTGCAAAGAGATATTGAGGAGTTGGAACATTCATTGTTGACGATAGAAAGGCATGACAATAGAGGAAGAAGAGCGTTGATTGACGCGGGAGGAAGACTAATTAAATGGGTATTTGGAAACTTGGACGACCAGGACAAACAGGATATTGATAATCACTTTAAAACAGTGGATATCAACCAACATAATATTATAGACAATCTGAATAAACAAATAGCAATAAATAACGATATACAAAAATATATGTTAAATGTTAAACTGATTTTGGAATCTCACAAAGAATTATTTAACGAAACACACAGTAAAGAGTTAGAAAACAAATTAGAACTTATAAAGTATAATCATTTAAGTTTGTTAATAAACAAAATAAGAGATAAAATTGAAAGAATTCAAGATAACATAATGAGCTCAAAACATCAAATAATGAACAGATTCTTTTTAACTAATAAAGAAATTGATTTTTATCAAATTGATAGTGATAAGTTAAGTTATATTAAATGTTCTTTGGGAAAACTATCAAAGGACGTTATATTGTTTGTAATATCAATTCCAATATTTTTGAAAAACGACGAAAATACAATATTTGTTGTACCAATACCAAATATAGATTATATGCAGGTTAATTTAAACATTTCTAAAGTTGTAAGCATAAAAAATGAAACATATTATGTAAATACTGAAAAAGATATAAATAATCTGGAAAAAACTAATAAATGTATTAAAAATATTATAAATGAATCATATGATGAATGTACAAAAAGAAAGTTTACACAGGAGTTGATACAAGAATTGGATTTTGGAAACCTTTTGTTAATAAATATTAATTCCACTTTAAAAAGTACTTGCAATGAATATAAATATAAATTCACTGGAAACTACTTAATAAATTTTCAAAATTGTGAAATAGAAATAGATGAATATAAAATCAAAAGATTTGAAAGTAAAATGGACATAATTATTCCTAATCAACAGAAGTTAGAATATAATGTTACTGAATTAATAGAAATTCCCAAGTTTGACAACTTAGAGGAAATTAAAGCAATTATATATGAAGATTATAATACGCATCATACTTATATACTTTACTCATTAATTTTATGTATTGCTTGTGTTTTGGTGGCTTTGAGGTTCAGAAAACTTTTGCTTCGAAGAGACTCGAATCATAAGGAGGGGCGAGTCATATATGACAGTGAGATACCCGTCACTGAAGAAACTTGCAATAATATAAACATTTGGCCATCCGTTTAGGATTGTGCTTAGTTTGCTAATTTTGACCACACAACGAATTCGTTGTGCGTTGATAACATAGTCCGCTAAAAGAAATATTGATGCTTTAAAAATGTAACCATACCGTTTTCTTGGATTCAGCATAAAATGAATCTCAGAACAAAGAGCTGAAACACATGCATAATTCGTTTGTTTACATTTAAGTATTTGTTTATATTTAGAATATGATTGATTTAAGCTTAACTATAAAATTATGAAATAATAAAGAACAGATTTGTACAAAACCTCAAACCAGTTGGATGTACCAACGGAATATAAAGTAAATCAAGAAGATTAACAAAACTCACAGCAACATACACACATAGCACAAGCAGAAACAAAACTACGCAACTCACAGACCACTCATACATACAACCGCATATAGTTACCATAAACAAAACACACAAGCCAGCATTGCCACTGGAGCTACCACTAGAAAAAATGTGTGTGTATTAGTAAAAAGTTGTAAGTGTATTGACTTTTTCGAACTCCCAGTGGCATGTGTAAACGCTAAGTAAAGCACAACCAACAACAACCATGACCAGATGCTTCGCGAAGTTACCAGACGACGTCATTTTGCTATATAAAGTCGCTGCCAGTAATCAGCGGGATCAGTGTGATTTTAAATCTAGACGTGTTTACATCGCTAAGTGTTTAGTAGTACAAATACTCGTGTTAATAAAGTAGTAAATAAAGTGTTGCCGCATTATAATTCTAAAAGTAATTGTCTGTGTTTTTAATTTGATGCAATTAAACGAATCCTTGAAGAACAACAACGAAAAGCCAAGCAACATCAATGCTAAGAGATGATGATTTATTCTTAATGATCTTGTACGCAAGTATTCGTTGTTAATAAAAGCTAAACATGTACACAAATATACACAGCAATATACACAGCAACATACACACATAGCACAAGCAGAAACAAAACTACGCAACTCACAGACCACTCATACATACAACCGCACATAGTTACCATAAACAAAACACACAAGCCAGCATTGTCATATATAAAAACACACATATATAGCAGTGATGTCAAATGTGATTGTGTTGGTAAGATCACTCTTATCTCTTACATTCCCAGCGGGAGAAATGTGCGGTTGCGAGGCCTAACTAGTGGCCTTTTCTAAGAGTATCCTTTTATTTACCAATAATATCTTCTAATTTCATAAGTTGTAAAAAAGGACTTCGAAAATTGCCAAGTGCTCAGATATTTAATTTTAAAATATTTCTCCATTTTTAAGCTGAACACTTGGTTAGTTTATATACAAGAGAAACAATTTTTACAAAAAGTCTTACTTATAAATTAATGTAAAAGCTACTTTAAAAAATTTTCGAAAAGATGTACCTACATACAGTGGATCCAACTTATTTCAAACCTCTTATATGTATTGTATATATATATATATATATATATATATATATATATATATATATATGTATATAAATATATTATTTCTGTTTAGAGGCCTCAAAACAGGACTTGCGATACTTCCCGCTGAATGAGAGTGTTTTTCAGTAAACAATTATATTTTACGCTCTCAAAGTAAAAGAGCGTAAGCGTACATGTGAGTTTTGCTTCCACAATTGTGTATGAGGCTGACATCACTGATATATAGCTACAGGTTAAGTAAAGCACAACCAACAACAACCATGACCAGATGCTTCGCGAAGTTACCAGACGACGTCATTTTGCTATATAAAGTCGCTGCCAGTAATCAGCGGGATCAGTGTGATTTTAAATCTAGACGTGTTTACATCGCTAAGTGTTTAGTAGTACAAATACTCGTGTTAATAAAGTAGTAAATAAAGTGTTGCCGCATTATAATTCTAAAAGTAATTGTCTGTGTTTTTAATTTGATGCAATTAAACGAGTCCTTGAAGGATAACTAAAAAGCGTTTTTACGAAAAGGTCTAAAAACGTAACAATATATTTTTGGACACCGCTTCCTTTAGTGGGCCTTATTATATGCAAAGATGGTTACAAATTTAACAAATTGTTTTACTTAAGGTTACATTCTTTAAAAATAAACTTTGTAAGCTTTAAAGACGAAGCTGAGACGTAACCTGGTAATCCTCTGCCCTATCCCCTCTTCCCCCTTTGCCACCTAAATGACCCTATAAAAATAAATTTTAAATAAACTTTACATTTAATTGTCCCAAACATTTATTTTTAGAGTGCTATGGCAAAGGTGGAATGTCTAGCCTATGGCCTTTGCCAGAGAGATCCCGACAAAATTCAGTTTAATGCTCTCCATAAAGTATATATTCTTGATCAGTAATGAAGCTTAAGAAGGTTTAGCAATGGCCACACGTTTGTCTGTGGAAAACGTGATATAGTCTATTTTAGGACTCCGCCTCCTTCAGTAGGCGTTGACGTACGATATTATAAAGGAGGTCTGTCCCACCAAGTTAAACATCTTAAATCCACTTACTAAATGTTTGGAGGGTATTTAAGATTCGACCCGGTCGCAGCGAAATATCCATATATACCCCATAAAGTATATATATTCTTGATCAGTGATGAAATCTAAGACGACCTGAGCATATCCGTCCGTCCGTCCCTTCGTCTGTGGAAATCACGATTCAGTCCAAACGAAAAGAGCTAGACTAATTTTGGACCCCACCCCCTTTAGTGGGCGTTATTATATGCAAAACTAGCAAATTGTTTCACTTAAATCTGTCACGTACACTATGTCACATACTTTAATTAGAAAATCATCCACAAGTTTTTGTTACAAATTATTGTTAATAAAGGAAAATTAGTTAGCTTCGTGTAAGATATTAAAAAAAACAATTTTTTGCAGATTTTCGAATATTTTTACCTGCATCACTTCCGTTTTCTGTCACTTACGCTATCCTCTTATTTCGCGCGATTTGTTGGGCAACAGGGTTCCAATTGAAGAAAAAAGCACATATAGTACGCTCTGAGTGGAACAGAACAACAAAATTTTTTTCATTTAATCCTATTTTTGCAAAATATATTCCATTTTGTAGGCGTACACATGCCACGTATACTGACATAAAAATGCTCATATAAAAAATATGGAAATTTTCTTCGAAAGGCAATTTGACTGAAGGTATTTTATTTCATGATAATTCGTCCATCCATTAGGAAGTAGATTACGCCTTCCACAGATAGCGGACAAAAATCAAAAGAGCTATAACGTATTTTTCATAACATTGTTAACTGCAAGCTTCTGTTTCATTTCATGGAATATCATGAAGAGCAGAGTAGTGAGAAAAAATTTTCAATTTTTTTTTATTTCCATGTAAATTATAATATTTGTTTAGCTCACTTTCGCTCAAGGCGAATTCATACAAGGTGAACTCACTTATGCAACTCTGTGTAAAATTTATTGAACTGTCAAATGAAATGCTTTGGAATACACAATGGCCGCACACAAAAACGAAAAACCAGAAGAACACTTTGACAGTTCAATAATTTTGCCTTGGTAACAGCTGATCACCGATTTCTGAACTAAAACCACCTGGTATGAATTCGCCTTGCTTTCGCTTTTCTGTTATAGGTAGGGTTGCCAGATTCAAAATGAGCACTAACTTGACATTTTGTGCAAATGAGCATTGATTTTAAAAACAGAACTGGACAAATTGAAATATTTGATAAAACACTAAAAACACGTGATAATATCAATTTTTTTAATTTATAGGCAATAGGTAAAAGTTGAAAGAATATTAATATATAGATGAATAAAATTGTGCCCCACAATTTCTCGGACATAAATATATGCAATTGTGGCAGAATGTCAATAGAGACATGCTCAGTTAGCATGTTAAGCGATGAAACGATTAAATAAAATTATATTAGTCATATTATTGTCCTATCATATTTGCAATATGAAAGAGTTCAAACTGTCACAAACGTTTAATAATTTTGTTACAAATACAGCTGTTGGCTGAAGTAGTAGAACGCGAGACTATGAAGCGGAGGGTCCTGAGTTCGAGTCCGCGCTGAGTCATGAAATATTGTGTTGAATTCTCCTAATCAGCGTTAGTGCGTGGTTGTGTAAGTAGTTGCCTGTTTCAATGATGAAGGCATAGTCACTGAACATCATTGGCAGCGACTGACACTATCATGTACTAACAGCAGAGTAACAGCACCCACCTTCATCGGCCCTGTAGCAAAAATTAGCCGGCGAAGTAAAAGGTTGAAATAACTACAAAAAACTGTCTATGTATAAAGCTTCTATCTCTCCTTATCACATAATATATTATTGGATAAAATTTGTTAACGATTTAACAATAATAAGTGACAATTTTCAAAATAGCAATCGGAATAATTTTGTCAAGTGTATTTAAAAATATTTAACGCACGTAAAAGAGTGTGGGCTGGTAACAGACAAAAATATTTGAAACGAAAAATGTATAGTATTGAATCAATCCGACAATACTACAAATATTTTTAAAGCTATTCAACAACTTCCTCCACGCTGGTGGTCATCTTGTCGCGATGTGGAGGCTTAGGTCTAGTTGACCGGTCTGTACTGGCGGGGGAAGCTGTTATCAGTAGCCCCTGGTAGGGTCACCCATGCCAGAGTGGCCAACAACTAAGTACCGACCAAGAACCACCCTCCCCGGACTCGATAGCGTCTGTTTTTCCCCATGGGGCGACTATCGAGTCAGTCCGTTTCTCGGTCCAATGGACCATGTCCAAATCCATCAGCGTCTGTATCCCATTTTGGGCGGCTGATGGTCTGCGTCTGTATTCAGGTGGGTCGGCAGCTTTTTAACCTGGCAGTAAGTATAAAATGCACCAATCAACCCACCATATCTCCGGGGACCCTATTCCCGCGGCGCAAGTAGCAGGCCGCGGTGAATCGAAAGCTACTGCTGCTCAGGCTGGCCGGGTGTCCACATCAGGCCCGACCAGTCTGCGCAATCAGTCTGGATTAACCGGGCTGATTGCTGTTGAGAAAGGGGCAAAACACACGGCAACGGGTGTCTGCCCTAGTATTAGCAGCGAGGTACCTCTGTCTTTCGCGCCAAGTACCTCAAAAGCTGCGAAAATATTGATCATATTATAGACAATATGTTTGTACAGAGCCCAGCTTTGCGGCCAGCTCCTACAACGACAACCACAAATAACACATATTCCAAAACACCCACATCATTGATTGATGTAGCAACAGCAGACAATCCTGGTATTACTACTGTGACTACAGAAAATATAACCAATAACGAAACTTTATCTGCTGCTCCATCGACCGCAACTAATATGCCTAGACTCCACATCTTTCGGCACACGGAACAAAGTTTCCTCTCCCTTAGGGAATTTACGTTTGAATATAACACAAACACGCATTGTTTTATTTTGTATTACAAAACTTTATTAAATATATTATAAAATGATTGTTTTTTACAATTTGTAGCAACTTTTATTTCCAAACTATTGTTTTTAAAGAATTTTAACGAAATTTTTTACAATTATTGTTTTTTTTTTCGTTATGGCGCAAAGAACAGCCCTTAAAAAAAGGCACAGCGTTTTGACAGCTCAGCAATTTTGCCATGGTATCAGCTGATCGACATTTTCTGAAATAAGGCCACCTAGTAGTGAATTCGCCTTGATGCCAACGAAAAACTACCCTCTTCACCGAGAATGCCAACAAGCTGCCATGTTATGCCAGCATAATTCATCCAGTGTGATTTGCCTCAATGAGTATATGGCCTTTTTATTTTGTGATTGTTGACTTTGTATTTTGTGTTTTACTTAAACTTAAAATTGAATTTGTGCGTGCTTTTACTTTTCTGGTTATTAGTATACTACCCTGTCTGTCTCTGTCAACAAGTAAGTCAGGCAACCAGTCTTCAATTAAGGATAATTGTATATTAGATGTATTTTTAGCGGCAATAGCTGTGTTCATTTACTAAAAATTTTTACAAATTTGTAACAATTGTTACAAGAAAGTGTTCATTAACCCAAAAAATTTGCAACGAGAGAGCGGCGAAAGAGCGTAAAAAATTGAGATACAGAAAAATTATTGCAAGTTTTTACAAGTAAAATTTTTACTTGCAATAATTATTCGAACAGCTGTTTTGTGTTTCTGTTTATAAAACAATATTTCTAAATTAAGTTGAAAATAAAAATATTTTGGAAATTTTATGAAATTGTAAGTAAATGTAAACTTTTAAAACAATAAAAAGTATTAAAAAGATAACAAATTTATTTTTGTGTAACTTAGGAACTACAGAAGCAAAATAAGATGTCTAATGGAATTGAACTAAGCAACACAGTATCTGATACATCAGTGGCAAAGGATGTTCCAGCATTTTTAGTGTTGTAAATATTATGAGTACCTAGCTACTCGGTAATTTACAAAAAGCAGGCAGATAATTCAATTAGTTCAGATATATATTTGCAAATAAATTTAAATTAACACATAATTTATTAAATTACTTTTTTACTGCTTTTGGGGTTTTAATCGTGGCAGCAACATGATATTTTATTTTGGATAAAGCTTTTTATTACAATGAAAATTTATATTGCTTAAATTTGTTTCCTTTAAAATATATATTTAACCCGTTTCTCTCCGGCTGTTTATTATTATAGCCTATACGTTTTTGTGTTCAAATGTTTGGAAACGAGGCAGGGCATTGATGTTAGACAACAACTAACAAAAATTCTCCTTTTTAACTCACATTTGCTTGCGCAGACTGTTATAACGTATAAACTAATTAAAAAAATATATTTTATTGATTAATTTTATTCAAAAGTAGCTAATTACCCTTATCGTGTTTAGCGTATTTCGACTACGCCTAGTACTAGATTATATAAAATTCGTCGGTCCTTTAGCAAAAATTAGCCGACGAAGTAAAAAAGGTTGAAATAGCTACAAAAAAACTGTCTATCTTCTCATCTTTCCTAGTCTGTCCCCTCAACACTATCCCCTCGTTTTCAGTTCCAGCGCAATGCATTGCACATATAGGGGTCATCCCCTGAGTGCTGGTCCAAGATAAAAAAAAACGCCAGTCACGACAATGCTGAATATAAATGTTCATAATCACATTATTTTTATAATATGTATAATTTGTCCAAAATATATAGGGGTAGTTATTGAGTACTAATATATACCTATACATTACAACACTACTTTAAATTGCAAATTTTAGCTAGTAAAGTTTTCATTTACTTTTTCAAATTTTTGAGAGTAATTGTGGAAAATTTCTTGTTACTCTCTCGTTGCTAATTTTTACTAGTAAAGTAATTGAACACACCTAATGTGTTGTAGCTGTTGCTCTTGTCGCCGTCGTTACACCACGTACTCGACACTATTTATGATCTCCTTGCATTTGAATTTTATGAGATGTGATTTTGCAAAATAGATTAGTGAATTCTCCCTTTGATAATTTCTGAACTCTTTTCAGTTTTATTTAACTACGAAATTAAAGCAATATTAATGAAGTAAAATGTTGGAACCTTAGAACAATAACAATTTCCCTAGCATTTTATGAATAAACTTTTTACCTTGTTGAATTTCCTAATCACCAAAACAAATGCATCAACAAATAACATGTCACCGTTTGGTGCGGTCTTCGGTGTTGGATGAATCATTGGAACAAACATTTTTGAAAATGACACCGTTCAAACAGTTGCTGTTATTGGTGTTCGACAGTGCATCATGGTAGCACAGATTCTGCCGAAATTGAATGATATTAATGTAAGCAATGTCATGTTTCAACAACTCAGTGCTAATTTTCAATTGAATTACATTTGCTGGTAGCGTACACTCGCGTTTTAACATTCTATTTCTTTTTTGTATAATTGTTTGAAGTAAATATTCTGTGAGGCGACATGTCGATAAGTTCACAACCACTCCCATATTGCAGAGGGTAATGAATACAAAATTCACCCGCATTTATGTAAAAAGGCCATGGAAAATTCCAATTTGGTAGTGCAAGCCTTATTGATAAGAGTGATACATTATAGGCGCGAGCGACAACGGAAAACGATTCAAGGATATACACACGCGCATAAAGAACTTTATATAGGAAACATGTCGTGAGGGTTAACGATTGTGTTGTGTACTCAAAGAGTAATATATGTATGCATAAGAATCGTATCAATAAGATTTACATTATCTGAACACAGAGTTATTTTCAAAATAGTTATTTTTAAAGTATGATCTCTCCTAAGATCTCTTATGCATTGCATACATACTTTTCTCCATTATGTTACCTGATCTCTAAAAATAGTATTAAGATTTCTTTATTTTTGAGTGGTGGCAAGTTTTTAGACCAGTAACAATCAGCGCTTTTCCGCATATTAATTACTTAGAAATCGCACATACTCATACAATGTGTGCTATTGCCAATTAAGGACTCACACGATCTAAGGCATAAACATAATCTTAAAAGTTTTTTTTGTAACTTTGTTAAGCAAATGATATATTTTTATATTAAAGAAGGTCCAACGCGATAAACTTGGAGCCATAATATAAAATAATTTTTGGACCTTGCCCCCTTTAGTTATTATATGCAAAAATTGTGTAAAAATTTAACAAATTGTTTTTCTTAAAATTTTTAAGCTTAAATGACGAAGCTCAAATGTAGCCTGGTACTACTCTGTCCTATACCCTCCTCCCCTTTTGACCCCTAAATGACCCTATAAAATTTTTTTTTTTTTTAATTTTGTAAATAATTATCCCAAACATTTATTTTTAGAGTTATATGACAAAAAAAAATGTCTTCCAACGGCCCTTGCCAGGGCGAGCCCGCCAAAATACAGTTTTAATACCCCTAAAAGAGAATTGGACCGCATAGAGTATATATATTCAGTCATGAAGTCTATGACGGCCCATACGTTCGTCTGTGGAAAACATGATATTGTCTATTTTTGAACCCGCCCCTTTAGTGGGCGTTAACGTACGATATTATATAAAGCGTTGGTTTAAGTTAAACATTTTAAATTTATTTATTAAATATTTGGTGGGTATTTAAGATTCGACCCGGTCGAATATAACCTTGTTACTTGTTATATAATAATACTAGTTTTTGAAGCTTAAGGTCTTTATATATAATATATATATATATATATATATATATATATATATATATGTATATATATATATATATATATATATATATATGTATATATATAAATATATATATATATATATATATATATAGTATATATATATATATATATATATATATACATATATTTATATATATATATATATATATATATATATATATATATATATATATATATATATATACATATATATATTTATTTTCAGGAAATTGTTATATTTTCTTCTTTCAATCAAAAAAAGAATATGGAGGGTATATTCAGTTTGTTATTCCGTTTGTAACGCAGCGAAATATCCATCTGAGACCCCATAAAGTATATATATTCTTGATCAGTGATGAAGTCTAAGACAATCTGAGCATGTCCGTCCGTCTGTGGAAATTACGATTCAGTCCAAACGAAAAGAGCCAGACTCTTGAAATTTGGTAAAAATATATCTTAAAGGATAGCGCATGGTAAGTTTGTTGGAAAACTCTCTGAGTAAATTGGAAATCTCTCTTAGTAAATTGTGTGAAGAGTTGCCAAATATAGCATAAAATATTAATTTTGTAAGAGAAAGTATTCGTTTTGCATATAATAAACATTTGGCAATCCCTTCGAGGCAACAAATACGTCATCAAACGGTAATTCATGCGCAAGGCGTAATCTTTATTTTATTATTCTTGGGAGAATCAATAAAAAAACATAACAAAGAAATTGAGATTTCTATAAAAAGGGTCTACCGTGGCTTAGAAAAAAGCAACGACTTAAGGTCAAAAAAGTTAAAAATGCTGGATCAGCACCATGAAGTGATGAAACAACTCTGTGTTAAAAAAGTGGAAAGCATGATATTTACCAGTAAAAAAAAAAATTATAAAAATTGAAGAAAATAATCTTAAAATATTGGAGAGAAATAAGATAAAGTTATATATGTAATTTTTTAACATCAAGTAAATTCTTATATCTTTGATTATAGGATTAAGAGTTTATTTTTATACCCTTCACAAAAAAGTGAAAGGGTGTATATAGGTTTGTCATTCCGTGTGTAATTTCGTCGATATCAACATGGGACCCCATAAAGTATATATATTCTCGATCCTTATGAATAGCGATGACGATTGATCGATGTCCGTCTGTCTGTACGGTTTCCCAAGCCCCCAGAAGAGCTAGAGACTTCGTTCTTGGACCGTTGGTTTGGAAATGAACTTAAATAGAGTGGTATTGAAATTCAGAAAGATCAGAAGTATGGTTCCAGAGCTGGGAAGCTTACACCTGTATCTCGCCGCAAAATTTATACCAATAATCAATTTTGTTTAATGTTTGTAAATTAAAGCTATTTCGTGCTTTGGGAAGCCTCAATGGTCTATTAAAAACTAAAAAAATAAAAAAAAATTTTTCAGGGATGGGAAATAAAAATTTTTTTCGGCCTATTCCGTATATTGTAGTACATGTAGTAACTAAAATTGTAAAATATTTTAAGTTTTTCTTTAACAAAACCACTTTGTACGTCATGAAGATTTGCAATGGCCAAAAAGAAACTTTTTAATTCAAATTTTGCTTCTAGGGGTGGGAAATTGCATTTTTTTATACGTGGAAGTAATCCAACAGGCAACTGATGTTTTTTTTTGCTAACTAAAACTGTTTTATAATTTAGGAAGAACAAAATTGGTATAACAAATTCCAAAATAAAATTTTGAATCTAGGGATGGACAAGTGCAATATGTAATAGTACATAAAAGTGACCAAAATTGTTAAAAATTTTAAATTTTTCCTAAAAAAAATTACTTTACACCTCATGATACGTTCCACTGATAAAAAAAAACAAAAAATTAAAATTTCCTTTCCAGGGTTGGCAAAATGAAAGTTTTTTTTGTACATGCAATATTTTGTAGTACATGTAAAAACCAAAATGGTTGCAAAATTAGAGCTTTTCTAAAACAAAACTACTTTAAACCTCATGTAGATTTGCATTAACAAAAAAAATTAAAAAAATTTAAATTTCGTCTCCAGGGCTAGGAAATTGAATTTTTTTAATACATAAAAGTAACAAAAAAGGCAATTGACGTTATTTTTTTTTTTTGCTAAAACAGTTTTATATATTTGGAAGAATCAAAATGGTATCAAACATTTCCAAAAAAAAATCAAAATTTCGAATCCAGAGTTTGGCAAGTTGTAAGGTGCGCAAAAATGGGATGACGCAAACTATGCGTTGGAGCCGGCGCTTAAAAACGCTACTGGCTTGACTTAATATTTAGGCAGTTATAATGCCTTTTTGTTCTTAGCAGTTGAATGCTAATGTAATTGAAAGAGCCGATTTTAAGGCTGATAAGTAAGTTAATGTCTTTATTTTCGAAAATTTTGTTTCTTATATACTAATTTAGCGGTATACAAATTTGGTATATTTCCAATGACCCTTCTAATATTAACAGGTAGTTTTATTTGTTCTTACTTATAATATTGAATTGTTGTATTATAAAAAATAGGTAAAGTGAAGTAATATATTAGGGTAGTGTATATAGTTACAAATAATATATATAAGTGTATTACATTATAAAATAATTATAAATAAGTGTATTAAACATGAAATACACTACACCCTGCTCCTCAAGAAAAATTTTACAATTTTTAGAAATTCTAAATTTTTTTTTTTTAAGTGTTTAGATTTTAATATTATAAAATTTATTTGCTTTTATTTATTTTAATATTTTTTTATATTATTATTATTATGGTACTCTTTCAAGTTATTTTCTATGTCTAGAACAGTGTTTACTCCTTTTGTTTCTACAACTTTATAGGGACCGTTATATGGTGGTTGGTTTTTTTTTCGATTAAAGTTTCGAACAAGAACGAAGTCGCCTTTTTTCAAATTTAGGGGATTATTGTAAGAAATTCGGTACCTCTGTCCGATTTTAGTATTTTGAAGTGTCCATATATTAGGATGAAATTATTGACTATTGCCTTTGCGACTGTTCTCGCGTCTTTAGATTCGATAGGACACGCTACGATATATTTGGTTAGTTCGTCCTGCATTGTTAGTATGTACCTGAATTGTTTTGAGTACCTAAGGGGACCTACTGTGTCTATTGAAATGGTTTCAAAGCTACTTCCTGGTGTGTCCGTAACGGTTAATTTTTCTTTTGTATTTCTTGTTTCCTTATTTATTTTAAATTTTTCGCAATTGGAAACGTGTGCTTTCACCATTCTACTCATGTTCTTCCATATATACCTCTGTTTTAATTTCAGAGTTGTTTTTCTTATACCTAAGTGACCACCTATAGTTGAATCGTGATACTTCGTAATTAAATCTTTTTGCTTTTCTTTGTCTGTTACGGTCGTTGGCGACCTGTATATTAGGATTTTTAAACTTTCATTTTTCTTTCTTTTAATATTATTAAAAATGTTTTTGAATTGCTCTATATCTATTGTTCTAAATATCATGTCATTGGCTTCTAAAGCAAGTTCCTGTACGTTTTGTGATAGCGTAGTTGGTAGCAGTTTCTCCAAGGACAACTGTGTGTTCGGTGGATTATCGCCGCACCTTATTACTACCTCTAAACTAGAAACTATTATTCGAGGTTTTTTATATATATTGTTTACTTCAAATCCTAACTTTTTTACGTTTTTGACATCTGATGTCGACGTGCACTCCCAAATGAAATGTTCATTACACTTATCATTAGCACTACGGTTTCCATTGTTTGTGTGAGTTTGTTTTTCAAGTACTTTCTTCATATTGCGTGTTATGGCCAATATGTTATGTTGGTCAGTTTCGGTATTACGGGGGATTAGAGTTTTCAATGTATCTGTATCTATTTTTATTCTTGATAATGCATCAGCATTTGAATTCATTTTGCCCTTTTTGCACGATATTTCGAAATAATATTCGCTTAAGTCGAGTCTTATTCTAGTCATCTTGGACGATGGATTTATAGGTACGGACGGAAAAAGTTGATTGCCCAGTGAATGGCTAACAGTTCTTTTTCTATTACGGATTTGTTCACGTCATGCTTTGACAATGTCTTACTTGCGTAGGATATGGGTAAGTCTGATCCAATCTCTCCTTGTGAGAGGATTGCACCCAGAGCAAAATTGGATGCATCTGTTGTGACGATAAAAGGTTTTTGAAAATCAAGGTATTGTAGTATAGGGGGATTTAGTAATTTTGATTTTAGGGTTTCGAAAGATTGTTGACAATTTTCAGGCCACACGAATGGTTTGTCCTTTTTTAGTAACTGGTTTAAATCTCTTGCTATATCAGCGAAGTCTTTAACAAAGCGCCTATAATAATTGCAGAATGCGATGAATCTTCTGACTTCATCAGCATTTTGTGCTACAGGGTAATTTTTTATCACGCTATTTTTGTTTGGGTCAGTGCGTATACCTTTATTGGTTACGAGGTGACCTAAATAGACTACCTCAGTTTTTAAAAAACAACACTTACTTGTATTGAGTTTTAAATTGTATTGTTTTAAACGTTCAAAAACTTTTATTAAATTGCTGTGGTGATGCTTTATGCTGCATCCAAACGCGATTATATCATCTACGTACAGAAAGGCTTCTGCGCTTAAGCCGCTTAATGCTATCGTCAGCATGCGCTGGAAACTGTTGGACGATATTTTGAGACCGAATGGTAACCTTGTAAACTGAAAATGACCATTTCTTGTTGAAAACGAAGTTAAAGGTCTCGAATCTTTGTCTAAACTAATCTGATGGAACGAACTGCTCATATCTAGAGTTGAAAAATATTTTGCTCTACCTAATTTGTCTAATACGTCTTCCAATCTTGTCAATGGGAACTTATCATTTACGATTTTTTTATTCAATTTTCTGAAATCTACGACTAGACGCCACTTCCGTTTGTCATCTGCTGACTTTTTGGGCACTACTAACAGTGGTGAGTTATAGGGGCTCACTGAGTGTTCAATTATTCCATCTTCCAATAACTTGTTCATTAATTTCTTCCATTTGCATTTCTGGCAATCTGTATGGTTTGATATATACTGGGGTATTATCTACTGTTTGTAGGTGTTGAGTATAAAAATTGTTTACCGTGAGCTGCTCACTTTCAATATGAAAAATTTCACTATATTTGGCTACAATGTCCATTAACGACTGTTTTGCTGTCGGGTCAATTGATTCAATATTAAGGTTTTTTAAGACTTTTGCAACACGATTTTCGGTGTGCCTATTTTTAATTGTTTTGTAGTTATATACTTCGTAATTATCTAGATCCCTTTTGTCTAGGTCCAAATTTTTTATTTTAATGTCGTCGTTGGTGGTGTTTAAGACTTTTATATGTTGTCTGCCTACTGCAGGTATTATACTATTAGCAACAAAAACTCCTGGTGCTATCTCTTTATTTAAAACAATGCTTTCTTTTTCTGTGTATATGTTTATTGGGACGATTGATTCTGAATGAGCAGGTATACTAATATGTGTTATATACGCATTTGGGTGTGATCGGTAGTATAAATTCTTTTTCTGTTACATTAGAGGTTATTGTATAGGTTTCAAATTCTATTTTGCATTTATATTTCTCTAGTATATCTCTTCCAATGATACCATCAGTGGGTATAGGAAAATCAGATGGTACAACATGAAATTCATGTGTTATATTATCATCATCAAAATGTAAATTTAAATTTGCTGTACCGATACTTTTGATTGTGTCTGAAGTGATACCACTTAGTGTTGAAACATTTCTAGTATCTATATTTTCAGTTTTGTGTTTTTTGCATATTGATACTTCGGCTCCTGTGTCCATCAAAAAATTTAAGTTTCCTTTTTTATTTCTAAAGCTCGTTGTTATTAGATTATATATATTTGTTGAAAATGTAAAAATTTTTGGCTCTGGATAACATTGTGCGTTATTCTGCCTACTTAGTTTCCCTGTCTATTCACTCTTGTGGTTGAGTTTCTGTTGTTACTATTGTTATTGTTACTATTGTTATTATCCCTACTATAATTGTTTCTGAAGTTGCCGTTATTACTTCGGTTATTTCTTTCATAAGTTCTTTGCCCATGATAAGAATTATCAACGCGACCTCTATTACCTTGGTAATTGTTTCTATTGAAATTTCTATGATAGTGTTGGTTAACGCTACTATTATATCTGTACTGGTTATTAAATTGACTGTCGCCATATATTCTATTATTTCTACTAAATTGGGGATCATTCCTATTTGAGTTATGCTCATTTGTTCGACGGTCAACCCTGAAAATGTTTGCATCATTGCTATGTAAATTTTGCTCTAAAGTTACGCACTTCTGTACCGCTTCATTCATGGTTTTTGGGCTGCTTGTTAGCAAAATATTTTTGAATTCATTATTTATTCTTTTTATAAAAACATTCAAAGCCATGCTGTCACTCATTTTGTAGATGGCGTCTTTCGCCTCTTGAGTTGGTGTCTCAATCGCTTTTATATGAAAATCGCTCAATTGCTCTGTGAGCACAGTGATCGACTCTCTAAACGCTGAAACAGTCAGGCCTCCTTGCTTTACTAACTCTGTTAGTACCTGTTGCAATGTCTTCGGATTCGGGTACGCTTCAATCAATAGTTTTTTTAATTCTGCTAAGGATGTTGGTCTATTCGCACGCCCTAACACACTGCGAACATGCGCCGTTAGCTTAAAATTGTATATATATTTTATGTATATTTCCCTATCTTCGGTTCTTATTAGATCGTGCAACAATTCGGTTTGAACTATGAAGTCCTCCAAATATTCGTACGAACCCTTGAATGTTTGTATATTTTTGCCAACTACCGATATATCGAATAGTGCCATATCTTCTGTTTTATTATTTGTGCCCGTGGTTTTTAATGTTTTAATGCATAAATTTTCTATTAAACTGAATAATTTTTTATACAAATCGTTAAACGTGATAATGAATGTTTTACTTTTTGTATCCTCTAAATTTTTAAAAATTTCATCGACCTCTGTTCTTATTTTTAACAATCGCGTTAATTTTTCTTCTTTATATTCTGTAGAGTAAACTCTGTCGTTACTTTTCTATAAATTCTTTTCTAATTTTTCTAATTCTATAAAATATTCCTCTATTTTATCCATAAAATCAAAATATAGAATATGTTATGACATAAAAAAATTCATAAAATTATAACTTTGTGGCAACACTCAATTCAACGAGAGTAGTGGTGCCCTCTATAGGAAATATTGTGGCTAAAATCAATTTTGTTTTATTAATACAGGGTTGTTGCGCTGTCAGTCCTTCACAGCTGACATTAATTTGCCTCTTCGCGTTTTGTTCTTTTTAGTTATTTTTTTGTTGTTGTATAATTTAGCGTATAAGAAAATATTGCTTATAAATTTTATACTTTAATGATAATATGTTGAGTTTCTACTTGTGTTGTGTAAAAGTTTTGTGTTTTAATTTTTTTTGTTTATAATATTTTATAATTGTTTAAATATTTGATAATTGTTTAAATTATTTGATAATTGTTATGATTTTTTTCATTATTTGTAATGAAAAATGTGTGTTTATTTTTTTTTATAATAATTTTAAATAAATGTATACATATTGTTTGAAAAACAAAAAATTTTGTGTGTGGTTTTTATTTTATTTGTTTCGTCGGGCATTGAGCAAGGCCTCATATGCTTCGATTTGCATCCAAAGCTCAGATGCTATCTCCCATGCTGGCGGAGGATCTGCATTTACTGACGCTCTCAAAGCTGCTAACTGACGGCGTATTTTCACAATTTTTCCACCTCTCCTGTGTTTGGGTTTTTCGGAAGGTGGAATGGACTTCAATTTTTTATCTGTCCTCTGCTGCTGTCTTCTCTTGTACTCCTCAATTGTGAGGGGTCTGGGGCCGGACACTATTGCTGCGGCTGTGTATTTTGGTGCTTCTTCCGATGCACCAACCGGTTGATATTCCTCTAATGGGATTTTTCTTTGTTCGTTGGGCAGGATCGCCATGTAAGGTGCGCAAAAATGGGATGACGCAAACTATGTGTTGGAGCCGGCGCTTAAAAACGCCACTGGCTTGACTTAATATTTAGGCAGTTATTATGCCTTTTAGTTCTTAGCAGTTGAATGCTAATGTAATTGAAAGAGCCGATTTTAAGGCTGATAAGTAAGTTAATGTCTTTATTTTCGAAAATTTTGTTTCCAATGACCCTTCCAATATTAACAGGTAGTTTTATTTGTTCTTACTTATAATAGTGAATTGTTGTATTATAAAAAATAGGTAAAGTGAAGTAATATATTAGGGTAGTGTATATAGTTACAAATAATATATATATAAGTGTATTACATTATAAAATAATTATAAATAAGTGTATTAAACATGAAATACACTACAAAGTGCAATATTTTATAGTTCATGAAGGTGACCAAAATGGTTCAAAATTTTAAATTTTTCTTATATACATAATACTTCTATTTACCTCATGAAGAGTTGCATTGGTAAAAAAAAATTATAGTTTCACTTCCAGGGTTAGGAAATTTAAAGTTTTTTTGGTACATGCAATATAATGTAGTACATAAAAGTGACCAAAATGGTTTCAAATTTTAAGTTTTTCTTAAATAAAACGACTCTATACCTAATGAAGACTAGGATTGCTAAAAAAAAATTAAAATTTCACTTCCAGGGCTGGGAAATTTTAATATTTTTTTATAAAAAAATAATAAACATAAAATAAAACTAATTTGTAAGGAACTTATTATTTTTGAGAAACGATCATTTAGCTTGAATAATTGGAAACCAAAAATAATGATTTTTGAGTATACAAATATATGTGTAGTTCATAGAGAGCTTGCTATATTATTACGAATATTTTGAAAAGTTGAAAGATACGTGTATCGTTCAAGTGAATTTGTTTAACCTTCTGTAGGACTTTCAGTTGGTTCAAGATTGTCTATCATATGACTATCATATTCGCATTTATGTATATGTTATGAAAATATTTTGTAACGCTACACACATGTTAATGATTTTAACTTTGGCTCATAATGCAGCACTCGACAGTCTTTTTTATACCCTTCACAAAAAAGTGAAAGGGTATATATAGGTTTGTCATTCCGTGTGTAATTTCTTCGATATGCACATGGAACCCCATAAAGTATATATATTCTGGATCCTTATGGATACCCATGACGATTGAGCGATGTCCGTCTGTCCGTCCGTCTGTACGTGAAATCGGGTTTCCCAAGCCCCCAGAAGAGCTAGAGACTTCGTTCTTGGACCGTTGGATTGGAAATGAACTTAAATAGAAATTCAAAAAGGTCCGAAGTATTGTTCCAGACCTGGGAAGCTTACACCTATATCTCGACGCAAAAGTTAGACCAAAAATCAATTATTTTTTTATTGTTTGTAAGTTAAACCTATTTCGTACTTTGGGAAGCCTCAATGGTCTATTAAAAACTAAATAAATAAAATTTTTTTTCCAGGGATGGGAAATTAAAAATTTTTATTTATTTTGCCTATTCCGTATTTTGTAGTACATGTAGTAACTAAAATTGTTAAAAATTTCAAGTTTTTTTTTAACAAAACCACTTTATACGTCATGAAGATTTGCATTGGCAAAAAAAAAAAACAAATCAAAAATTTTAAATTCAAATTTTGCTTCCAGGGAAATTGAATATTTTTTATACATGAAAGTAATCAAACAGGCAACTGATGTTGTTTATTTTTGTTTTTTGCTAACTAAAAATGTCTTATAATTTAGGAAGAACATAATTGGTATCAAAAATTCAAAAATTAAATTTCGAGTCCAGGGATGGACAAGTGCAATATTTTATGGTACATTAAAGTTACCAAAATGGTAAAAAATTTGCAATTTTTCGTAAATAAAACTACCTTATACCTCAAGAAGCGTTGCACTGATAAAAAAAAACAAACAAAAAAAAAATTAAAATTTCGTTTCCAGGGTTGGAAAAATTAAATTTTTTTTGGTACATGCAATATTTTGTAGTACATGTTATAACCAAAATCGTTGCAAAATTCGAGTTTTTTCTTAAACAAAACTACTTTATACCTCATGAAGATTTGCATTGATAAAGAAAATTTTAAAAATTTAAATATCGCTTCCAGGGTTGGGAAAATTAAATTTTTTTTGGTACATGCAATACTTTGTAGTACCCGTTATAACCAAAATGGTTGCAAAATTCGAGTTTTTCTTAAACAAAACTACTTTATACCTCATGAAGATTTGCATTGATAAAGAAAATTTTAAAAAATTTAAATATCGCTTCCAGGGTTGGGAAATTGAAATTTTTTTTTTAAACATAAATGTAACCAAAAAGGCAATTGACGTTGTTTTTACTAATTAAAACTATATTTATAACCTATATGGTTATGAATATTAAGTTTTTCTTAAATAAAACTATTTCACGCCTCATTAAAAGTTGCATTGGTAAAAGAAATTTAAATGTCGTTTCGAGGGTTGGGAAATTGATATATATATATATATATATATATATATATATATATATATGTATATTCTGCATAAAAATAACCAAAAAGGCAAGTGACGTTGTTTTTTTTGCTAATTAAAGCTGTTTTATAATTCAGGAAGAACAAAATTGGTATTAAAATCTTAAAAAATCAAAATTTCGACTCCAGGGTTGGACAAATGATATATGTTATGGTGCATGAAAGTGACCAAGAAGTTTAAAAATGTTAATGTTTTTTGTCAAGTAAAACTATGTTACACCTCACTAAGAATTGCATTGGTAAAAAAATAAAAATTCCAGAGTTGGGAAATCGAAATATTTTTCGTACATAATAGTACATACATAAATTCCAAATTTTGTGCTTTTAGTGAATTAAACCTATTAGATATTTCAAAAAAAAATTTAACTAGTATCAAAATATTATAAATTCGTGTAGTGTACCCATATATATATACTATGTAGTGTACCCATATATATGTACTATGTAGTGTACCTATATAAGTATAATAAGTCAATAGGTGCACTTTCCCAGAGGAATGTCAAACAACAAATACTATACACTTATATAAAACAACAATTATTAAATATTGTAAACTTTCCCAGAGGAATGTCAAACAACAAATACTATACACTTATATAAAACAACAATTATTAAATATTGTAATTTTAAGAATACCGCTAGTTACATATAAAAAGGAAGAAATTTTTAAATAAAAATTAATCTTGACTTAGCCTTCAAATCGGCTGTTTTATTTCAAGAAGCATTTCATCTGCTAAAAAAGGCATTAAACTGCCTCAAGAAAAAAATAAGCCAGTGGCGTTTTTAAGCGCCGGCAAAAAACAAAAAAATACAAATATTGAAAAATTCAACATTACATGGCGATCCTGCCAAACAAACAGGAACTTCCCGTAGAGGACTATACACCGGTCACTGAAATCAAGGAGGCGACACTTCAATCCGGCCCCAGACCCCTCACAATAGAAGAATATAGGAGAAGACAGGAACGGCGATCGGAGCAGAAGCTCACCACCATCCCAACTACAGCAAAACCAAAACATAAACGAGGTGGTAAACTGGTGAGAATCCGTCGCAAATTAGCAGCGTTAAGAGCGACAGTGAATGCTGATCCTCCGCCAGCCTGGGAAATAGCATCGGATCTCTGGATGCAGATTGAAGCATATGAGGCCTTGTTGCATTCCCATCGAAATAAATAAAAAAAAAAACACAATAAATTTCTTTTTTTTTTCACATATATGCACATGTATATTTAAAACATAATTAACATATACAATAAATAATAAAAATGTTACTATAAAACAAACTCAACATTAAAATTAAACATTTCACAAGATAAAAAAAAACAAAAGAACTGAATTGTATAAAACGCGAAGAAGCAAACTAATCAGCTGTGAATAATTGACAGCACAATCAGCCCTGTCTTAGCGAAAACGTAATTTTTATTCGTAATATTAACAGTAGATGGCACTACTACTTTTTTTTTTAATTAAGTGTTGCCAGTAAGAAAATTTTTTAAATATTGGTTTTATAATTAATATGCCATAGTTTTAATGGAAGAAGTTAAAAATTATTATATTGAACTAGAAAAATTAGAAAAGAATATAAAAAAAGTAAAGACAGAATTTACTCCCCTAGCTATAAAATTGAAAAATTATCGCGCTTAATTGAGACTAAATTAGAAATCGACAATATTTGTAGTCGTTTGCTGGAAGAAGAGACCAAATCGTTTATAATCAAATTCAATGAGTTGTACACAAGAGTGTTGAACTTAGTAAATAATATAAATATTAAAGAAAGTACAGATTTAACAAATAACTCGCACGCAGGTGTTGCAGGGGAAACTACTAATATGGCACAATTCGATATTGGGGTTGTGAGTAAAAACCTTAACGTTTTTAAAGGGTCATATGAGGTGTTAGAAGATTTCATAGTGCAAACAGAGCTATTGCATGATATTTTAAGAACAGAAGACCGAGAGATATTTATAAAGTATGTCTATAATTTCAAACTAGCTGCAAATGTCAGGAGTGTTTTGGGACGTTCTAACAGACCTACTACGTTTAATGAATTGAAGAAATTGTTAGTCAATGCGTACCCAAACCCAAGAACTCTGCAACAAGTCTTAAGTGAGTTAGGATCGACAATGCAAGGAAACTTGAGTGTATCAGCCTTTAGAGAGAAAGTTGCATTGTTGGCAGAACAATTGAGTGATTTTGAACTCAAAGCAATAGAAAATCCATCGCAGGAAACAAAAAACGCAATATTTAAAATGAGTGAAAATATGGCTTTAAATGTGTTTACAAAAGGTGTTAATGCTGAATATAAAAATATATTGGTAGCAAGTGGTCCAAAAACTCTTAATGAAGCTGTAGAGAAATGCATTATAGTGGAAAGAAACATGCAAACTAATGATTGTAGTATTTTTAGAATCAATAGGCGTGAAAATGAACGTAGGTACAATTCGCAGAGAACGTATGGGGATCATAAAGGGTACAGAGGTCAGAGATATCCGAACCAAAATAATAGCAGAAATAACAACGATTATAATAATAGATTTTACGGTAATAATGCTAACTACGATCGCAATGGATATGGCAACAACAATAACAATAATAGGTACAGAAACAGTAGTAATAATGCGAATAGAAACTTTGCAACAAGAAATAATGATAATAATATGAATTCCTTATATAGAAATGGTAATGATGGGAACAATTCGCCATATAAACCCAGTGATAGTAGACGTAACCAGGGAAACTAATAGCGCCGGATAGCAAAGATTGTTATCCAGGAGGGCAAAAATGTTTCAAAATCTCAAATAATACTGATAATTCAATAACAATAAGTTGCGTTACCATAAATAAAGAGCTTAAGTTTTTGGTGGACACCGGAGCGGATATTTCTATTTGCAAGCGAGGTAATATAGAAAACATAAATGAACGTAATATATCATCACTAAGTGGTATTACTTTAGATACGATTGAAAGTCTTGGCACCGCATATTTAACCTTAAAATTCGAAAATAAGCAGATAACTCACAAATTTCACATAGTTGAAGATAATTTCCCAATTAGTACTAATGGAATCATTGGCAGGGACTTTTTAGAAAAGTATAAATGCAAGATTGATTTTGAAACATACACGCTAACCATCAATATAGCTGATGAAGGAGTTATTTTACCGATTACCCCAAAACGCGTTTATAAAACTGAAATATGTATACCAGCACGCTCAGAACTAATAGCACCAGTCAGCATATGTACGAATCAGGAAAGCATTGTTTTGAACAAAGAATTATGTCCGGGAATTTTCGTAGGAAATAGTATTGTACCATCAACAGGTCTACAATACATAAGATTGTTGAACACAACTAACAAAGATGTAGTTTTAGATGATCTGAATTTAGAAACAAAGCCATTAGCAAATTACAATATATACAATTGCGGCAGCAATATCAGTACAAGTAAAAACAGAATACAAAAAGTTTTAGAAGATTTAAATATCGAATCTATAGATCCGTTAGCTAGGCAGTCCTTAAAAGACATAGTTACAGAGTATAATGATATATTCCACCTTGATGGTGACAAATTAACAACAAATAATTTCTATAGTCAAAACATTCAGATGGCAGATTCTTCACCTGTTTACATAAAACCGTACAGATTACCTGAATCACAAATAAGCGAAATAAACAAACAGGTAAATAAATTGTTAGGAGATGGTATCATTGAACCATCTGTGAGTCCTTACAATTCTCCGTTATTGGTGGTACCGAAAAAATCAGCAAGTGACACAAAGAAATGGAGATTAGTAGTTGATTTCCGGAAAGTAAATGAAAAAATAGTAAGCGACAAGTTTCCATTAACAAGAATCGAAGATGTCTTAGACAAGTTAGGTAGGGCTAAATATTTTTCTACACTGGATATGACTAGTTCATTTCATCAAATCGCCTTGGATAAAGAATCAAGACCGATTACCTCATTTTCTACTAGGAATGGTCATTTTCAATTTACTCGGTTACCTTTTGGACTGAAGATATCGTCGAATAGTTTTCAAAGGATGCTTACAATTGCGTTGAGTGGCTTGGGTGCGGAAGCGTTTTTATATGTCGATGACATTATTGTTTTTGGTTGTAGTATTCAACACCATCACGAGAACTTGGTAAAAGTCTTTGAAAAATTGAAGCAGTACAATTTAAAACTAAATACGTGTAAATGCTGTTTTTTAAAAACAGAAGTAGTTTATCTAGGTCACCTTATAACTGATAAGGGTATAAGTACCGACCCTGCCAAACACGAAGTGATAGAAAATTATCCAGTTCCCAAAAATGTAGATGAAGTCAGACGTTTTGTAGCGTTCTGTAATTACTACAGGCGTTTCGTTAAAAACTTTGCTGAAATAGCTAGAAATTTAAATAAATTGTTAAAGAAAAATACCGTTTTCAAGTGGGATGAAGGTTGTCAAAAGTCTTTTGAAACATTAAAATCAAAATTAATTAACCCACCAATACTCCAATATCCTGATTTCAGGAAACCGTTTATATTAACTACTGATGCATCTAATTATGCGCTTGGGGCAGTCTTATCACAAGGCGAGATTGGGTCAGATATGCCCATATCGTACGCGAGCAAATCGTTAGGTAAGCATGATATAAACAAGCCAGTTATAGAAAAAGAGCTGTTAGCTATACATTGGGCTATAAACTTTTTCCGTCCGTATCTTTATGGTAGAAAATTCTACGTAGTAACAGACCATAGACCCTTAGTATCGTTATTTTCTCACAAAAATCCGTCATCAAAAATGACCAGAATTAGGTTGGATTTATGTGACTACGATTTTGAAATATCTTATAAGAAAGGCAAGATGAATAGCAATGCAGATGCGTTGTCAAGAATAGTATTGAACAGCGAATCATTAAAAACGTTAATCCCTACCGAAAAAGTACAAGTGAATAATGATATATTAGTGATGACTCGAAACATGAAAAATAAACAGGATATACAAAAAGATGTTGAGCATGAAGGTGGCGTCTCCAGTAAAGAGCCTGATCAACTTTTTATTTGGGAATGCACTTCAATCTCAGACATTAAATCGATGAAGAGACTCAGGTTTGAAGTAATAAAAACAATTAAAGCACCTCAGGTTGTAGCAAATGATTTAGAGGTTGTAGTGAGATGTAGTGATAATCCATTAAACGCAAAGCCGTATTTGGAGAAACTACTATCGAAACTACTATCAATAAATGTAAAAGAACTGGCATTAAATGCTCAGGATGAAATTTTCAAGTTAGTAACAAAGGAACAGTTTAAAGATACGTTCAACAAATTAAGAGTTAAAAATAAAGCAAATTTAAGAATATTAATATATAAAGAGCCGGTAAGGGTATATGATAGGAAAGTACAGGATACTCTCATTAATGAGTACCATAGTTCTACTATAGGAGGACACCTAGGTGTCAGAAAAACGACGCTAAAAATTAAACAAAAATACATATGGAAGAATATGGGTAGAATGATTAAGCAGCATATATTAAATTGTAAAGAATGCAAAATCAACAAGCAAACGAAACACACCAAAGAAAAGCTAACACTAACAGATACGCCAGGGACTAGCTTCGAAACAGTGTCAATAGACACGGTGGGTCCCCTTAGATTTTCAAATAATTTTAGATACATACTAACAATACAGTGCGATTTAACAAAGTATATTATTGCATGCCCCATTGAGACGAAGGATGCTAAAACTGTTGCAAAGGCTCTTGTAGAGAACGTGATTTTAAGATACGGGCATTTCAAAATTCTTAAGTCAGACAGAGGTACTGAGTTCGTAAATGAATTAATGGCAGAAGTATGTGAGCTACTGGAAATAAAACAGATTTTCAGCGCTCCGTACCACCATGAAACTCTTGGATCAGTTGAAAGAAGTCATAGAGTACTGAATGAGTTTCTCTTAGGCTTCTGTAAAGACAATGAATGGGATCATTGGATACCTTATTTCTGTTTTGCGTATAACACAACACCACATATAGACACAAACTACACTCCATACGAGCTAATATTCGGTAGATTACCAAACTTGCCTAATGATAACTTATTACATTTTGAACCAATCTATAATATAGATAATTATTCGAAAGAATTAAAAGCTAGATTAAAATTTTCTTTGCAAAAAGCACGAGAGTTATTGGAGATATCAAAAAGGAAACGCATTGAACAACACGTAATATGTAATCCGTTAAATTTGAATATAGGAGATATGGTCTTAGTAAAAACCTTTAATAGAAAAAAAAATCAACCACCATACCATGGTCCATATAGAATAGTACAAACTAAAGGAGTAAACTCTGTCATAGACCTAGGAAGTAAGTTAAGAGAAATACATAATAATAATTTAAAGAAATATTAATATGTTATAATTGTAAAAAAAAAAAAAAAAAAAAAAAAAAAAAATTTTTTATTTTAAAAATCATAAAATTGTAAAATTTTTCTTAAGGGGTAGGGTGTAGTGTAGCCATATATATATACTATGTAGTGTACCCATATATATGTACTATGTAGTGTACCTATATAAGTATAATAAGTCAATAGGTGCACTTTCCCAGAGGAATGTCAAACAACAAATACTATACACTTATATAAAACAACAATTATTAAATATTGTAAACTTTCCCAGAGGAATGTCAAACAACAAATACTATACACTTATATAAAACAACAATTATTAAATATTGTAATTTTAAGAATACCGCTAGTTACATATAAAAAGGAAGAAATTTTTAAATAAAAATTAATCTTGACTTAGCCTTCAAATCGGCTGTTTTATTTCAAGAAGCATTTCATCTGCTAAAAAAGGCATTAAACTGCCTCAAGAAAAAAATAAGCCAGTGGCGTTTTTAAGCGCCGGCAAAAAACAAAAAAATACAAATATTGAAAAATTCAACATTACATTCGGTTCCAGGGTTGGAAAATTTAAATATTTTTGGTATATAAAAGTACATATATAATTTCCAAATTTTGTTTTTTAGTGAATTAAAGCTATTTTATTTATTATTAGAAAAAATTAAATTAGTATTAAAAAGTTCGGTTCCAGGGTTGGAAAATCGACATTTTCCGATTCATAAAAGCAGCCATTTTATTTGTTATTTTTTTATTTTTATGATGAATTATACCTATTTTATACATCAGAAAGAAGTAAATTAGTATTAAAAACCAACAAAATCTAAAAGACGATTCTACGGTTGGACAATTAGAACTTTTTGGGGTACATGAAGCGGATTTTTTGTTTTGTTTTTGAAAGACGTTCATAGGTATTAGATATAAAAACAAGTAAAAACGTTATATTCGACCGGGTCGAATCTTAAATACCCTCCAAATATTTAGTAAGTGAATTTGAAATGTTTAACTTGGTGGGACAGAGTTCCTTTATATAATATCGTACGTCAACGCCCACTAAAGGGGGCGGGGTTCAAAAATATGCAATATCATGCACAGACGAACGTATGGGCATTGCTAGACCGTTTTAGACTTCATCACAATTCTCTTTGGAGGCTATAAAAACTGTATTTTGGCGGGGTCGCTCTGGCAAGGGCTGTGGGGGAAACATTTCACCTTTGTCATTTAACTCTAAAAATAAATGCTTGGGATAATTATATACAAAATTAAAATTTCTTTTTTTTGGTAGGGTCATTTAGGGGCAAAGGAAGAGGGGGGGGAGGTAGGGCAGAAATCGGCAGTCATAAAACTCTAAAGATAAATGCTTCGGATGATTATATACAAAATTTAAAAAAAATTTTTTTTTTTGGTAGGGTCATTTAGGGGGCGAAGGGGAAGGAGGGGGTAGGGTAGAGTAGTACCAGGTTTAGTCTCAGCTTCGTCATTAAAGCTTAAAAGTGTTATTTTTAAGGAATGTAGGCTTAAGTAAAACAATTCGTTAAATTTTTATACTATTTTTGCCTATAATAACGCCCACTGAAGTGGGCGGGGTCAAAAATATTTTTATTTTATTTAATGGCTCCAAGTTTAAGGCGTTGGACCATATTTGACATAAAAATATATCATTTGCCTAACAAAATAACCAAAAAACTAAAAATTATGTTGTTTTTTCTGGGTTGGTTTAGTTCTTCTTATGGGAACTTTTTTCCCTCTTGCCCGATTTAGCCCATCTTCGAACTTAACCTGCTCTAAGTTTTAAAATATATTTATGCCAAATTTCAAGAGTCTAGCTCTTTTCGTTTGGACTGAATCGTGATTTCCACAGACGGACGGACGGACATGCTCAGTTCGTCTTAGATTTCATCACTGATCAAGAATATATATACTTTATGGGGTCTGAGATGGATATTTCGATGCGTTACAAACGGAATGACAAAGTGAATATACCCTCCAAATTCTTTTTTGGAGGGTATAAAAAAAATAAACATTTAGCTTCCTAGCCGATAAATTTAAACGTTTTCTTAAATATAAAAGTAACCGATAACATCATTTTGATTTTTTAATTAAAACTACTTTCTGTTTTGGCAAGAAAGAAAGAAGAATTACATCTGCGAAGGGTATTTAAGATTCGGCACAGCCGAATATAGCACTTTTACTTGTTTTAAATAGTTTTGTTCCATAATACTTTTGAAAGGACTCGTATTCCAAACGAATGAATCGTGACATGCTCCTGGATGTGTGGCATCAACAAATCTCAATTTCATTTTGCTGTCACATATCTGCAAAACAATCATACTCGTGTATAATATCAAAGAGATTAACATTTATTTTTAAAAAGTAATTAACCAGTGTGGTATTTAAGCTATAGTTTTCTTTACGGTTGTAATATAAGTGCTTATTTTTTCTTAGGGGCTACAATGTTGATGTGCCTGCCATCAATACATTCCACTACACCAGGTATCCCAAATTTACGGTAGAACTCCTGAGCTGTCACTCGAGATTCTTCTTCGGTAGGATAAGTTATCCACTTGGCACAACGATTTTTTTTAACATTTACTACTTTCCACTACTTTACTTCATAGTCTCTGGCTACTCCTTTCTGATAGCCCGTAATCTTTGTTCACCCTATAATGTTGGATAAATCTAACACAAAAAAGTCAATTTATAAGTAAAATTTTTTGTAACATTAATTAACTTACAATGTGTCTGGTAAATCCAACGGGTTAGAAGAATCTCGCAAATTTCGACGAATGCGATGTTTTCTGGATTCCTCTTCTTGTTGTAAAATTAATGTTCCTATTCTAAACATTTTTATTTAATTAAACTTTTATTTCTTTTGAAATTTTATTTAATATGTTATATGGGTGTATATTTTGCATCTCAACTACATAATTTGATTTCTTATGTTATTTTAAGCTTCTTTCATTTATTACATTCACTTGGAACTGATAGCGAGAAAAATTTTTCAAGGGAGTATCACGATAGCTTATTTTCCTTCGAGGGAATTGCAAATTTGATGGGAACAAATATATCACATGTTGTTCCCGATAGGGGTGATAGTTTTGATATAAAAGTTAAACGAGAAAAAATTTTCACTTGTATACATTTATTTTTTGCAATTTAGTTCTCATTTAATTTTTTTTATGTTATCAAAAAGTGATTTAATGTACAGACATATAGGTATGAATACTTTTTTGCCGTTTTTTAGTCGTGAATAATACAGAAGTAACGGCGGCAAACATATACTAAAGCCGTCTCACCTAAAGATTTTCAGCCGTTCGACTCGGAGCTATTTTATGACAAAACAAAAACATATGTACCTGAAAGAGTGCTATTATTTTATGACTTTTTTGTATGCAGCACAACAACAACTTTTTTAACCCTAATCTTACTAACATGTGTTTGTGAGACACATTTTGATGTTTAAGTCAGTGTAGTAACGAAAATATTCGGCATATCGCAACCAAACTTCTTGACTTTTATTTTACATTTGTTTTGTATAGTTTAACAAAAAAAAGTTTGTAAATTTTTAATTATTTCATTTTTTATAAGCCAAAACAAAAAAATGCAACATAAACTACCGACATGTGTCTCCTAGACACATAAAAGCTGCGGAAGCACTTCTTGGTCCCCAAATACGTCAAAGGTCACGAAATAAATTACAATGGCCTATAGTTCAGTGCATGCAGCAAGTTCTTCAGGAAGAAGCTTCACCAAATGTTACTTATTGTGCAAAAAATAAACGCAAAAGATGCTATATGTGTGATCCTAAAAAAAGCCGTATAGTTAAACAATGCTGTCAAAAATGTAATAATAATGTTTGTAATGAACATGGTATAAAAACTTTTGTATTCAAACAATGTGCTTAATAATAAATTTTGTCCAAACATACTTGTTTTTAATTAGTTAAAGACACATGTTGGTAGGATTTGTAATATTTATTGTCGGTATGATTAGGATTAAAGTGGTCAAACACTACACACTAGAGCGTCTCGCCTTACAGGCAAAAAAAAGTTCGCCGTACACCACCGAATATAAAGCATTGTTTCCAGTTGGTTCCGAAAATTTTTTGTTTCTTTTTTTGCCGAAAGTAAAAATACATTTTTCGTTATATCTTCTACATTTTCAGTCGGACCTCAAAGAGTGATACATCGATGTTTTTGTCTCGAGGAGGGCAATGTTTTGCTTTAACCTCAAATATACCGTTCTTGTATTTACCCACCAGATCTCAGCTCCTACCACCCTAATGTGCAAACTAAGTATATCAGAAAATTACAGCACGCAAAAAAACCATTAAACTTTTATTAAGGAAGTTTTTCAATAATTCTAACAGAACTATTAAAAAAAGAAATATATATTTTTGATGAACGTAGGGGTAGTCTTTTTAAATTTTTTGTCATATCGTCGATGTATATAGTCTGATCTTATAGTGTTGTTAAGACATGTAGTTATTTTTATTCTAGTGATTATTTTCCTTATTTAATAAATTTGCTTATATATATTTTTTATTAATATATAGGCCAACTGGCAATAACCTTTAATTACAATTTTATTTATTTGCTTACTCAACCTATTGACTATTCATATTAATATAAATTGCATGTCATGTTTAATATATAGGTCAACAAAGAATGTATTATTAATTATTTAAAAAATCAGTTAAGCATTTTTTTGTCCAATTTGTATAACTAAGCATTTTTCTTTAATGTCTTAATTATATTTAAAGAGAAGTAAAATAAAGTTTTATTTAGTGTTTTATGATACGGCAATTCTATTGTTTTATTGTTCAACACTGCCCTTCAAGTTTCCAAGTTCTTGTAAGGAACAAAAACGTAAATTAGTGAAGGCCTAAATTTATGTGTTTAGACCACCAACCACTAATTCACTCACATCAAACATTTTAGTGACCCCTAAATTTAAAAATACGCAACCATCTTTGAAGGCGGCAAGGGCATCTTGCTCATCATCAAGGACATTTTGCTTATCATCAAGGCAAAGCAGTAATATATCAAGACATTGGCTTACCACCCATCATCAACAAATTACTCAGCGCAGGAAAAGTCAACATGTCAAGTTTGGAAAATCTATTGTCCCAACAGGAGGTGAGGGCAATTGAGATTGAAAGGATAGTCTCCAATATTAGAAAGGCTCCACAAGATCGGAGGACGGTAGAATTTTACGAAACCAAACACGAGGAATTAAGGGAATTATGGATAGCTTTTGATAAAACGGAAAATACAATAAGAAGAGATCCAACATTGACAGATGATGATCCATATATTACTAAAGATCTGCACAAAACAATTGGAAATACATATAGCACAACAATTGAACTAATTGAGACTCAGATATCTAAGCTACGCGAGAAAAAGGAATACCCCAAACCTGTACCAACAACAAGAGAGCAGCAAATATAACATGCTACAACTGATCAACATATATCAAATTGTAACATGGGTTTAATTAGGATGCTAAAGGCCCGTATGACGGCTTTGACACGCTTGGTGAACGGGTTATCATCAGTAAATAATGACCAACCATCACAATTTTATAAAATTAAAAGCGAAGGTATAAAAAACTTGTGGTCTCAAATTCAAAATTTATCTGATGATATATGGCAGAAGGTAGAGGTTCCCTCAACATTGGGATTTGATCAGAATGAATACTATACTCTAGAAGATTTAGTTCAACAATCCTTAATAAATTTGGCCGTAATGGGAGATCAAGCCAATCAACTCGTGATCGATAATTTACCGAAATTACTAAACAATTCAGCAGTATATGGCACACTGCCTCTTCCAAAAGTGACGATTCCGCATTTTAATGGTGATTATTTAAAATGGTGTCAATTCTACGCACTATTCACTGAAATGGTAGATAAACAACTATTGCCTCAGGTACAAAAATTGTGGTACCTTAAATCAAACGTGTCGGGAGAAGCAGCAAGACTCATAAGTCATCTATCATTAACCGAAGAAAACTACAAAACGGCCTGGACACTATTGCAGGAGCGATTCAATAACAAAAGAGTCATAGTGGCAACGTTAGTAGACAAAATTCTGAACCAACCAACAGGAACGTTGTCTAGTGCATCAATAAAAGCACTTCATGACACCACAAAAGAATGTCTACTGGCGCTAAACAACCTACACGTCAACACGACATCCTGAGACGCTATGCTGATCCAGCTAATGATTAAAAAACTGGACCGATCCCTTTACGTTCGGTTTATACAATCATTAGCAAAACCAAAAGAAGTCCCAACAATTAAAGAATTCTTGTTATTCTTAGAGGCACAATTTGAAGCTATGGAATCAATTGGGTATAAAGAGAAATCGACTGTCCTCAGTAGCAGCAGTGGAAAGTTGCAATAACAATTGTAAAGTATGTAATAATGGTAAACACCTCATTTATCAATGTAATCGGTTCTTGGCAATGGTAGAATCCGAAAGACTAAGATGGATACAACAACAGAAGTTATGTGTGAATTGCCTTAAAGCCAATCATGTGGCCAAAACTTGTACTCGTGGCTGCTGCAAGAAATGTAACAATAAACACCACACTTTGTTGCATTTGCCAAAGACACTGCGAGGTGCACAAAACCCATCGAGCACGTCTGTCCAAATTACTACCACTAGGCACGTGGCATCCCCCGTTAATACAGTGGCAGTTTCTTCAGCTTCAACAAAAGATCAGAACTACGTCATGTTAGCCACAGCAAAGGTCATTGTCAAGGCTGCAAACGGCATGTCAGAGGAATTCAGGGCCGTACTAGACTCAGGTTCACAAGTCAACATTGTGACTGAACGGCTCATCAAGAAGTTATCCCTTTCAACAGCAGAAGCCTATCTGACGGAGTTGGAAAGATTCAAAAAAGAGCATCTCATCGTGTAAATGTGGAAATGATATCCATAAATAGTGACTTCTCAACAAACTTAGAAGCATTTGTTCTACCAACTATTATCCCGATGCAGCCAAATCGCAATATTGATATTTCTACTTGGAAAATTCCAAACAACATTCGCCTAGCAGATCCCAAATTCAACATGCCAGAGAGGGTAGATATTCTTCTCGGAGCAGAATTTTACTTCAGTCTTATGCAACCTGGGACAATAAAACTAACTGAAGATTATCCAATACTTCAAAATACTGCACTTGGCTGGATTGTCGGCGGTTCCATCAAGCAGTCCTCTGATTCTCGTCCATCTTCAACAGTGACATGCGCAATATTTGACGGTGAAAACTCATTGGAACAAGCAATAGAACAACTGTGGAAGCTCGATGATGTAGAATCAAACGAAAAAATCATGTCTCCAGCAGAACAGTTATGCGAATCGCACTTCAATCAGCACGTTCACAATCACAAAGATGGGCGTTTTGTTGTCAGTCTCCCATTCAGAGATAATCCAGCAGCATTGGGTAACTCATATCAAATGACCTACAATAGATTTATCAGTCTAGAGCAACGACTTCAAAAGAACAAAGACATTCAAAGTCAGTACATTCAATTCATGAAAGAATATGAACAGTTAGGACACATGCAAAGAGTCGAGCTTGATACTTTACCGAATCCAAAATATTTCATCCCTATCACTGCGTGATAAAACCTGACAGTACTACTACAAAACTTAGAGTGGTCTTCGACGCATCTGCGAAAACATCGACAGGACATTCTCTTAATGACCTCATGTACACTGGACCAACTGTCCAGAGCGAACTCTTTTCAATTCTACTTCGTTTCCGACTGCCAAAATTTGTCTTTACAACAGACATAGAAAAAATGTACAGGCAGATATTAATCAACCCAGATAATCACCAACACCAATTGATCATTTGGAGAGAAAACCCAGCACTACCAAATACTTATTATAGGCTTAATACGGTAACATACGGCACACGAGCAGCTCCTTACTTAACCACCAAATGTCTACAAACAATTGCAGAAGAAAATACAGATCGATATCCACTGGGTGCGCAACTGCTAAAAGAAAATTTTTATGTGGATGATGGTCTTGGAGGTTCAGATAGCCTGAATCTTGCGGTTGAAACTCAAAAGGAACTGAGAATTATTCTGAAGAAACACGGATTTAATTTAAGAAAATGGTGTTCAAACAACCCAAGGCTACTAAAGAATATACCACATAGTGATAGAGAAGTCAACTTAGATCTCGATGATAGTTCGAGCAAAACAATAAAAACTTTAGGCTTGTCTTGGGTGCCCAAAACCGATCATTTTTGCATCAAAGTAAAATCTAACGAACAACAAGTGATTTCGAAACGTACAGCAGCTCCTGAGTTGGCAAGATTGTTTGATCCTCTTGGCCTCCTAGCTCCTGTTGTTGTCAAGGCGAAAATATTTATTCAACAGTTGTGGCAACACCCATTCGACTGGGATGAACAATTACCTGAAAATCTTCGCAAGGTCTGGGAAAACTTCAGACAGGATTTGGAGACTTTGAACAACTTCAAGGTACCAAGACATATATTCAATGGTGAGATTCCTGTAAAACACAATTACACGTATTTGCTGACGCATCTGAGAGGGCCTTCGGTGCGGCAGCGTACATCCGTGCAGTTCTCCGTGACGGACGAATAGTCGTGCGGTTTCTATCCGCAAAATCAAAGGTGGCTCCGTTAAAACAACAAACACTTCCTCGATTAGAGTTATGTGCCGCAGTTGTAGCAGCTAAACTCGCGCAAAGAGTAAAAGTTGACTTAAAATTTGCAAAATCAGTCTATGCTTTTGTGGACCGATTCTGAGATTGTATTATCCTGGATAAGTTCACAATCATCCTCTTATAAAACATTCGTGGCTAATAGTCTCAACGATCCACTCATTAACACTTGCTGAACAATGGCGCCATGTAAAATCACCGGACAACCCTGCGGATATTTTGTCGCGAGGACTTCAACCAAGCAGACTGCCCACAAATAAATTATGGTTTCATGGGCCAATTTTCCTTCATGGACAAGAAAATTTATGGCCGTCAAATTTTGTACCCAAGCTCTCCGAAACAAGCAGCATTGAAAGGAAAAGAGTGATTACAGCAACGGTGGTAGCGACTAACAGTGACATAATATACATGCTACCCCACAAAAATTCATTTAGAACCCTGCAGCGAATTTTGGCATACGTACTTCGCTTCATAAATAACTCAAGGAAGTCTATGAATGATCGAGCAAAGCATACTTCGCTAACTCCAAAGGAACTAAACGACTCTCTCGTTGTTATCATTCGAACAATACAATTGTCAGATTTGTCTACAGAAATAAAACAACTTCAAGATGGCAAGGAGGTTAATAAAAATAGCCCAATTAGTAGCCTAGCGCCATGCTTGGATGAAAGAGGTATTCTTAGAGTAGGAGGACGATTAGAACATTCCAACCTACAAGCAGATGCAAAACATCCAATAATTCTACCATACAATGATCCGCTTGTAAAATTATTATTTACTATGACACATGAAGATAACAAACATTGCGGTTCACAATCACTGTTATATATAATGAGACAGCGTTTTTGGCCACTAAAGGGAAAGATAACAGCTCCATCAGTGATTCAAAAATGCGTAAAATGCACTAGAGCACGACCACAATTACATCAACAAATAATGGGAAACTTACCACAGACAAGAGTGGTTCCTGCTCGTCTCTTCATAAATTCCGGCGTAGACTACTGTGGTCCATTCTAGATACATCACAAAATCAGGGGGAAAAGGCCAACCAAGGCTTACATAGCCGTATTCTGTTGTTTCACAACAAAGGCAGTTCATTTAGAACTAGTGTCTGACTTAACAACTGAGGCGTTCATTGGTGCCCTTAAAAGGTTCATTGCTCGTAGAGGACAGTCAAAATATCTACTCCGATAACGCTACCAATTTCGTCGGAGCAAAAAATCAATTAGCGGAATTATCTGAAAACTTACATTCTGTTAAGGCTCAAGAAACAATAATCTCCGCTTCCAGCACTAAGGGTATAAACTTCAATTTCATTCCACCGAGAGCACCCCATTTTGGAGGCTTATGGGAAGCTGCGGTGAAATCAGCAAAACATCTTTTGATACGCAGTGTATCAACAGAATCTTTAACGCACGAAGAACTGGAAACAATAATTGTGGAAATCGAAGCTATTTTAAATTCGCGCCCCTTAACGCCAATAACGAATGATCCAGATAGCCTTGAAGCACTGACACCTGCTCATTTTCTCATCGGTGAGCCGCTTACGTCCCAAGTAGACAGTCGAGCCGAAACTCGTAATATGTCAAGTTTGTCTCATTGGAAGTTGATTTCGCATATAAAGCACCAATTCTGGAAAAGATGGTCAACAGAATACTTAACCGAACTACAACAGCGTTTCAAATGGGAAAGAAAATCTGGCAATCTCAAACAGGGAGACATGGTTATTCTCAAGGAAGACAATCTACCCACAATGAAGTGGCCATTAGGGAGAGTTGTTCACGTGTATTCTGGTGATGACGGGGCTGTGAGAGTAGCTGAAGTCAAAACGGCAACAGGAGTGTTGAAACGACCCATTCACAGACTGGCGCCATTACTCCAAGAAAACGAAAATCACATACCATTGGAAGAAGAACCGTCATTGGTACACCCGAAGTCGAGAAATGATGATCCCATTCCATCAAAAAGACCCAAGATCTCAAAAGGTTAATTCATGCTCGCTAAGGCTCAAGAAACAATAATCTCCGCTTCCAGCACTAAGGGTATAAACTTCAATTTCATTCCACCGAGAGCACCCCATAGCGCTTCTCTTTGTTCCTACTGTATTATGCAACAAGCTATTAATAACAAGGTTTCAAGATTATCCGGGACTGTATTTCGAAGGAATTGGAACTGCAAAGCTAAACACTGCAGAATGGAAAATAATGGTTTACTACGATCTTACTCCATTCTCGTCAGAGATAGATGCGCTATCTTCAGGCTTGCAAACTCTACAGGAGCTTTGCCTTAAAGAACCAATGTGCGATATCCTAGTGAACAACTTAGACCAAATCAGGAATAAATTGTTGCAAGAAAAAGAATTGTTTACCAACAAAAGAATTAAAAGATCACCATTTAATATAGTCGGAAACATTGCCAGATCACTGTTTGGAGTTCTTGATGCAGATTACGCAGAAGAAATGTCAAAAACAATAAACGATGCAAAAATGGAAAAAATCATATCGTGATGCTTTTAAAAAATCAAACATCAATAATTGACTCAACCATTAATATTATTAAACAAAATGAGATCAACACAGAGCAAAGGATAAACGATATATTAAGAATGGTTGATCTGAACAAAAATCAAATAGGAAGGGACTCGTCAACAATTAGGAACTCGCAAGTTGTTGGACTTCTCTCAACTCATTTAGCATTGACAGCAATAAATCTTCAAAGAATAGAGGCTGAAATCATAAACGTACTCACTGACGCCCATAATGGAAAAATTAGTCCCCTGCTATTATCACCTCACCAACTAAAGGATGAGATTGCTCTAATTAAGGCTCACCTTCCATCATCTCAGGTACTTCCAACAGGAGATGACAATATAATCGAACTGTATAAACTTATGAATGCTAAGGGAGCTGTGACAAAAAATGAAGTAATTTTCGAAGTGAAAATACCTCTAGTGGATCAACAATTCTTCGAGATATTTAACATAGTGCCAGTTCCAACAATAAAAAATAATACATTACTTGCCATCAAACTGGACATATACCAATGCACATAGAGATGAGTATATTCCTTTTACAGCAGATGAATTAGCAAATTGTATCAAAACAAGAGACGAATATACTTGCAAAAATAAGCAATCAAAATTTAAAAAGAATTCTGATGTCAATCCATGCGAGATCAATATTTTCAACAATCGATCAACAACTAATTGCAACTTGAATCGAATCCCAGACAATTGGTTCCACAACAGCGTGGAACCAATTGTATGATCAAAACAAATGGGTTTTTGCTACTACCACAGACGTTGAGACATCGCTGGTGTGTGGCACGGAAACAACATTTATCATACTAAAAAACTCTGGGTTGATGGAAATTGCTCCTAATTGTGTAATCAAAAATAACTTCATAACGTAAATTGTTAATTTTTTATCGGGCTTAAGTTCGAATCTTGCATGACTGCAAATTATTTTTTGTTATTTTATTAATAAATGAATTTGTTTAAATTCTATTTATTATTTTTATATTAAGATTGGAATATTAAGAATATTTTTTTAATAATCATCAAACCAGCAGAACGGATCAGTACTGATTTCGAGGCCGCTACGCCATCTCATCAGCGTTCTTTGTTCAATTTTTCCACTTTTTTGCAAGTCAGGGTTGGGGAATTTCGTACTAACCAAAATGTAATAATTTAATAATATGAATGTGATAACTTCTCATATTCAATTTTCGTTAAAATATTGGTTAAATAGTTGATATTCCTACTAACTAGCACCACTTGCAAAAAAGTGGAAAAATTGAACAAAGAACGCTGATGAGATGGCGTAGCGGCCTCGAAATCAGTACTGATCCATTCTGCTGGTTTGATGATTATTAAAAAAATATTCTTAATATTCCAATCTTAATATAAAAATAATAAATAGAATTTAAACAAATTCATTTATTAATAAAATAACAAAAAATAATTTGCAGTCATGCAAGATTCGAACTTAAGCCCGATAAAACATTAACAATTTACATAAAGAAAAAGTTCGACTAATAAAAATTCATACATAATTTAAAACATTGCGGGGGCACGCGCAATTGTTCAAAGTAAATTGACAACTAAATTCAATTACTTGAACATAAATAACAAAGAAGCTTTACCTATCAGCAGCCGATGGCTCTGGAAAAAGCAAAAGAGATATTGGAATATTTGGAATATTAATCGTCAGGGTTGGGGAATTTCGTACTAACCAAAATGTAATAACTTAATAATATGAATGTGATAACTTCTCATATTCAATTTTCGTTAAAATATTGGTTAAATAGTTGATATTCCTACTAACTAGCACCACTTGCAAAAAAGTGGAAAAATTGAACAAAGAACGCTGATGAGATGGCGTAGCGGCCTCGAAATCAGTACTGATCCGTTCTGCTGGTTTGATGATTATTAAAAAAATATTCTTAATATTCCAATCTTAATATAAAAATAATAAATAGAATTTAAACAAATTCATTTATTAATAAAATAACAAAAAATAATTTGCAGTCATGCAAGATTCGAACTTAAGCCCGATAAAAAATTAACAATTTACATAAAGAAAAAGTTCGACTAATAAAAATTCATACATAATTTAAAACATTGCGGGGGCACGCGCAATTGTTCAAAGTAAATTGACAACTAAATTCAATTACTTGAACATAAATAACAAAGAAGCTTTACCTATCAGCAGCCGATGGCTCTGGAAAAAGCAAAAGAGATATTGGAATATTTGGAATATTAATCGTCAGGGTTGGGGAATTTCGTACTAACCAAAATGTAATAACTTAATAATATGAATGTGATAACTTCTCATATTCAATTTTCGTTAAAATATTGGTTAAATAGTTGATATTCCTACTAACTAGCACCACTTGCAAAAAAGTGGAAAAATTGAACAAAGAACGCTGATGAGATGGCGTAGCGGCCTCGAAATCAGTACTGATCCGTTCTGCTGGTTTGATGATTATTAAAAAAATATTCTTAATATTCCAATCTTAATATAAAAACAAGTAAAAACGTTATATTCGACCGGGTCGAATCTTAAATACCCTCCAAATATTTAGTAAGTGAATTTGATATGGTTAACTTGGTGGGACAGAGTTCCTTTATATAATATCGTACGTCAACGCCCACTAACGGGGGCGGGGTTCAAAAATATACAATATCATGTTTTCCACAGACGAACGCATGGGCATTGCTAGACCGTCTTAGACTTCATCACAATTCTCTTTGGAGGCTATAAAAACTGTATTTTGGCGGGGTCGCTCTTGCAAGGGCTGTGGGGGAAACATTTCACCTTTGTCGTAAAACTCTAAAAATAAAGATACAGACAGATACACATAAAACTCTAAAGATAAATGCTTGGGATGATTATGTACAAAATTTAAAAAAAATTTTTTTTTGGTAGAGTCATTTAGGTGGCAAAGGAAGAGGGGGGGGGGGGGGTAGGGCAGAAACAGATACACATAAAACTCTAAAGATAAATGCTTGGGATGATTATATGTATACAAAATTTAAAAAAACATTTTTTTTTGGTAGGGTCATTTTGGTGGCAAAGGAAGAGGGGGGGGGGGGGGCTAGGGCAGAAATCGGCAGTCATAAAACTCTAAAGATAAATGCTTGGGATGGGATGATTATATACAAAATTAAAAAAAAAAATTTTTTTTGGTAGGGTCATTTAGGGGGCAAAGGAAGAGGTGGGGGGGGGGAGGTAGGGCAGAAATCGGTAGTCATAAAACTCTAAAGATAAATGCTTGGATGATTATATACAAAATTTAAAAAAAAAGTTTTTTTTGGTAGGGTCATTTAGGGGCCAAAGGGGAAGGAGGGGGTAGGGCAGAGTAGTACCAGGTTTCGTCTCAGCTTCGTCATTAAAGTTTAAAAGTGTTATTTTTAAGGAATGTAGGCTTAAGTAAAACAATTTGTTAAATTTTTATGCTATTTTTGCCTATAAATTTGTTTTTTTGGTAGGGTCATTTTAAGGGGCAAAGGAAGAAGGGGGGGGGGGCTAGGGCAGAAATCGGCAGTCATAAAACTCTAAAGATAAATGCTTGGGATGATTATATACAAAATTTAAAAAAAAAATTTTTTTTTGGTAGGGTCATTTTGGGGGCAACGGAAGAGGCGGGGGGGGGGGGGGGTAGGGCAGAAATCGGCATTCATAAAACTCTAAAAATAAATTCTTGGGATGATTATATACAAAATTAAAAAAAAAAATTTTTTTTTGGTAGGGTCATTTAGGGGGCGAAGGGGAAGGAGGGGGTAGGGCAGAGTAGTACCAGGTTTTGTCTCAGCTTCGTCATTAAAGCTTAAAAGTGTTATTTTTAAGGAATGTAGGCTTAAGTAAAACAATTTGTTAAATTTTGATGCTATTTTTGCCTATAATAACGCCCACTAAAGTGGGGGGGGTCAAAAAATATTTTTATTTTATTTAATGGCTCCAAGTTTAAGGCGTTGGACCGTATTTGACATAAAAATATATCATTTGCTTAACAAAATAACCAAAAAACTTTAAAAATTATGTTGTTTTTTCTGGGTTGGTTTAGTTCTTCTTAGGGGAACTTTTTTCCCTCTTGCCCGATTTAGCCCATCTTCGAACTTAACCTGCTCTAAGTTTTAAAATATATTTATGCCAAATTTCAAGAGTCTAGCTCTTTTCGTTTGGACTGAATCGTGATTTCCACAGACGGACGGACGGACGGACGGACGGACATGCTCAGTTCGTCTTAGATTTCATCACTGATCAAGAATATATATACTTTATGGGGTCTGAGATGGATATTTCGATGCGTTACAAACGGAATGACAAAGTGAATATACCCTCCAAATTCTTTTTTGGAGGGTATAATAATAAATAGAATTTAAACAAATTCATTTATTAATAAAATAACAAAAAATAATTTGCAGTCATGCAAGATTCGAACTTAAGCCCGATAAAAAATTAACAATTTACATAAAGAAAAAGTTCGACTAATAAAAATTCATACATAATTTAAAACATTGCGGGGGCACGCGCAATTGTTCAAAGTAAATTGACAACTAAATTCAATTACTTGAACATAAATAACAAAGAAGCTTTACCTATCAGCAGCCGATGGCTCTGGAAAAAGCAAAAGACATATTGGAATATTTGGAATATTAATCGTCAGGGTTGGGGAATTTCGTACTAACCAAAATGTAATAACTTAATAATATGAATGTGATAACTTCTCATATTCAAATTTCGTTAAAATATTGGTTAAATAGTTGATATTCCTACTAACTAGCACCACTTGCAAAAAAGTGGAAAAATTGAACAAAGAACGCTGATGAGATGGCGTAGCGGCCTCGAAATCAGTACTGATCCGTTCTGCTGGTTTGATGATTATTAAAAAAATATTCTTAATATTCCAATCTTAATATAAAAATAATAAATAGAATTTAAACAAATTCATTTATTAATAAAATAACAAAAAATAATTTGCAGTCATGCAAGATTCGAACTTAAGCCCGATAAAAAATTAACAATTTACATAAAGAAAAAGTTCGACTAATAAAAATTCATACATAATTTAAAACATTGCGGGGGCACGCGCAATTGTTCAAAGTAAATTGACAACTAAATTCAATTACTTGAACATAAATAACAAAGAAGCTTTACCTATCAGCAGCCGATGGCTCTGGAAAAAGCAAAAGAGATATTGGAATATTTGGAATATTAATCGTCAGGGTTGGGGAATTTCGTACTAACCAAAATGTAATAACTTAATAATATGAATGTGATAACTTCTCATATTCAATTTTCGTTAAAATATTGGTTAAATAGTTGATATTCCTACTAACTAGCACCACTTGCAAAAAAGTGGAAAAATTGAACAAAGAACGCTGATGAGATGGCGTAGCGGCCTCGAAATCAGTACTGATCCGTTCTGCTGGTTTGATGATTATTAAAAAAATATTCTTAATATTCCAATCTTAATATAAAAATAATAAATAGAATTTAAACAAATTCATTTATTAATAAAATAACAAAAAATAATTTGCAGTCATGCAAGATTCGAACTTAACCCCGATAAAAAATTAACAATTTACATAAAGAAAAAGTTCGACTAATAAAAATTCATACATAATTTAAAACATTGCGGGGGCACGCGCAATTGTTCAAAGTAAATTGACAACTAAATTCAATTACTTGAACATAAATAACAAAGAAGCTTTACCTATCAGCAGCCGATGGCTCTGGAAAAAGCAAAAGAGATATTGGAATATTTGGAATATTAATCGTCAGGGTTGGGGAATTTCGTACTAACCAAAATGTAATAACTTAATAATATGAATGTGATAACTTCTCATATTCAATTTTCGTTAAAATATTGGTTAAATAGTTGATATTCCTACTAACTAGCACCACTTGCAAAAAAGTGGAAAAATTGAACAAAGAACGCTGATGAGATGGCGTAGCGGCCTCGAAATCAGTACTGATCCGTTCTGCTGGTTTGATGATTATTAAAAAAATATTCTTAATATTCCAATCTTAATATAAAAATAATAAATAGAATTTAAACAAATTCATTTATTAATAAAATAACAAAAAATAATTTGCAGTCATGCAAGATTCGAACTTAAGCCCGATAAAAAATTAACAATTTACATAAAGAAAAAGTTCGACTAATAAAAATTCATACATAATTTAAAACATTGCGGGGGCACGCGCAATTGTTCAAAGTAAATTGACAACTAAATTCAATTACTTGAACATAAATAACAAAGAAGCTTTACCTATCAGCAGCCGATGGCTCTGGAAAAAGCAAAAGAGATATTGGAATATTTGGAATATTAATCGTCAGGGTTGGGGAATTTCGTACTAACCAAAATGTAATAACTTAATAATATGAATGTGATAACTTCTCATATTCAATTTTCGTTAAAATATTGGTTAAATAGTTGATATTCCTACTAACTAGCACCACTTGCAAAAAAGTGGAAAAATTGAACAAAGAACGCTGATGAGATTGCGTAGCGGCCTCGAAATCAGTACTGATCCGTTCTGCTGGTTTGATGATTATTAAAAAAATATTCTTAATATTCCAATCTTAATATAAAAATAATAAATAGAATTTAAACAAATTCATTTATTAATAAAATAACAAAAAATAATTTGCAGTCATGCAAGATTCGAACTTAAGCCCGATAAAAAATTAACAATTTACATAAAGAAAAAGTTCGACTAATAAAAATTCATACATAATTTATAACTTCATAACAATACAAGGACACTTTGGCATATCAAATTATGTGCATACGTCATACACAAGACTGAAACACATAGACTTGATTAGTAAACCGCAAGAAATAGAAAAGGTATTGGTTAACACTACAAATCACCAGTACAAGACTCAACTAGAACAGCTAAGCAGGCTACAAAGGCAACTAAATGAATCAACGCTAGTACAACTACCGCAAATAATCAGTTCTAACAGCCAACATCATCACGCTGTGAGTTACACCGCACTAACTCTTTCCATAATACTTGCAATCGGTCTATTGTCCTGGAAATTTCATCAAAAATTTTATAACGGCAAACAATCTACACCCAAACCAGCTCCACGAGTCACGGTTGATGTTGCAGAACCCTGAGGACGTTGCTGTAATATTTTGAACAAGATTCAACGCGCGGCAGAATGTTAAGACATGTAGTTATTTTTATTCTAGTGATTATTTTCTTTATTTAATAAATTTGCTTATATATATTTTTTATTAATATATAGGCCAACTGGCAATAAACTTTAATTACAATTTTATTTATTTGCTTACTCAACCTATTGACTATTCATATTAATATCAATTGCATGTCATGTTTAATATATAGGTCAACAAAGAATGTATTATTAATTATTTAAAAAATCAGTTAAGCATTTTTTAGTCCAATTTGTATAACTAAGCATTTTTCTTTAATGTCTTAATTATATTTAAAGAGAAGTAAAATAAAGTTTTATTTAGTGTTTTATGATACGGCAATTCTATTGTTTTATTGTTCAACACTGCCTTTCAAGTTTCCAAGTGCTTGTAAGGAACAAAAACGTAAATTATTGAAGGCCTAAATTTATGTGTTTAGACCACCAACCACTAATTCACTCACATCAAACAAGTGTGATATATCGATGTTTTTCTCATCTCCTTTTTTTTCTTCAATAACCATTATTTACCCATCATATCCCAAAAAAAACTTACCAATGTTATCCTAACCTTACAAAATGATTTAAAAAAATTAATGTAAAATCAAAAAATTTTAATCAATTTTATTTTGAAATGATCCAAGTTGGCAATATTTTTGACGGCTCTCGCGTTTAGAAAAAATGTGAACCATGCGTTGCTCATCGGTGACAGTCATGGTAGATTCATGTACTATATGAACAAAACGCTCGTTGTTTTGACAATGGCATGGATAAGCTGTGGAAATAATTAAGTTTAGGAAACTTAAAAAAAAATTAAATGTTAGCATAGCCATCTGAAAGTACTAGGATCTTGGTCTGTTATCATCGATAACAAAACATTCTCGAGGTGAAAAAATGTAAGCGTTATTTTCTATGGACGGACGAAGACCTGTTGTACGTCGTCTGACAATTGACGAATCAACAAGCTGTACATATCGAAGATGTGATAAAAAGGCTACCCCTACGCTCGGCAAAAAAATATATATATTTCTTCTTTTTAATAGTTCCGTTGGAATTATTGGAAAAATTACTTAGCAAACGTTTAATGATTTTATGCGTGCTGTAATTTTCTGATATAGGTGGCACATTAGGGTGGTAGGAACTGAGATCTGGTGGGTAAATACAAGAATGGTATATTTGAGGCCAATGACTGTTAAAGCAAAACATTGGCCTCCTCAAGGCAAAAACAACGACATATCACTCTTTGAGATCCGACTATAAATGTAGAAGATATAATGAATAATTTATTTTGGCGACCCTGCTTTCGGCGAAAAAAAATTTGTTTTTCGAAATCACCTTGCAACAAAGCTTTATATTCGGTGGTGTACGGAGAACATTTTTTCGACGCGCTCTACTACACACATATCTATAATGTATAGAATATTAAAATGTTTTACATAAAAACAACATAAACGATAAATTTTAATAAACATATGTACTTATACTTATATAATATATATTCTAACATGAATAAAGGATATATTCTTGTCTTAAATTCTGTTAATGTTTCTATGTAACAAATATCTAATCCTAATGGAGTCTCCATATAATAGAATTGAAACTCCTTATAATAGAGCGCACAACAGGGGGCTAATTCTGGCACTCGTGAACGGAATTATTTTCGATTGAAGTATAATTGCCATTGCTCTTAATTTTCTAATTTTGTCCTTCGATACTAAACGAATCGAAATGTTTCTTTAGTGTTGCACATTAATTGTATATAAATACGTTTTATAACACTAAGAAATACTCAAAAAGGTAAACAAACAACATTATTTGAACACATATAAATTGTATTCTGATATTTTTAAGCTTAAGGTCTCTTTATTTTAGTTGAATTTTTAATTTCAATATTTCGTCACTCCTTTGTGTGACTTCTTCAGGAAATTAATTATTTTATTTGATATGAAAAAATATGTCGTTTGTGAAACAAAATTATTTGTCAACAAAATACAAAAAGATTCAAACAAATTTTAAATAAATTTACAATATATGAACAATAATAAAATATTTAAACCTATACATGCATATATATTTAAAAAACATTTATAAAAAAAAAATCCTTAAATCATATATACATACATATGCATACATACACATACACATATATATGCATACATACACATACATAAACATACATACACATATACATATATACATACATATATATACATACATATATATATATATATATATATATATATATATATATATATATATATATATATATATATATGTATTTTAGAATGATTGAGCTCGAGGTCGTTTTTGTAAAAATCGTTATAATTTTTCTATTTTATTCGATATTTCGTCAACAATTTGTTGACATCATCAGGAATAACAATCGAAAAATTCAAAAAGTTGATCTTAAACCCAGAATAATGACAAAATATGTAGATGATTTGTTTTGCATTATTCCTACATCTGGAATTGATGATATGTTAACAGAACTAAACAAATTTAATTCTAATATAAAGTTTACTATTGAGAAAGAGTTTGATAATAAACTTCCTTACTTAGACACATTAATTATTAGAAAAGGAAATAGATTATTAATAAATTGGTACCAGAAACCTACAGCCTCAGGCAGAATGATTAATTATTATTCTAAGCATAGAAGACATATTATTATCAATACGGCTAGGAATTTCATAGAAAGAGTTTTAAATATTAGTGATAAGGTATTTCATAAAAATAATATAAATAAAATTAAAGACATTTTAGAATATAATAATTTCCCAAAGAGTTTAATAATTAAATTAATATATCAATATAGAGATAGAAGAACAAATAACAATAATAATAATAACAACAATATTAACAACAATACAAATAATAATAATAATAATAATAATAATAATAATAATAATAATAATAAAAATAACAACAATAATAATAATGGTAATGGTAATATAAATAATACTATACAGCAAAAGACATATAAGTCATTGACTTATATATCTGGAATATCAGAAAGATTAGTAAAATCTAAAATTTACGATTCAGAGAAATATAGAATAGCTCACAAGACATATAATACAATGAAAAGACTATTTAGCAAAACAAAAGATAAGATTGATAAGTGGGATAGGTCTAATGTAATTTATAAAATACCTTGCAAGGGGAATAGTCAGGAAAATTGTAATAAGATATATATTGGTACAACTAAAAATAAATTAAAGACTAGGATAACAGGTCATAAGTCAGATCAAAAATATAGACACATGAATTCACAAAAAACTGCTTTATGTTCTCATAGTTCTGAATTATATCATTTTGCAGATTTTGAAAATGTTTCAATATTAAACACAGATAATAATTATAATCGGCGCTTAATGTTAGAAATGTTAGAAATAATTCGCACACCTTTATCACAAAGAATAAATTTTAAGGCAGACACAGAAAAATTAGCACAGAATTATAGGTATTTAGTTAGTAAAATTTAAATTTTTTATAAAAAACAAAAAACAAAAAAAAAAAATTTGTTTATTTATGTTAATTGGTTAAAGAATTTATTCCTATGTATGTATGTATGCATATATGTGTATGTATGTATGTGTGTATGCGTGTATACATGTATATGTGTATATGTATATATGTGTATGTGTATGCATGCGCATGTGTATATATATTTATATCATATCATTATTTTTATATGTTATTTATATACACTATTCTGTAATCAATTCTTATCCTTGTTGTAATGTTGATTGAATAGTTTAAATATTGTAAATGTTTAGTTGTATACATATGTATGTAAATTTGTATATATGATAATATATTAATTTGTAATTATGTTAGTTATTTATATATATGTATTCATATATATGTGTGTGTATGTGCATATGTGTATGTACATGCATATGTGTTTGTATCTCTCTCTATGTGTGTGTATATATGTTTGTATGTAGTTGTGTATGTTCATGTATGCATATATGTATACGTTCATGTATGTATTGATGTATACATGTATAAATATATCCAAGCCTGTATATATGCTTTTGTTTTTATGTTAATATTTTTGAAAACCAATTATATACCAAAATACAGAAAATTTATACAGAAAATTTTAATTTTCGATTGTTATTCCTGATGATGTCAACAAATTGTTGACGAAATATCGAATAAAATAGAAAAATTATAACGATTTTTACAAAAACGACCTCGAGCTCAATCATTCTAAAATACATATATAAGAAAAGGTCAATAAAAGCAAACAACAATATATATATATATATATATATATATATATATATATATATATATATATATATGTATATATATATATATATATATATATATATACATATGTATACATACATATACACATGTATATGCAAACACATACACATACATATGCATACACATACATACACACACATACATACATACACACATACATACATACACACATACATACATACATACATGCAAACATACATACATACATATATTCATATATACACATACATATACACACATATATACATATATACATATATATATATATATATATATATATACAAATTAACAATCATATAAATATAAACAAAAACACATATACATATATACTTATAAACATATTTTTTAAAAACAATCTGGAAGTTACAAACAAATTTAAATACATTTATAAAACATATTAGAACAAAATATTTAAACGTATACATGTATATATATTTTAAAAAATTGTAAACAGCTGTTCACTCTATTCATATAAATGTATTCATGCATATGTAGTTTATAAACATACATAAAAAATTTGTTTTATAACATATACATATATACGTATAAACATACATACATAATTAGCAACAAAATTCAAAATGTTTTAAGCAAATTTAAATAAATTATAAACATATACACATATTTTTCAACAAAATTCAAAAAGTTTGAAAAACAAGTTAAAATAAACAACATATTTGAACAGTAACAAACAATAACTATGCCTATCTATCTCTTATGAACTAGATGTCTATAATTTTGAGCTACATTTGCTGTATCTGCCTTAAAATTAATTCTTTTTGTGATTGGTGTATTCATTATGTGTAACATTTCTAACATAAATCTACGTTTATAATTATTTTCTGTGTTTAATATTGAAACATTTTCAAAGTTTGGATAATGATTAAATCTAGAACAATGTGAAGATAATGCAGTTTTTTGTGAATTTATATCTCTATATCTTTGATCAGTTTTATGTCCTGCAATCCTAGTTTTTAATTTATTCTTTGTTGTTCCTATATATACCTTATTGCAATCTTCATTGTCATTTCCATTACAAGGTATTTTATAAACTAAATTCGACCTGTCTAATTTATCAACTTTATCTTTTGTCTTACTAAAAAACTTATTTAATGTATTATAACTTCTATAAGCTACTGTATATTTTTCAGAGTCACATATTCCTGATTTACCAATGCGTTCTGATATTCCAGATACATAAGTTAAAGGTTTGTAAATTTTTTGTTCATTTACATTTCTATTTCTGTTACTATTTCTTAATCCATATTGATTTATTAATCTATATATTAGCGAAGCTGGAAAATCATTACTCCTTAATATATTTTTAATTTTATTTTTATTTTTTCTGTGAAATCTACTGTCACTAATTGTTAAAACTTTATCAACAAAATTTTTAGCTGTATTAATTATAACTTTTTTATTATGTTTCGAATAATAATTAATAATTCTTCCTGAAGATGTTGGTTTCTGGTACCAATCTATTAATAAATTTCTATTCTTTCTAATTATTAAAGTATCTAAATATGAAATCATACAGTTACTTTCTTTTTCCATAGTAAATTTAATACAACTTTTAAACTCATTTAATGCCATCAACATATTATCTATTCCACCTTCAGAAATTATGCAAAATAAATCGTCTACATATTTAGTCATTATCCTAGATTTTATGGCTACACATCCAATACAACTGTCAAGTAATCTCTCCATAACAATATCAGCCACTATAGGAGAAGCTGGAGATCCCATTGGTAAACATTGTTGTTGTAAATATATTTTTCCATCATATTGAAAATATCTGTTATCTTCTATACAAAATCTCAATATGCGTAAAAATAAGCATTTATCTATTTTAGTATATCTCTCTATTATATCCCATTTCTCCTCAGTAGTACTTATTGCTAAATCAACGGGTATACTGGGAAATAAAGATACTACATCAAATGAAACTAATCTTTCATCACTACCTATTTCTAGATTTAATAATCTGTTTTTAAATTCTAACCCATCTTTAACATTATATACTGAATTTTCAGTAATCTTTTTTAAAATATTTATAATATATTTACATAAATGATATGATGGTGAATTTACATAACAAATTGGTCTCAATTTGTGATCTTTATGTATTTTCGGCAAACCATATAATCTAGGTGCCACTGCAATACTAGTCTTAAGTTTATACTTTTCTATATCTGTAATAATCTTATTTCTGTAAAGTTCATCAACAATGTTATTGTTAACTTTCATTCATAAGGAGTGACGAAATATTGAAATTAAAAATTAAACTAAAATAAAGAGACCTTAAGCTTAAAAATATCAGAACACAATAATAATTAAAAAGAGGTCAAGAAACCAGAAGAATTGAACACATATAAAGTTAAAAAAGTTTTAAAATAAGTATTTAAGAAAGATTAGCGTTATAATGAATCCCGAATTTTTTTTTATTCATCATCCTCCGAGAATGAAAATGTCAATAGCATCCGGAAAAGGATACGAGAAGCTACCATCCCTTAAATTTAGCAAATAACAAGTAAAAGTGCTATATTCACTAAAAATACAAAATTTGGAATTTATGTATGTAATTTTATGTATCAAAAATATTTCGATTTTCCAACTCTGGAACCGAATTTATAAATTTTTGATACTAGTTTATTTTTTTCTGAAATATCTAATAGGTTTAATTCACTTAAAGCACAAAATTTGGAATTTATGTATGTACTATTATAAACGAAAAATATTTCGATTTTCCAACTCTGGAAGCGAATTTTTATTTTTTTACCTATGCAATTCTTAATGAAGTGTAACAAAAACTTTAAACGTCAATTGCCTTTTCCAAACCCTGGAAACGAAATTTAAACTTTTTTTTACCAATGCAACTCTTAATGAGGCATGAAATAGTTTTATTTAAGAAAAAGTTAATATTTGTAACCATTTAGGTCACTTTTATGTACCACAAAATATTGCAGTTATCCAACTCTGCAATAAAAATTTATTTTTTTTTTCAATTTATGATACCAATTTTATTTTTCCTGAACTAAAAAATAGTTTTAATTATAAAAAAAACAACGTAAATTGCCTTTTTGGATACTTTTATGTATAAAAAAATTTCAATTTCCCAACCCTGGAAGCGAAATTTAAATTTTTTAAAATTTTCTTTATCAATGCAAATCTTCATGAGGTATAAAGTAGTTTTGTTTAAGAAAAACTCGAATTTTGCAACCATTTTGGTTATTACATGTACTACAAAGTTTTGCATGTACCAAAAAAAAAATTAATTTTTCCAACCCTGGAAACGAAAATTTAATTTTTTTTTGTTTTTTATCAGTGACACGCTTCTTGAGGAATAAAGTAGTTTTATTTAAGAAAAATTGCAAATTTTTTACCATTTTGGTAACTTTCATGTACCATAAAATATTGCACTTGTCCATCCCTGGATTCGAAATTTTATTTTTGAATTTTTGATACCAATTTTTTTCTTCCTAAATTATAAGACAGTTTTAGATAGCAAAAAACAAAAAAAAAACAACATCAGTTGCCTGTTTGATTACTTTCAAAGTAAAATTTGAATTAAAAAAAAATTTTTTTTTGGCCAATGCAAATCTTCATGACGTAGAAAGTGGTTTTGTTAAAGAAAAACTTGAAATTTTTAACAATTTTAGTTACTACATGTACTACAAAATACGGAATAGGCCGAAAAAAAAAATTTTAATTTCCCATCCCTGGAAAAAAATTTAATATATTTTGTTTTTAATAGACCCTTGAGGCTTCCCAAAGCACGAAATAGGTTTAATTTACAAACAACCAAAAAATTAATTGGTTTTTGGTATTAATTTTGCTTCGAGAAATGGGTGTAAGCTTCCCAGCTCTGGAACCATACTTCGGATCTTTCTGAATTTCAACTCTGTTTAAGTTCATTTCTAATCCAACGGTCCTGGAACGAAGTCTCTAGCTCTTCTGGGGGGCTTGGAAAACACGATTTCACGTACAGACGGAAATCGCTCAATCGTCATCGCTATTCATAAGGATCCAGAATATATATACTTTATGGGGTCCCATGTGCATATCGAAGAAATTATACACAGAATGACAAACATATATATACCCTTTCACTTTTTTGTGAAGGGTATAATGAGTAAGTATAAACTAGACCTCTGCATAAACGTATTTGAAGAAAAAAGTACTCCTATATTGGCAAAGCTTGTACATACTTCTCTACTGTAATCTGCTCTACAACAAAATGTACTTATTTTCTAAAATAACAACGTAAAGGAACAATTTCGTTTGTTGGTCCATTACAAAAGTACTTCGTAATTTTTTTTTTTTTTTTTTTTTTTAGGCGTAGGACCAGCACTCAGGGATGACCCCTATATATGCAATGCATTGCGCTGGAACTGAAAACGAGGGGATAGTATTGAGGAGACAGATTAGGAAAGATGAGAAGATCGACAGTTTTTTTTGTAGCTATTTCAACCTTTTACTCCGCCGGCTAATTTTTGCTACAGGGCTGACGAAGGTGGGTGCTGTTACTCTGCTTTTAGTACATGATAGTGTCAGTCGCTGCCAATTATGTTCAGTGACCAGTGACTATGCCTTCATCATTGAAACAGGCTGGCAACAACTAACACAACCACGCACTAATGCTGTTTAGAAGAATTCAATACAATTTTTCATGACTCAGCGCGGGCTCGAAGTCACGACCCTCCGCTTCATAGTCTCGAAGTCATTCATCAAACATGTCGAGTAAGAATTGAAGATCGAACTTCATATTGTACAATAAGTTCCACGTGAAGGTTTACAGATAAAAGAAATGATTTTTGTGTTAAGACTAACTGCTGTATTCACAGAAATTAATGTGTACTTCAAGTGTGCTTTAAAGTAAAAATTTCATAGAAAATTTATTTTAAAGTATTGATCAAGTCTACTTTAATTTTTGTGAATACTGCTGTAAAACTTTTAGTCTAAATTTATGTGTCCGCATAGTAAGGTGGTTAATTTATTACATGTACAATATTTTAAATTGAATTTCTTATCCTTTTATACAAATGTACCTTATATAAAATTGCATTAATTTTATTTATTTACTTTTTCACACTGCTTCGGAGTAAAAAATTTATTTTGTTTATAGAAAGATACAAATAAAATAGTTTTTATGAACATTACTAATGAATTTTTGAAATTACATAAAATTTGACTATAATTGAGAAAATTTGATAAATCCACTTCTGATCGAATTACGTTTTGTGTGTTTTTTGGTTTGGGTACCTTGAAAAGAAAACGCGGCGACGAAAAAGTTTGACAAAAACTCTTGATAATTCTACTTCAAAATAATTCAACGTGTTTTTTACAATTTTCAAAATTTAAACTCCGCGGAAAATTTTAATCAAAAACATATATGCAGTAATCTGGAGGCTTCAAACGATTAGGAAAGTGTTTAATAGCGGTAAATCTAGAAAATAATAGCATCATTATGAAACTTAACGCTGCTATTAAAAGTATTTGAAGTACAACGTGTAGGAACATAAAATTTAAGGAACTTATTTTTCTTATGTTCTCATTTTTGTATGTTCCATACTTACTGAACAAGTACGAAGTCGGCTACATACACGTTGGTATTCGTCCAACAAACCTTCTCTTCTCTTCATATAAACCTACAGACACATAAGTATGTACATAAGTACATATGTATGTACTATGTACATACATACATATTTATGTACATATATTAGATATAAATAAATTCATATGTTTATCTTCCCAAAAGATTTAAAAAGCGTTAATTTATCTTGTTTGTGTTTGAGATGCAATACTGAACACAATTTGTTGGTTGTTTTTAATTTACTAAACTTTATTTTTTGTTAAATTTTTGGTAAGAAATTTCAAATCGAATGTCGTTTTACTAACGATAAAAACTCGAATGGTTGCATTCGAATGATAGCTCGATATCGAGTGCCATCATTAGGAATTTCGATACATGTTACTCGATTACGAGTAATAGAATCCCAAAAGTTAAAGATATCGAACATTCGATAGAAAACTCGCTCGTATACGTATGCCAGAATTAGCCCCCAGGCCTATGAGGCCTGACTGTAATCCTGAACGGATTGGGACAGCTCCTGCTTACGCCATTCTCTTTAATCTATTATTGTTATTATTAATGCAATTGTTACTATTAATAATATTTCTATTATCACTAAATTGTTTTATCAATTTATTGATCTTCTTATGGAATTCAACATCACTTATTGTCAAAATTCGGTCTATAAGATTCTTGGTTGGTTTTCGGAACAGATCTATTGGTAGGTAATTCATTTTCCTTTCTTATTACTATGTATCCAAATATGAAAATGTTGGGTTATTTTCCTTTTCAATTGTGAATTGTATATCAGAATGAAAAGAATTAAATGTTGAAAATATATTATCGATTTCATTTTCTGAAATGATACAAAACAAATCGTCAACATATTTTACTAAAAACTTTGGTTTTGTCTCTCAATTTGCTAATACATTCAGCTAATAATTTTTCTATTACTATATCAGCTATAACCGGAGAGGCTGGATATATTTTATCTTGACTTTGAAATTGTCTTCTATTCACTATACTATACAAAACTTTACAATACGTGAAAACAAAATCTTATTAATGTCTGTCTATTGTGTTTTTCTTTTACAGATACATCAGGTGATATTAATTTCTCACCAATATCTAATTTTGTTTTATTTATTCTGTCTCTAAAATCTAAGGAATTAATGATATTATATTTTGAATGATATTATATTTTTAATTTAATTTTTAATTTCAATATTTCGTCACTCCTTTGTGTGACTTCTTCAGGAAATTAATTATTTTATTTGATATGAACAAATTTTTTGTTAAACAAAATTCGGCCTATGACGTCTGAAAGTACATGTTAGTAGCAAATATATATATATATATATATATATATATATATATATATATATATATATATATGTATATATATATATATATATATATATATATATATATATATATATATATATATATACCATAAATTTATCTTAAACTCTTGGCATCACTACGGTACCATTTATATTAAGTGGGAGTTTGATTAATTCATATATTTCAGAATCAGAATGTCATATATTTCGGGCTAAATTACCACCTGTTTCTCAATTATCATACACTTTGCCTTTATTCCATGATAGGCTTCCGTAAGTTCTTCCTTACTGTGGGTGGTGACCATAAATACCCTTCTGAAGACATTATCCCACGAAGGATTTGCTCCCGTCTGCTATGCTGACGATGTAGCGATACTGATAAGGGGAAACATTCCTATGGTTCTTTGTGGAAGAACAATAGAGACCCTGAATTTAGCTACAGAAAGGGGTCTCAATGTCAACCCAGAGAAGACAGAAATTTGTATGTTTACAAGAAAACGGAAGATTGCACATTTGGAATCACCGGTTTTTCGAAATAAGACGATACAACTTAGTAGAAGGGTTAAATATCTAGGAGTGATACTCGACTGGAGGTTATCCTGGAAGGACCATAAGAAAGTAGGGTAATCAAGACCCAAAGAGTCTGGACCTATTGCAGAAGGGCAATCGGGTCCAAATGGGGAATGAGCCCAAAGATGGCACACTGGCTCTATACGATTGTGGTAAGACCAATTGTGACGTACGCCTCGTCAGTGTGGTGGACGTCCTTGGAAAAGAAGGTTAATATCAAACATCTTCAAAGAATACAAAGGCAATGCTGTATCGGCATCTGTGGCGCAATAAGAACTACATCAACTAAGGCGATGGAAAATATTCTATCAATAATGCTATTGATGCAGGTTAAATACGTGGCAGCTCTGGCTGCTACGAGATTGATGGTGATGGGTGAGTGTCTGACAAGAGAACACATAACCAAACACCGGAGTATAATACACGTCTTACCCGGGAACAACGCTCGCACGGTTACGTGCGATAGAATCCCTATTAGATATGTACAATCACACTGCAGCACCATAATATCGGAAGGTATGAAATGGAAGGGTGCAAGTACAATGAACCCCATAACTAACCTATACACAGACGGGTCGAAGATTGGTGACCGATCGGGTGGAGGTTTCTGTGACATGGGTCGTAACTTCCACAAATACTTCCACCTGCCGGATCAGGCATTTAATTAAGGATTAATTTATTTTTATACATTGTTTAATAAATAGTGCGTACCTTTTTATATTATGTACTTAAGTGTTAAAGAATTTATAGACCGTAGTATAGTATTATATAGGCGTAGTATAGTATTTTTTTTTTAAATGGAAAATAATGTAGTGCAACAATTTAATCTGGTACTGAACTGGATCAAAGAGATGCCAACATTCGATGGGAAGGAACAAAGCCAACTGCCGGATTTTTTGGAGCAGGTTGAAGCCTTGCTACCATCTATTGCGGTATTTGATGAAAACAACAGAAATATTCTATTTGGATATGTAAAAAACAGATGCGTGGGAAAGACAAGAGAGGCAATACATAGGTATGGAGTGGTAGGAACTTGGAAAGTGTTGAAGGAGATTCTTATAAAAGAGTTTGGGGAAAGGGAAACAAGTAGGGAACTATTAGACAAACTAAAAACCTGGAGGATGGATGCAACAATTGAGAAGTATTACTACAGCATAATCAATATTAGAAATAGGCTACATAACCGGAGAATGACGCATGTTGAAAAGGGCTTTTCTGCGGACGAAATAAACAAAATATATATATCTACTCATTTTGGGAAATAATTTTACTACAGAATAAGTAAATTAATTTGCATGCTTAAGGGGTAGAGAGGTAGATAACACGAAGAAGAAATGGACTTCAAATAGAAAATACAAATGCATCGCCTGAATAGTTGTTACAGGTGTTACCACAACCATAAGGCCCGCCCAACCATGTCCATGTAGTCTCCAAGAGGTCCGAATTGTACATGAACCCACTTCTACCTACCTGATTCAACAGTCGCTTAAGGAATCAAAACTTTAAAAGCTTAGTGTTTCATCTTGAAAAGTATTTCATAACAACTAATAATTTTATTTTTAACCATTTTCAATTCTTAATCTAAAACCAATTAATGCTTACATAATAGAAGTTAAACTATGCTTATATTCGAAAAACAATTCATGTATGTAAATATTTTCTTTTCTTTTTCAATTCATTTATTATTTTGGGTTGGTATCTTTCTGTACCCCGATCGAAGGCAAAAATCATAGAAACGCATACCCGATGCCAAAGAACTCGCGGGTCATGTAAAATAAAATAGTGCAACTTCAACAACTTTACAATAAAACCATTATGACCGTTGCGCCACAACAATTACTTTAAACAAAAACCAATAAGGGTATAGGTTTAGACAAAAAAAAAGGGAAACACTACCCCAAGGTACATACATATATTTACTGCAGCAATTAAAATTCTCAATCCAAATACCAGCAAGATGTGCGTTGCACTTAGCTAAAATCTAGCCAGTACGTGTAGTCATTGGTCTTACAGACATGTTTTTTTTTAACAGTTTTAGGGTGTAACAGTTCAGTATTATGTTACTAACAGAGAAACGAAAGTAATTTCCCCTGATCTAGGAAATTTCTTCAATTTATCACACATACACAGGCATATCTGGATCTTTACATAACAAGACGTTTTAAATGGACTTACGTGACTGTTGATGCTCCAACGATGAAAGATATCTTACCGCCGGAACAGGAACGGTAGGTTTTGTTGACATCAGCTATTTAAGAGTAATAGATGTGCCTGTTTTAGCTTTACCAGAATTTGAATTGATAAACTATTACTTTAGCCCGGAGATTTATTTTCCTGGTACCAATTCTCTTCTGAGCTTCCCAAATTAGGTTGCACAACGGTTTTGATGGAACATTAATTTCTGTTTATACTCTCTTGTCAATATTGTTTCTTTTGTGGGTTTTTCTTTTATATATGCATGTACTACGTATTTTGCATATCATAGGCATGGATGCACATACATTGCTACATACTTATTTATATACATAGTTCGGTTTGTATGTTTCTTGTAATTATTGCCTTTACGATCTTGGAATAAATTTATATGCACGAACAAAAAAAATCTTACTTTAAATATGTTGAATTCACTTCAAAAATTGAATAATTTTTCATTTACAAAATTTATTATTTCTTTATTATGTTATTATTACTTTACCGCAGCAAAATATATCTGTGATATTAGAATAATAAATAATTGTTTTTCTTTTGTTTTTTGACTGCGGATTTAGTTTAAGGGTTCTATGTCTTGTTTTAACTGGAAAAATTAATAACAATATGTTATCCACACAAGAGAGTATTCTATAGGATGGGTCATCTATTCCTAGGTAACTTCAGGAATATAGCTCCTCAAATTTGTTCAGGCTTGGGTTAACAGATTCCTGCATCTCTAGACTCCAAAGAATCTCTAGCACTCTGGTTTTGATTCGCTCCTTCACCAATAAATCACAATTGAATTATGGGTTGCACCCGACTAGATTAGATTCCATTATCTTTCCTTGAATTTAACTTTTAACTTGTTCACTGCTCAGCCGATAATCGTCTGATCTTTATTAAGGCAACGGCAGACCGAGAAAAACCAAAAATCATCTCTATGTTGTACTGCAAGATTTTTTTCTTACTTGAACACGTCAGTTATTGGAAAAGCAATGTTACAAAAAAAATTACTAATTGAATTCCTCTTAATTCTTTTCAATATTAAGCCCAGCAAACAGATGGGCTTGATTACTAATTCATGGTATTTTCTGAATATCATTCTTACTTCTCTCATGAAATGTAATTGAAACAGAAAGCACAAACATCTCTAATAATAGTATGCTGAGTCATAAGGAACATTTTTCTTTTCATCGATATTTCTGATCTCAAAGAGCATTTAACTAGGTATGGCTACTAAAACAGATTAACCTATTGCAAACGAAACTTTTGTGTACGTTGGGAAATTTTTACTAACTGCCTTACCCTATCTCTATAGTTAAATGAAGTCCCCGTGTAGAATTCGTGTAATTGTGGTTATGTTAAGCTACATTCGTACGAACCATTATAAGGCGGCTGTTAAAATTTGAATATACATGGACAATAATACAATAGATGTAGATGATAAAATTCAATCAGTGCTACAAGCGCCTCTACATTCCCCCCTGACAAAATCAGATTTGGTGGGGTAAACGCAACAAAGATGATCCCGCTTGTAGCAGGACACTAATTGGACTCAATGAAACAGCGCGAAAATTATTGTCTTATGTCCTTAGCGTGATACATTCCAACTGATCGCCCTGTTAGATCCTCTAACTCATAATAACACGTACCAACTTTCTTTCTAAATCGAGCTTTCACAAATGGTGGAGCCAGTTTTGCACTGAATCCCTTTTCGAACGTACTCTGTTTGAAATTCCTTCTAAGGACCTCTTGTCCTATACCATAAGATCGTAAGTTGTAGGCCCTCTCATTTTGTTGCTGTTGTTTTTTCATAATTTCACCCGATCTATCGCGCACTATTGTCAAGGAATCTTCACGATTAAAACTTATTGATCTGTCATCGAGCATTTCCAGTCTCCGTAGCAATTCATACGATTTAGCATTAGTGACCATGTGTTGTCCAAATGCCATATAATAAGGTGAGGTTCCTATGGAGGCATGTATAGCGGAGCGCAATGCGCAACTAATACTGCTAAGGTACTTATCCCAGTCACTTTGGTCACGTTTGATGTACGCCCGTATCGCTGATAGCACTGAACGATTAACGCGTTCAGACGCATTCGATTGCGGCGATTGAATTGCGGTGTAAGTGTGTTTAATGCCATAAACCTGCAGTAGTTTGTTGAATTGGTCGGACTTAAATTGTGAACCATTGTCCGAAACTATAGTCTCAGGGGTGCCAAACGTATGGAAGAGCTCCTGTTCAAGGTATTTGATCACAATATCAGTTGTAAATTTTTTATGAGTTTTAAAAAGCAGAATTTCGAAAAATTATTTAATACTATAAATATGCCTACATTGCCAGCCTTTGAACGTGGATACGGTCCCAGGAAATCTATATATAATTTCTGAAAGAATCTTGTTGATCCCAATGTTTTCCCCATCGCCGGTCGCATAACATGCTTTGGATGTTTCGTACTTCTACAAATCTCACAAGAATTCACATATTGTCTAACATCATTTACCAGATTTGGCCAAAAATAAAATCTTCTAATGCGTTCCACCGTCTTGTTAATACCTCCATGTGCCGATAAGGGATCATTGTGTGCTTTTGTAACAACGTCTTTTGCTAATTCTTTAGGTAACCACATTTTCCACGCTAGGCCATCTTGTATTTTTCCCCCTGAACAATGTTCTGTCCGTCTGTATAAATAACCGTCTATTATCTGTAAATCTGGCAGCTGGCCGATGCTCTCTCTAACTTTGGCTAGCAACTCTGTGTATTCTGATCCCTTAAAGTAGTCAGAATTTAAATCTACAAAAACTTTCTTGTCATTTGCATCGAAACATTCACTAATCAATATTTCAGAGAGATCTTCGGTATTAGCCCTTGAAAGTGTATCAGGAACTATATTGCGACTACTCTTACGATGTTCAATTTTGAAATTAAAGCCCTGTAGCTTTAAAGCCCATCTTGCTAACCGGGAGCTCAGGTCGTTTTGGGACATGAGCCACTTCAGCGATGCGTGATCAGTGATGACCTTGAATTCATGTCCTTCAACGTAAGCCCTAAATTTCTTGATACTCAGCATTGCTGCCAAGTACTCTTGTTCTGTTACGGAGTACTAGCGTTGGGCCTGGTTGAGCTTCTTCGACATAAACGCGATTGGAACCTCGCCACCGTCCGCAAGTTTTTGAACCAATACACTTCCTATACCAGTGCTGCTAGCGTCACAGTGAATAAAAAATGGACTTGAAAAATCTGGGCTGTGTAACACTGGGGTGGTTGTTAAGATGTCCTTTAAGCTGTCCAATGATTGTTGAACCTCCTCATACCACGTAAACCTACGATTTGTTTTTAATAGGTCCGTTAAAGGGACGGTAATGGATGCATAATTCTTGATAAACTTTCGATACCAGCCCGACATTCCCAAGAATCTCCGAAGCTGTTTCACAGATCTCGGCTGCGGAAAATTTATTATGGCTGAAATTTTGTCAGGATCTGTACGAATCACTCCATTTCCGACTATATGGCCAAGATAATGAACTTCCTGTACACAAAACTTTGACTTCTCCGCATTCAATGACAGTCCGGCCGCGCGAAACCGCTCAGCAACTTTTACTAGCACAAACAAATGTCTCTCGAAAGTCTCTGACACAATCAACAAATCATCTAGATATATATATATATATATATATATATATATATACATATATACTTTCGAGCGCAGTTCCGCAGGTACCACTTTGTCCATTAGCCTAGACATGGTCTGAGGAGCATTACATAAGCCAAACGGCATAACCTTAAAATGATACAAGGGGCGGCCTGGAACTGTAAATGCTGTCTTATCTTTTGATGATTGCTCGAGAGGTATTTTCCAAAATGCATCCTTAAGATCTAGGCTAGATATGTATTCAGCCCTTGGTAGTCTTGCTAAAATGCCATCTAAGATTGGCAGCGGGTAAGCATCCTTTTCCGTTACTGAATTCAACTTCCTACTGTCAAGACATAACCTTACCTTACCAGGCTTTCGTACTAGAACGATTGGCGAAGACCAAGCACTGTTCGATTCCTCAATAACATCCAATTTCAGCATGCGGTCGATTTCGTCATAAATTAACTTTTCTATAGCAGGGGAAACCTCGAAATGCCGCTGCTTAATTGGTGTTGTGTCCCCAACGTTAATGGCATGTGCAGTCGTACTCGTTCTTCCCAAGCCCACCTTGGCAAAAGATGGGAACAAGTCAATGGTGCCCTGCAATTGTTGTTGTTGTGTACTATTCAATAATCTCTGCTGATAAGATTCAGACAGTGTCTCCAAAGAGCTAATGCTACTTATTTCCGGTATTAACCCCGTAGGAAGGATGTCAAATGGCCTCCAGAAATCAATACCGAGGTATAGATCCTGAGATAACGTTGGGATTATATACAAATTAATTCTTCTTGCTTTGTCACGGAAAGACATATCAGTAATAGTATACCCAATGACATCCTGGGTCTTACCATCAGCAGTCCTTACAATTGACTTAATTTAATCGTTAGGTTTATCAAAAATTGTGCTTACTAAACTACGACGGTTATCTTTTACGTTTTGCCAAAAAGTTCTTAGCCGGTTAGCCGAACGTATCTTTCTTTTTCTTGAAGATGATTCGCTGAATATTTTGGCACGTTTGGCCTGGTATTCAGCTAATCTGACATGAAAGGGCTTAAGAATTGATGGTATAGCAATTGATTGGGTATTATCTCCATTGAAACTAAGAAGAGGTTTCAAAATCTTAACGATGTTAGCTAGTCCACACCCAAAGCAAAAAACTTGGCGTTCCTCCAAGCAGTCTTGGTACCGGTGTCCAGATTGCGATCCAGCAGATCAATGATATTGCAGACACATCCTCATCAGATGACCTAGTTTCCTCACTTGCCGTCGAGACAGATTCACCGATTTCGACATCTGTCTTCGCCCGACATCCTGAAAGAAAAATTCTCGACGCCGACATATCTCACGAAGCTCCGTCACAGAGTTTATTCTCAGATTCAAAATTTCATGTTGGATTACGGGTACCAAGTTTCTTCTAAGGATTTCTACTAATACTCTCTCTTCCAGAGGCTCAGTTAATCTATCAGATATGTCTACAATCGATTCGTAAAAGGTATCAAAGTTTTCATTATGTTTCTGTTTTCTATCTCTTATCATCTCGCGGAAGTCAATATCAGTACGCGAATCCTTGTATTGTTTTCTCAAAGCAATACATAATTGCGGCCATCTAATCGTCGAAACCGACTGATGATATCGCCAAAACCAATCATTTGCTTTTGAATCAAATAAAGTAGAAATGTGATCACATAATAGGTCAAAATTTCCGCCGAGCGTTTGTTTAGTAAGAGAGTCTACTCTATACAAGAAATTATCCACTGACATTCCTCGAGAATCACCCGAAAATCGGATTTTCCAATTGTGAATTATGTGCCCTATTTTATCAGTACGCAATGAAGAAATATTCGCGTTATTTAAACTATGGATAGAATTATTAGGATGTACGTCTTGTTGTGCAGATGATAACCCTAGCAATCTCTCCATACTTTGCTATTCTATAGGTTGGTCACTATGAGCTGACCTACGCGGGGGTGATTCGGTTACCCTGTTATGGTTTGGTTGACTCGCGATTTGTAATCTCCGAAAACCTGCATCAATATTGGTTTCTATTAGCCTCGACATTGCTTCTCCTAGCCTGCTTAACATTTCTGCTTGCTGCGCACCTACCGCAGCTGCAACTATATTGCGAATCTGATCCCGTTGAATTTGAGGTGAGCTGGCCGATAAGGACATTGCGTCAGATTCAATTGCTTCATTTTTACTTTCAGGTGGTACGTCTACCTTCGTGCTAAAATTTATTTCCTTCTGCGCTTTTGATCTATTGATCATTGGGGGTGGTATTTCTCCCCCAGGGGTGGAAATTGAAATTATTTTCTTGCAAACAATACAGTTAGGTCTTAGTTTAATATTTTTCTGAAAACACGATTTGTGAAGAGGGTGACCACACGAAGGTATATACAGATATTTTGGGTCACTAATATTATGCCCGCATATTACGCAGTCTTGTAGTTGTGACCCAGAAGGAAGGATAATCAAATCATCACTGTTCGCTGAAGCCATTGTATAGAAATTTCAATTATAAATTAAGCGAACTAAGGGAAGGAAAAAAATCAAAGCTTTACCTGTTGCTTGCTAGCAATCAAATATACTGACCAAATACTTCCCTAAGGTGTAATTAGGAACAGACGAACAAAATAAAATGGTTTTCAGTTTTTCTTGTTTCTCGTTTAGGTTTTTGTTTTGTTTTTTTCCTTCATATTTTGTTGTTTTTTTTCCTATTCTTTTATTTTTTTTTGTAATATATTTTATTTAATAATCTCCTACCAGAAAAGAAATTCAGATCTCTTTTAAATAGAGTAATATATAAATGTAAGTACTAACAAGATTTTGAATTGATACCAAAAAAATATGTTAATTGGATTCTTTTTTTAAAGTGCCCTCTACTACAGAGAAAAATTGTACCAATAGCAATACAGTAATTTACTATGTGGTTTTGTTTTCTTTTGATTCCTTGGCAGACTGTTGAATAGGCTGATTAATAATTATTTTATTATATGATTTGGCAATGCATAGTATATTTTAATATGAAATCCGGAAAAGTAAGTTAGAAAACTATGACTTTATTGTATAGACTGTCCGGCAGACGAAAACAAACGATGGGAGGTTGGTATCACCTTGGTTTAATAATTGGTAATAATTTTCCAAACCTCTTAGACAAACACGAGAAGACCACATCATAAGGTTACGCTAACGGTCTAGACCCAGCATGTAACTATCCAAATCTAGCGATTCCAGAGAGCGCTCCTGAGAAGTGATTGCCCCTGAACTCAATGAAGACTATATGCCGAGTAAATGGGTTAACACTTAATAGTGAAATCAGTTAAATTCCAACTTTTATGGCATACAGAACCTAAACACAAACACTAATAATAGTGATTTTAATATAGAAAAGCACAAAGAAATGCAAATAAATAGAACAGGAGAAAAGGGGACGCCACACAGCTTAATTACTAGGATAAATTCAAATGTCGGTAACAAATGGTAAATCCTAAAGCGTCGGGCCCCACATTGGGCGCCATAATTTATATTGTGTAGCATATAACGTACCAGGCATTTATTTGTGGTGTAGTGGTACATGTTTAGAGTAGGGTAGCATCCATAGAGATTCGGCTCATGTCTCGTCGTTGTATATATATATATATATATATATATATATATATATATCTACTCATTTTGGAAAATATTTTTACTACAGAATAAGTAAATTAATTTGCATGCTTAAGGGGTAGACAGGTAGATAACACGAAGAAGAAAAGGACTTCAAATAGAAAATACAAATGCATCGCCTGAATAGTTGTTACAGGTGTTACCACAACCATAAGGTCCGCCCAACCATGTCCATGTAGTCTCCAAGAGGTCCGAATTGTACATGAACCCACTTCTACCTACCTGATTCAACAGTCGCTTAAGGAATCAAAACTTTAAAAGCTTAGTGTTTCATCTTGAAAAGTGTTTCATAACAACTAATAATTTTATTCTTAACCATTTTCAATTCTTAATCTAAAACCAATTAGAGCTTACATAATAGAAGTTAAACTATGCTTATATTCGAAAAACAATTCATGTATGTAAATATTTTCTTTTCTTTTTCAATTCATTTATTATTTTGGGTTGGTATCTTTCTGTACCCCGATCGAAGGCAAAAATCATAGAAACGCATACCCGATGCCAAAGAACTCGCGGGTCATGTAAAATAAAATAGTGCAACTTCAACAACTTTACAATAAAACCATTATGACCGTTGCGCCACAACAATTACTTTAAACAAAAACCAATAAGGGTATAGGTTTAGACAAAAAAATAGGGAAACACTACCCCAAGGTACATACATATATTTACTGCAGCAATTAAAATTCTCAATTAAAATACCAGCAAGATGTGCGTTGCACTTAGCTAAAATCTAGCTAGTACGTGTAGTCATCGGTCTTACAGACATGTTTTTTTTAACAGTTTTAGGGTGTAACAGTTCAGTATTATGTTACTAACAGAGAAACGAAAGTAATTTCCCCTGATCTATGAAATTTCTTCAATGTAACCAATCGATGAAAACACATACACAGGCATATCTGGATCTTTACATAACAAGACGTTTTAAATCAGTAGTGGGCACCGTCAATGTATAGGTAAATTGTGCATGTGTTGATCTTGCGAGCTACCCACCAAACAAAAAGCCAAGCGTTGGAAAGATAATGGTGCTTTATATATTTAAACATAAGTAGCAATATTTTCTAAGTTGAAAAAAACGTTGATTACGTAATATTATTAATTAAAAATAAGAGTTTTTCTAAGTAAACAGTCAAATGAAAGAAATTAAAAACGATAGGACAATAATTTGTTATGTTTTCCATTCAAGAAAACAAATATAAAAGAATGGTTGTTTGCTGCAGCATAACACTGAATATTCGCCAAAAAAAAAAATACGCTTTGGATGTATCAAACTTAATGAGCTTCCATATATGTCGGCATGGAAAATCATTTTCATATGGGAAACATATTCAAAATATTTTTGATCAGATTTTACACAGACTAATTAATAAAACTAAGTGTATTACTAAATAAGGGGAATTAGTATAGTCTCTTATTGGAGAAAAATTGTATAAAAGGCATTGTATGTTATCGAAAACATTGTTTATGACAAAATATTTTTCGCATATCATCATGACTGAAATTGTTTGCTGGACAAATATTCTGGAAAAAAATGTAAAAAAATTCGTAAGCATCCGCCTGATATTCATTCGTTGCCGTCTCATCGACGACTAAATTAAAGAGAGTAAGAATACGTGTGAATGATCTCTGCACAATTGTGCTATGAGATGCCCGTATCTGTTTTAAATGGACTTACGTGACTGTTGATGCTCCAACGATGAAAGATATCTTACCGCCGGAACAGGAACGGTAGGTTTTGTTGACATCAGCTATTTAAGAGTAATAGATGTGCATGTTTTAGCTTTACCAGAATTTGAATTGATAAACTATTACTTTAGCCCGGAGATTTATTTTCCTGGTACCAATTCTCTTCTGAGCTTCCCAAATTAGGTTGCACAACGGTTTTGATGGAACATTAATTTCTGTTTATACTCTCTTGTCAATATTGTTTCTTTTGTGGGTTTTTCTTTTATATATGCATGTACTACGTATTTTGCATATCATAGGCATGGATGCACATACATTGCTACATACCTTTTTATATACATAGTTCGGTTTTTATGTTTCTTGTAATTATTGCCTTTACGATCTTGGAATAAATTTATATGCACGAACAAAAAAATCTTACTTTAAATATGTTGAATTCACTTTAAAAATTGAGTAATTTTTCCTTTACAAAATTTATAATTTCTTTATTATGTTATTATTACTTTACCGCAGCAAAATATATCTGTGATATTAGAATAATAAATAATTGTTTTTCTTTTGTTTTTTGACTGCGGATTTAGTTTAAGGGTTCTATGTCTTGTTTTAACTGGGAACTTTAAAAACAATATGTTATCCACACAAGAGAGTATTCTATAGGCTGGGTCATCTATTCCTAGGTAACTTCTGGAATATAACTCCTCAAATTTCTTCAGGCTTGGGTTAACAGATTCCTGCACCTCTAGACTCCAAAGAATCTCTAGCAGTCAGGTTTTGATTCGCTCCTTCACCAATAAATCACAATTTAATTATGGATTGCACCCCACTAGATTAGATTCCTTTATCTTTCTTTGAATTTAACTTTTAACTTGATCACTGCTCAGCCGATAATCGTCTGATCTTTGTTAAGGCAACGGCAGACCGAGAAAAACCAAAAAAACTCTATGTTGTACCGCAAGATTTTTTTCTTACTTGAACACGTCAGTTATTGGAAAAGCAATGTTACAAAAAAAATTACTAATTGAATTCCTCTTAATTCTTTTCAATATTAAGCCCAGCAAACAGATAGGCTTGATTACTAATTCATGGTATTTTCTGAATATCGTTCTTATTTCTCTCATGAAATGTAATTGAAACAGAAAGCACAAACATCTATAATAATAGTATGCTGAGTCATAAGGAACATTTTTCTTTTCATCGATATTTCTGATCTCAAAGAGCATTTAACTAGGTATGGCTACTAAAACAGATTAACCTATTGCGAACGAAACTTTTTTGTGCGTTGGGAAATTTTTACTAACTGCCTTACCCTATCACTCTAGTTAAATGAAGTCCCCGTGTAGAATTCATGTAATTGTGGTTATGTTAAGCTACATTCGTACGAACCATTATAAGGCGGCTGTTAAAATTTGAATATACATGGACTATAATACAATAGATGTAGATGATAAAATTCAATCAGTGCTACAAGCGCCTCTATACAATAAAGCGTTCTACAGGGAAAATGAAAATTTAACTTTTACGGGCAAAATAAAACACAAAACAAATACACGAGACGAAATTCCGGTATACTCAAAATTATACGATACCCGGATATACACAAAAATGAAATTAATAGACAGATTGAAGAAATGTTAAGACAGGGAATTATAAGATAATCTTCTAATCCTTATAACAGTCCTGTTTGGATAGTGCCGAAAAAGACAAATGCGCCATATGTTCAAAAGTGGCGTCTCGTGATTGACTATAGGAAACTGAACAGTGTAACAATCGAAGATAAATTCCCAATTCCAAATATTGACGATATATTTGACAAGTTGGGAAGATGTCAATATTTTACAACTCTCGACCTAAAACAGGGTATTTATCAGATAGAAACAGCTTTCTCAACCGCAAGTGGGCATTACGAATTTTTGAGAATGCCTTTCGGCTTGAGAAATGCACCCTCAACCTTTCAGAGGTTAATGAATGAAGTCTTGAGGGAATATATAGGTAAAATCTGTTAAGTGTACTTAGACGATATTCTGGTGTTCTCTACGAGTGTAGAAAAACATTTTGAGTCTCTAATTAAAGTATTGCGATGTTTGCAGGAGGCAAATTTGAAGATCCAGTTAAGCAAGTGCAGCTTCTTGAAACAGTAAACAGAGTTCTTGGGACATCTGGTTACTTGTGACGGCATTAAACCAAACCCGAAAAAAAATAGAAGCTATAGACAAAATTCTCCTGCCAAGGAATCAGAAAGAAATCAAATCTTTTTTGGAAATAACGGGTTACTATAGGAGGTTTATAAAAGACTACTCAAAGGTAGCATTCCCTCTAGTAAAGTGCTTAAAGAAAGGAGCCAAAATTAATCTAGAGGATAAAGATTATAAAGACGCGTTCGAGAAATTGAAAACTCTTATTGAGTCGGATCCTATTTTGGTACATCCTGACTTCTCAAAGAAATTTACATTGGTCACAGATGCTAGTGATTACGCTCTCCGGCGGCGTTGATGCAGAACTATAAAATTATCTGTTATGCTAGTCGATCCCTCAATGGCCACGAAAAAAACTAAAGCACCATAGAGAAAGAACTCTTGACTATAGTTTGGGCAACGAAGTATTTTCGGCCTTACTTATTTGGTAGACATTTTTTGATAAAAACGGACCATAGACCGTTAGTGTGGCTTAGTAATTTAAAAGAACCCAATGCAAAATTGCAGCGTTGGAAAATAAAGCTTAATGAATTTGACTTTGACATTAGCTACATAAAAGGTAAAGAAAACGTTGTGGCTGATGGCCTCAGTAGAATTGTTGCGAAGATATGTACATAAAATACTTTATTAGAAATAAAAATTTAAGAATACAGAGGACAAACACTCTATTGAAGGATATAACCGATGAAGGCGAGATTCTACAAATAATAGAGACATTACATTTTGAAAACAATCATAGAGGAATAAACGAAATTTTCGCGGAAGTAAAGAAGAAATTCTACTATCCGAATTTACAAAAAGTTATACAAAAGTATATTAATAATTGCGAAATATGGAATAAAGCAAAGTACGACAGAAATCCCATTAGGCACTCGCTGAACGTAACAGAGACGCCTGATAAACATAACGCTATAATCCATGTCGATATATGGTACCCACAAAGAGGAGTCATGTTTCTGACTGGAATCGATAAATTTACTAAGTATGCGACGGCGCATCATCTCCCAGATAGAACATGGTTGTCCGTCGTTGAGGCTTTGAAAATGCGTATTCGGTATTTGGGTAAACCGGAAACAATAATTACAGACAATGAACTGGATGTTGTGGCGATTAAAGAGTTTTTAAAGGAATGTGGTATTAAAGTTCACTTTACAACGACATATAATAAAACAGGCAATGCAGACATCGAGAGACTGCATTTGACTTTGTACGAACATATTAGGTTGTTTAATGCGGACGAAAACAATAAAGAAAACTTGCAGCTAAAATTTTCAAAGGCAATAATCGCCTAGAACAATACGATTCATTGAGTAACGAAAATCAAACCTATAGATTTTATCAATAATATTATATCAGACGAAAGCTTAAAATGTATTTCAGAAAGACTTAAGAAAGAAAAAATTGAGAGAATAAACACCATCAACAAAAAGAAAGGAAATATTGAATGCTCAGATTTCGAAAATAAATTTCTAAAAAATTATAGAGTTAGCAAGACACAACTTAGATATAAGAAAGTGGAAAACTACAGGATTGGTGACAACTACTTGCTGTCTAGGAACAATCAATTTAAAAAAGTCTACAAAACTCAAGTGAAACGTAAATATCTATTCCAGAAAAATAACAATGAAGATCGTGATAATGATCCTACTGACAACGGTCCAAGCACTTCTAAGAGTCGAGAAGGCTGAGAAGAATTCAGGTTACGCGAGGCTACAGGTGAAACAAGTAGAAATCCCTAATGCAACAAACACGGTTTTATATATTATACGTCCTAGCGAATGCTTAGGTATAATTAAACAGATAGCCAAAAATATAGAATAAGTACACATTGACAATAGAGCTATTTTAAGAAAAGAAATCAGTATTATTGAAGCAAAAATTAAAACCTTAATACCTTTCGAATTTGGTAGGAAAAAAAGAGGACTAATTAACGGAATGGGAAATGTTTACAAATGGATGTTCGGACTGATGGACGACGATGACATAGAAGAAATTATAGAACACCTAAAATACGCTGAAATTAACGGTCACAATACCATAAACGCAATAAATAAGCAAATCACAATTAACACACACTTCAAACGACTCCATGGAAATTATACGAGAGGCTATAGAAACTGACAGAATTAAAATAAATAGTACTTTTGCAGAAATTAAAAGACGCAACAAGGAAATAGTTAGGAAACTTTTTTACACTGATCAAATGCTTAAATTGAAAAACTTTGAAAACAAAATAACGCAAATTTAGGAGAATATAGCAGCAGCTAGAAGAAATATGGTACACCCAAATATACTGATACCCGAAGAAATTGAAAAATTTAACATCGATTATTTCAAATTAAAATTTTTAAAGTTAGGAGTAATGACTTACAAGAATAATTCTGACAGATTTGAAACTTATAACACCATTACCAAACGATAGGTATCTTGAAATTGAAGAAAAACCCGAATTAGTAATTACAGTCAGGAACACAACCTTCTCATACAAAGAAAATGTACTGCCAACCGATTTTAATTCTGCTTGAATTCGAACCAGCAGTATAGTAATTTCATTATTAGGTAACTTATCGTCACCAATCGTTCTTTTCAAATGAAACTTAACTGATTTCCCGTCCGCTTCCCATATACCTCCAAAATGTGGAGGTCTAGCAGGATTAAATAATATGCCATCGAGTTCCTTATGAAGCCAGTACAGGAATTATAGACTGGTTATTGCGAACTGCGGTTTTAAGACCCCCATCCAACTTCCATCTTGCGCCAACAAAATTTGTTCCATTATCAAAGTAGATATCAGAGCTTATGCCATAAAGCTCCCATTAGCTGCTTTGAAGCTTCTTGACCATAAAGGATACATTTGTGACAGCTTGGTATATATTTTTCAATGAAGTTCTTCATGTCAAGAATTCAATATTTTTTTCTTAATGCTGCTTCAACCAGGCGATTCCCACCATGAAACGTTCATATGTAGACTTTTTTCACTAGCAGTGAGGACGAAAACGATTTCTGCAGTATAATTGGTTATTGCTGATCATATACATAGTAGATTGCAAAATGAACCTGCCACCGACGCGAAGTAACCCATCTGCGTCTATAAAAGGATACAAGCTCACAATCTCACTACTCTTTTTTATACCCTCCAAAAATGAATAGGGAGGGTATATTAACTTTGTCATTCCGCTTGTAACGCAGTGATATATCCATCTGAGACCCCATAAGGTATATATATTCGTGATCAGTGATCAAATGTAAGACGAACTGAGCATGTCCCTTCATCTGTGGAAATCACGATTCAGTCCAAATGAAAAAAAAGAGTCTTGAAATTTGGTATAAATATTTCTTGAGGATAGCACTGTTCGGAAATGGGCTAATGTGAGTGCTGTTAGTTGAAGTAATAGAGCACAAGGCTATGAAGCGGAGGGTCCTGAGTTCAACCCCGTGCTGAGTCATCAAATATTGTGTTGAATTCTTCTGATCAGCGTTAGTGCATGGTTGTGTTAGTTGTTGTCATAATTAGCAGCGACTGACAATATCATGTACTGAAAGCAGAGTAACAGTACCCTCCTTCATCGGTCCTGTAACAAAAAATTAGCCGGCGAAGTAAAAAAAAAAGGTTGAAATAGCTACAAAAACATTGTCTATTTTCTCATCTTTCCTCATCGTTATCAGTTCCGGCGCAATGCATTGCATATGTAAGGAGTGCCGGTCCAAGATAAAAAAAATGGGGCAAGAGGGAAAAAAGTTCCCATAAAAAAAACTAAACCAACCTCTAAAAAACAACATAATTTTTTTTGTAATTTTGTTAATCAAATGATATACTACTTTTATGTCAAAAAAGGTCCAATGCGTTAAACTTGGAGCCATAAAATAATAAAAAATAATTTTTGGACCCCGCCCCCTTTAGTGGACGTTATTATATGCAAAAGTACTTAAAAATTTTAACAAGTTGTTTTACTTAAGCTTACATTCCTTGCACCCTCTTTCATCCTTACCCCCTAAATGACCCTATCAAAAAAAATTTTTTTTTTTAATTTTGTATATAGTTATCATTTATTTTTAGAGTTTTATGACAAAGGTGAAATGTCTCCCCCACACCCCTTGTCAGAGTGATCCCGCCAAAATACAGTTTAAATATCCTCCAAAATTAATTGGACACCATAAAGTATATATCTGTATTCTTGATCAGTGATGAAGTCTAGGACGATCTAGCAATGCCCATACGTTCGTAGTGAAAATATTGAACAATTCGTATTCCTTAAGCTTATAAGAAGCTAAGATTTTCTCTGATCTTGCAGAGGTGGAACATTTTAAATTTACTTACTAAATATTTGAAAGGCATTTAAGATTGGACCCGGTCGAATATAACAATTTTACTAGTTATTTTTTAATAGGATTCACCTTTATTTTTAACGCCAATAGCGTAATTGATTCACCAACCTATATAACTGCTGCATATGCTTTCTATAAAGCATCAGCAAACCCATGTAGTTCAAACTTCTGTTTTCAATTGAAACCATCGAGGTACTCGGATTTCTCTAATTTGCTGCCATTCTGCTCTTACGTCATCCGATACAGGCTTATCCCACTTACAATGCAAAAATCATAATTTTTGTATAAATAATTTGGCTAGATGCGTGGTTGGTGATAAACCTCCCATCGGATCGAAGATCCTTGCTATTTCTGGTAGAGTTTGTTTTTTGTTGTCAATTTGTTGCTCATTGAAAAGTTAATGATGAACCGGAAGTCGTCCATTAATGGTTCCTAAAGCAGCCCCAATGTTTTGATTGTTTCATCATCCTTCAATAATTCAATTACATTATCACTAGAGTTGCATATGTCGTTAATTATATATACGTCATTCGATAACCATTTCCTTAATATAAAGGCATAATTTGGAAGATGGTTTTGTATTTCACAATGAATCTCGGCAACAATTGCAAGATCGTTCATGTAGAAATCTCACTTGATAATATTACTTATTTCTTCGTAATGGTAATTCTCAGCAATATAAAACAGAGCCCGTACAGCTAAAAATGGGACAGATACCGTTCCATAAGTAACCGTGGTTAGTTGATACCCTTTAATATGTTCTTCTTTGCTTTCTATCCACAAAATATGTTGATAAGACTGATGTTTTTCTGCGACACTCCATTCCGTAAGGATATCGAAAGTAGTCTAAGTATGGCTTGTTTTCTAGAGTCTCCAAGCCGATTGTTTTGTCTTTTAATAGGTATGTTAACCACTATCCTATTTTCTGCATCTACCTCAGTGTTTTCATTCAAAATGTCTTGACATTCTTTAGGCCCAACTATAATATGAATAAGCAATTCAGTACGGAATGTGCGTTCAGTTTGGCTCTTAACTTAAACAAATGGCATTTGACGAAACTTGACGAAAAGTTTCTCTTGAGTACATTATAGTTACTCACATACATATTCTATGTAAACGCACAGTTGCTTAAGTTTGCTTATTCATATTATATGGTGCCTTTAATCTTCTTCATTATAGATAACATTTGAAGATAATTCTTCTAGTTCCCAGAAACGTTCTAAATTTGACGTAGCCATCAAAGCCTCCCCAGAATTATATATTATTATTATTATTAATGATACCAGATAAAATTCACCCAAATACGTATAATGGATTGCGCTAATATGCAATTCTTTTTGAATGTGGCTTCTTCCATTGTATTGGGTAGGATGTCCATGCCAATAACGTTGTCCAATTCGCTTATATCAAATTTAAATGATTGGCTTGGTTTTGCTTTTGTAAGTTGTGGTAAGATCAGCGCATCTGCTTCCACAAATCGATCACTTAAAAATCTTGGTTTTAACGTTAATTTTGCTTTCGATACACCAACTAATGCACCTCCTAGACCATAAATTTCTGTTTTAGATTTATTTCGTGATAACCCAAATATTTGAGAAGCTTCTTTCGACATGCTGGTTATATGTGAGCCTTGATTGATTAAAGCTCTTAATAATACATTTCACCATGTCTTGTTTTATCTGTACAGTAGCAAGTAACACGTCGCACAGAGGGGTATTTGGCCAATCTAGGCGGCCAAAATTATTTTGATTGAATTTTGTATGCAAAATATTTAGAAAAGACATGTTGTGGCATTTAAAATTGTAAATTTATATAAACAAGCAAAAATACGTATTTCATGTTTTTCGGCAGCAGCTATATTAGCAATTATTGATGAAATATTGCAGATTTCGGAAATTCGTAAAACGTCTTCACGAACTATGAATTTGACCTTTGAAGAACCTAGATTTGGAAACAAAAAATATTGTAAATGCTAAATTTTAAAATGAAATGTGTAAAAGAAGTGTGCAATAAAGCAGCATGTACAGTAAAGCATCAGAATTTTTGGTACATTTTTCAGCAGTAGCATACTTCAAAGGGCTATAAAATAGTCATCCGCACATATCCGCAGCCAATTTTTTTTTCCAAACCATGAAATATCAATTAACACACCCGAGCGAGAATCTGAGTTGCGTTAAGTGGTGTTATACAACTTTATGACTATAGTTAATTTTTTTAATCAATTAAAATTAACAAAAATACCATCATTTTCAATGTAGCTCTGCCGGTACCAGATTATATTATATTCCTATTAAACTATGTGAATTATATCATATTTACCTGCATTACAATTATCCATTTTAATAAAATTCATAAACTGAAAACACGCTTTTACTCAAGTTTTTTTCACGTTGACTTGTCTCAAACACAGCAAAAAAGCATATGCCCAATTAGCAACACGAAACTTTGACTGCGTGGCGAGAGCGAACGAAAGCAAAAAGGAATTAAAAAATAACGGGATCTAGTCCAGCATTCTATTCTCTTCACCCTACGGTGGGTAGTTAAAGAAAAAGTGAGTTTTGAAAATTCGAATTTTGGCCGCTCTGTGCGTCGGCTGGAGCTTTTGTATTCATTGAATTAATTGTTTGACCTGTCGACGCTTTAGCTGTTTCTTCATAATTAATATGAAGAATGATGCATTTTGCCATATTGATGACACTTGGCTTTTTGAAAACATCGCTTATATATTTTATAATTTAAGAATACATTGCAAATTTTAGCGCCTCTTACCCAAGTATTTCTATACTTGACTGTTAAAATCAAAAATTTAGTATATTCGTGCATTTTATGATCAGTTTTTTACAGTAGTTAGAGTCTGGATCCTTATGAATAGCGATGACGATTGAGCGATGTCCGTCTGTCTGTACGTGAAATCGGTTTTCCCAAGCCCCCAGAAGAGCTAGAGACTTCGTTTTTGAACCGTTGGGTTGGAAATGAACTTAAATAGAAATTCAAAAAGGTCCGAAGTATTGTTCCAGACCTCGGAAGCTTACACCTATTTCTCGACGCAAAATTTAGACCAAAAATCAATTATTTTTTTATTGTTTGTAAATTAAACCTATTTCGTACTTTGGGAAGCCTCAATGGTCAATTAAAAACTAAAAAAATTAAATTTTTTTTCCAGGGATTTGAAATAATAATTTTTTTTCGGCCTATTCCGTATATTGTAGTACATGTAGTAACTAAAATTGTTAAAAATTTTAAATTTTTCTTTAACAAAACCTCTTTATATGTCATGAAGATTTGCAATGGCCAAAACAAAGTTTTTTAATTAAAATTTTGCTTCCAGGGGTGGGAAATTGCATTTTTTTTATACGTGTAAGTATTCAAACAGGCAACTGATTTTGTTTTTTTTTTGCTAACTGAGCCTGTCTTATAATTAAGGAAGAACAAAATTGGTATCAAAATATTCAAAAATAAAATTTCGAATCCAGGGATGGACAAGTGCAATATTTAATAGTACATGAAAGTTAACAAAATGGTTAAAAATTTGAAATATTTCTTTAAAAAAATTGCTTTATACCTCATGAAGCGTTGCACTGATAAACAAAAAATCAAAATTTCGTTTCCAGGGTTGGGAAAATAAACTTTTTTTTGGTACATGCAATATTTTGTAGTACATGAAAGTGACCAAAATGCTTGCAAATATTAAGTTTTTCTTAAATAAAATGACTTTATACCTAATGAAGACTAGGATTGGTAAAAACAAATTTTAATTTCGCTTCCAGGAATGGGAAATTGAAAATTTTTTTATACATATAAATAACCAAAAAGGCAACTAACGTCGGTTTTTTACTAATTAAGACTATTTTTTGGTTCAGAAAAAACAAAATTGGTTTCAAAATTTAAAAAAAAATCAAAATTTAGATTCCAGAGTTGGATAACTGCAATATTTTGTTGTACATGAAGGTGATCAAAATGGTTACAAATATTAAGTTTTTCTTAAATAAAACAATTTCATGCCTCATTAAGAGTTGCATTGGTAAAAAAATTTAAATTTCGTTTCCAGGGTTCGGAAATTGAAATATATAAAAGTAACCAAATAGGCAATTGAAGTTGTTGTTTTTGCTAATTAAAACTATTTTATAATTCAGGAAGAACAAAATTGGTACTAAAATCTTAAAAAATCAAAATTTCGACTCCAGGGTTGAACAAATAAAATATTTTATGGTATGAAAGTGACCAAAAAGTTTAAAAATTTAAATTTTTTTGTCGAGTAAAACTATGTTACATCTTTTAATAAAACCTACTTCCTGTTTTAGCAAGAAAGAAAGAACAATTACATCTGTGAAGGGTATTTAAGATTCGGCACAGCCGAATATAGCACTTTTACTTGTTAGTTGTTACTTTGTTTGAAGATGCTTCTAAGCTTTACACTGTAGTTCAATAAAATTCATTACATCATTTAGTTTTAGTATGTATATCTTTAGATTTTGTTTGTGATTTGCTCATATAACACCAAACCTTCTCTGTCTAGCTTTCTTAAAATAATTCTGGCAATAATTGGATCAGCATCTTCTAACCGAATTTCCATTGCTTTTAAAGCTTTAACACTTTGATTTTTAATATTCAGTAAGTGCCTCATGCTGTTAGCCGTGTTTATATTTGTACTTGGTTGATCTAGAATTTTATCCACTAGCTTTGTGAACAATATTCTCTTATTGTTATACCGTTGGTTTAACATATCTCAGGCTACTTCATAATTAATTTTACTGATCGATAGAGTCAGAATTATTGTTAATGCTTCTCCTTTCCTTCGCTGTTTTTAGCCACAACCAACAATTTTATTTACTTTACTAGTTGCTGTTGTAGCCACGACCAACGCTTATATATTTATTTTCACTTTTAATAATATAGGCACCGGTGGAAAAATAAAAAATACGAAGTGGTATATTCGACTGTGCCGAATAATAAATACCCTTCACATATGTCGTTCTTTTCGTTTAAATTTTTCGGCTAGGAAGCTAAAAGTTTTCTTATTTGTAATACCTCAGAACGTCTTTCAAAAATATTACATATGTTTAATTTACAAACACACAAAAGGCCGTTTCATGTACCCCAAAAAGTTCTAATTGTCCAACCGTAGTCGTCTTTTAGATTTTTTTGGTTTTTAATACCAATTTATTTCTTCCTGATATATAAAGTAGGTATAATTCATCATAAAAACCAAAAATAGCAAATTATATGGTTACTTTAATGAATCAGAACATGCCGATTTTCCAACCCTGGAACCGAATTTATAATTTATAAATTTTTAATACCAATTTAATTCTTACCGAAGTATAAAATATGTTTAATTCACTGAAAAAAAACCGAAATTGGGAATTTATGTGGGTACCAAATGTATGTACCAAAAATATTTCGGTTTTCCAACTCTGGAAGCGAATTTTTACTTTTTTACAAAAGCAATTCTTATGCTTGGTTTTCACTATGTTTTCACTATGTCATTTTTGTTGTCAAATTGTCCAAATTGTTGGCAATTGTATGAAAACGGGTTGTCAAATGGCGTCATCTATGTGCGCATAACTGACTTCAAACATAGATGACGCCATATGACAACCCGTTTTCATACAATCGCCAGCAATTTGGACAATTCGACAAAAAAAATGACTAAGTGAAAACCAAGCATTAGTGAGGTGTAACATAGTTTTATTTGACAAAAAAATTAAAATTTTTAAACTATTTGATCACTTTCATGTACCATAAAATATTTCATTTGTCCAACCCTGGAGTCGAAATTTTGATTTTTTAAGATTTAAACACCAATTTTGTCAATTGCCTTTTTGGTTACTTTTATGCAGAATAAATATTTCAATTTCCCATCCCTGGAAGCGAAATTTTATTATTTTACCAATCCAATGTAAATTCGTTTTATTTAAGAAAAACTTAAAATTTGCAACCATTTTGGTCACTTTCATGTAGTACAATATATTCTATGTACCAAAAAAACTTTCAACTTCCCAACCTTGGAAGTGAAATTTTATTTTTTTCCTTTTTTTTACCAATGCAACTCTTCACGAGGTATAAAGTAGTGTTATTTAAAAAAAATTTACAATTTTGAACCATTTTGGTCACCATCATGAACCATAAAATATTGCACTTGTCCAACCCTGGATTCGGAATTTTGATTTTTTCTTTAATTTTTGATACCAATTTTGTTCTTTCTAATATATAAAATAGTTTTAGTTATCAAAAAAAAAACAACGTCAATTGCCTTCTTGGTTAATTTTATGTATAAAAAAAAATTTCAATTTCCCAACCCTGGAAGCGAAATTAAAATTTTTTAAAATATTCTTTATCAATGCAAATCTTCATGAGGTATAAAGTAGTTTTGTTTAAGAAAAACTATAATTTTTTAACCATTTTGGTTATTACATGTACTACAAAATATTGCATCTATCAAGAAATACTTTCATTTTCCCAACCCTCAAGTGAAATTTAAATTTTTCTTTTGTTTGTTTTTTACTAATGCAACTCTATGAGGTATAAAGTAGTTTTATGTAAGACAAATTTACAACTCTTAAGCATTTTGGTCACTTTCATATACCATAAAATATTGCACTTGTCCAACCCTGGATTCGAAATTTTTATATTTTTTTTGTAATTTTTGAGGCCAATTTTGTTCTTCCTAAATTAAAAGACAGTTTTAGTTAGCAAAAAAAAAACAACATCAACAGTTGCCTGTTTGATTATTTTCACGTATAAAAAAATTAAATTTCCCACCCCTGGAAGCAAAATTTGAATTTAAAAAATTTGTTTTTGCCAATACCAATCTTCATGACGTATAAGGAGGTTTTGTTAAAGAAAAACTTAAAATTTTAGTTACTACATGTGCTACAAAATACGGAATGGGTAGAAAAATTTTTAATTTCCCATCCCTGGAAAATTTTTTTAGTTTTTAATAGACCGTTGAGACTTCCCAAAGCACGAAATAGGTTTAATTTAAAGAAAAAAAAAACTAACTGATTTTTTGTATAAATTTTGCGTCGAGAAATAGGTGTAAGCTTCTCAGCTCTGGAACCGTACTTCGGATCTTTCTGAATTTCAATACCACACTATTTAAGTTCATTTCTAATCCAACGGTCCAAGAACGAAGTCTCTAGCTCTTATGTGTGCTTGGGAAACCCGATTTCACATACAGACAGACGGACATGCGCACAGACGGACATCGCTCAATCGTCATTGCTATTCATTAGGATCCAGAATATATAAATTAATTATTTTATTATTAAAATTTATAAAAAAAAAAATATTTTTTGAGCTAAAGCCCATCCTTTATTTCTCAAGAATGAATTAGAACTAACTTTTTGATACAAAATTATTATTATTAATACCTGTTGCACAACTTCAACAATTTGTGTGCATTGCAAAATATTTAGGTGAAATTTAAGAACATTAAAAATATAAAGTAAAAATTATGTCTGGATGCAACGTCAGCGTAATTCTTTTGCAGTTTTGTGGGAAAATATTGTGCGCGTGTGTCTTGTCAGCAGTGGCGGAGTTTAAGTAAAGAATGTGTTAACTACTCCCCCCTAAACTTTCAAACGTCCTCGTTTGTTGTTTTTGGTTTATTGAATAATTGGTTCAGTCCTTCTATTGCCGAATCTGTTAGCTGGATGGCTTTTCCTTTTCTAATCTTCCAAGTACTTCTTCCGATAACTATAATGATGACGACTATTACGAAGGTAAGAATTGAGGTTATAGTATATTTTTTTGAGATTATAGTATATCTTTCTCTAGGGTGTCTATGTAATTAGTGTTATTTGTGTTCAGTTGATGTAGCATTTGTAAGGAGAGTATTTCCTCCACAGTGTTGGATATAGATAAGGGTTGAAGGATTGCTGGTGGTGGTTTCCTTGTTGTTTTTTGCTCGTTGTAAAATTTTTCTCCCTGTAGTAGAGTTAATAAAATGAATCAAAAATGTGCCATCTAATGTAGTTGTTTCGTTTTCAATGGTGACTTCTCCGTTAAATTTATTCAGGAATAAAATGCCTGGTGTTATTTCCTCAAAGTTCGGAATATGTTGATTGTTGATTTCGGTGCAATTCGGTGCGCGGCTTCTCAGGAGCTTTCTTACACAGGTATCGTTGCTTAAATCTACTATATTATTTCTTAAACATACTTCTAAATTATTATAGTTCTTACATTTTTCTTTAATTCCGTACATTTTTACATCGCAAATTAGTATTTCATTAAAATTTATTTTATTAATTCTCTCATTTTGTTTTACTGCTCTTACTTCAATTGATTTACATATGTTATTATCAACGGTTGGTAAGCTTATTATATAAATTATTATATTTCCGTTAGATGCAATTTTTATTTCGGAAAATTCAAAAGCTTCATCTAAATTTACAAATGGGATATTTTCTTTGTCAACAATATGTTTGGCTATATTAATCTCTTCGTTAGATAGGATATAAGAATTTACTATATTGGCTTTTGCCCAATGTATTGCATATGCAATATTTACAATTTCTTCTTTCATGACTTCCAATTTAAATTTTAGCTTCAATAGTAGATCTATTTCTGCAGATCCACCATGTTCTATTGTTTTTGCAATATTATTAGTAATATTAGTAATTTCATTAATTTTTTCTATGGTTAGCTTGTTGATCAATACTTGATTGTTATTATTTTCTAGAACATTATTTAATTTGTTTAGAACAATCTCATGGTCGTGGCGGTCTGGACTTCCGGCTATCCACTTCCATGCGCTGCCTATAAAATCTAAAGATCTTTTTAGTTTTTTTACCCGTAAATTATTTAAATGTGTCTTGATTTGGGATATCAGTAAGGATATGAAAAGGTAATGTGAATTTCGTCTGATTGTCGATGTCTGTGTCATTCATTCAATGTTTTCTATTATGTCTGAGAACTTGTCGATGTCTATCTCATGAATTATTTTAAAATGTCCAGTTTGCAGTCTTGCTGTGCCCTTTTCTATTGTTACCAGTTGAGCATTTGAGTAGTCCAGGATCTGAATGTCCGCGTAACACAGCGACGTGATCGATCTGTATGGGAAAATGAAATTTATAATGTATTTTAGTTGCGTATTCTACTTTTATGTACTATCTGTCCCTTTTCCGTCAAAACAGTGCTATGTCTGTCTTCTTTAACTATTTCCTTTGAATAAGGTTTGGAAAGTTTAGTTCCTAATCTTTTATTTCGCTTTACAAAAATTATTTGTCCTGGTAAATAGGATTTTAGTTCGTGTCTCTTCCTATTATGGAATTGAATATTCTCTGTTTCACTGCCAATCTTTCAAGGTTATCTTGCCTGGTCTTTTCTATATCCTCTGGAGTAAAACTAACACTTCGTCCGAAAAACAAGTCAACGGGTTTCCTGTTAGTCACTGAGTGTATACTATGATTGTATTCAGACACTGCTCTTTCCAACAACTCGTCAAAATTTCTGTGTCCACCATTTTCCTTAATACATCGCATTATCTCTATTATAGTTGAGTGAAACCGTTCCACCTGACCGTTAGCTTGGCCCTTATCTGGCGGTGTTGTATAAACCTCTATTTTCAACTCATCTTCCATCATGAATTTAATAGCGGCTGAGTTTAGTGAGGGTTCGTTGTCTATTATTATAAATTTGGGTACGCCAAAGCCGAATATTATCCCCCTGAGTGGTTTCCTAATATCTTCAATTGATCTGCTCTTTAATATTTTTGTAATGGCAAATTTTGTAAATTTGTCAAGGGCCGTCAGTATTACTTTTCCCTCTGTTAAAAACAAATCTATGTGAATAGTGTGGCCTGGATGTGTTGGTATCGGTGTTTCTGTTAGCTTAGGTTGATTAGGGTGTCGGTCGTATTTACTTTCTTTGCACGTAGTACAATTTGCTATAATGTTCTTTATTTTACTGAGCATACCTGGGAAAAAACTTTTTTCTAGAATTTGTGATTTATTTTCTCTCGCGTTCCTATGAGAATGTGTTTCCAAAATTACAGTTTCCTGATCTTGTTCATTGGTGATATCATTGACAAATTTTTTGAGTATAGCGAGTTTTGTAGTTACTAAAATGTTGTGGATAGAAGTTTTGGATAATACCCATTATCCCTTCCTCCGAGTGAATTCCGTTAATTACGGATGGGTTGAGATATCTTTTCAGATGAGCTAAAAGGATTTGTTAGTTGTATAGTGGTTCTTCAATAATATGTCTATGGACCGTAGGGAAGACAATTTTGAACTGATAGGATGCAGTTTCAGACTGTTTGAAAAATATTTGGTTCTTAAATACATTAATTGATGTTTCGGCACATGGTATCAAGTCATGTGGTGAACTTTCGGTACTATGGCTGTAGATGTGAGTGTATTAATTTGAGCAGGTATTCGTGATAGGGCATCTGCCGCTACATTGGAATATCATGGTTTATATTTCAATTCATAATTATAATCCTCTAGAATCGATTTCCATCCTTTCATTTTTGAGTTAGTATTCTTAGAGCTCAATGAATATGTGAGAGGTTGGTGATCAGTATAAATTTTGATTTTTTTCGAATCATATAAGTAATTTCTGAGGCAATTTAGTGACCATATGATAGCCAACATTTCTTTTTCGTTTGTGGCGTAGTTTTCGTCAGTTTTACTGAGAGTTCTTGAAATGAATGTTATTGGCCTGTTGTCTTGCGATAGCACTGCTCCAATCGCGAAATCGGAAGCATCTGTGGTAAGCTCGAAATCTTTCTCGAAATTTGGATGAGAAAGTACGATATCCCTTGATATCAGAGTGGTTTTTATTTTATTAAAAGAGTCTAATGCCTCTTTGCTTAACGTGATTAATTTCTTTTTTGATGCGTTCTTTGAAATATTACCGCATTCACCTCTCAACACTGCAGTAAGCGGTTTGGCAACTTTTGCGAAGTCCTTAATAAATCTTGCCCGCCATTCCAAGGAATGATCGAAGGTCCTTCAAATTCCCTGGAGGTCTCATTTTTGCAATTGCCTCCACTTTCTTCGTATTCGTTTTTATACCGTCTGCGCCTACTATGTACCCCAAAAATTCTACTTCCTCTCTAAGAAATGCACATTTATCCATCTGTATTTTCATATTGGCCCTTTCCAAAGTTTTGAACACTACCTCCAAATTTTGCAGGTGTTCTTCCTCATTTTTTCCAAAAATTATTGCGTCGTCAATGTAGACGTAACATCGTTTGCCTATATGCTGACGAAGAATGTCGTCTAAAGCTCGCTGAAATATTGACGGTGCATTCTTAAGTCCGAAGGGGAGGCGTAAAAATTCATACTTCCCATTATTTACGGAGAATGCCGTCTTTTCTATATCAGACTCACGGAGAGGTATTTGGTGAAACCCACTCTTCAGGTCTATAACCGTGAAAAATTTGTTTTCGCCAAGATTTGAAAGTACCTCGTTTATCTCAGGAATCGGGTATCGGTCTGGTATAGTAACCGAATTGAGCTTACGGTAATCTATTACCAGACGATATTTTTTTTCACCAGAACTATCGGCCTTTTTATTGACTATCCAGACGGGTGAATTGTATGGTGATTTTGATTTACGAATAATTCCATTGGCAAGGAGTTCTTCTACTTGGCGTTCCACTTCTCCTTTTAGTGCCATTGGATATGGATATGGTTTAGAGTAAACCGGAGTATCCGTAGTGGTACGGATTTCGCCTTTCACTAATGTTGTGAAAGTTAGTCTTTCGTCGGGATCCGAGAATAAATTCGGGCATTTTCGTATTATATTATTTAATTTTATATGCTGTTCTCGCGTTAGGTTTGGCAGGTTCAGTTCAAATGAATTTACTTCCTGGAACATTCGTTGTTTTAAAGGAATTCTTATTCCAGGAGACATTGTCATAAAGCTTCTGTCAGTATGAATAGTTGCTTTCAATTCTCTCAAGGTGTCGTTGCCTATTATTCCGTGAAATGAAGAAAGGGTAGGCAAAATGTAGAATTTAATTTTTTTAATTTTTGGTCCGAAAATGTCGATATTTATGTGGTGAGTGATCTCGATGTCACCCGCAACGGAACTTACTTTGAACGTTTTTTCGTTTTGAATTGGATTCTTAATCCGAGTCGATTGGATGTAATATTTGTTAGAACCTGTGTCGATAAGAAAGTCTAATTTGTCTCCGCAACTAGTAACGTATTCGAAACATGGAAGCGAAGATGTCGTTATTCTAAAAAATTTACGTTATCGTGTTCTGATGGAATATTGCTTCCAGACGGAATATCGTCTGCGACGGCAACCTCATCTTCCGAAAATATGCTGTTCGGATCTACATTTATTTACAGGATACAAAGTTTCATCGTCAAAGTACTCGTAATTTGTTTCGTCATGGTTCGTTTCTAAATGAAAATTACGTTGGATTTTATTGGGAGGATGGCAATTCTGACTATTCAGAGGACGCTTATTATTATAGTTCGGTGTTGGTTCAGTTCGATAGTTATTGTGCCTAAAGTGGCTCGAGCTATCGATCTCCATTGTGCAGAAGGGCTATTTTGATTGTGGACTGTATTTAAATTCGGTCTAAAAGGTCTAATATTATTGAAGCCATTATAGGGTTGATTATAGCTGAATCTGTTGTAATTGGGTTGCTGGTTACCGAATCTGTTGTAATTGGGCTGCATCATTCGTGTTGGTGGGAAGACATTATGTCGGTTATAGAAGCGAATTGTTGTCCTTTAAAATTTGTCACTGGCCGTGAAGGCTTGTGTAGTGTTGTACCCACATTATGTCTATTCACACCTTGTGCATAGTTAAGACGAAATGTCATATTCTCCAATTTTTGGCATAAGTGCAATGCCTGTGGAAGCGTAGCTAGTCCACGGATGCTTAATAACCGTGGCAAATCACCGTTAAGACCCCGGATAAAAGTATCCAAAGCCTTTTCTCTATAAGAATTGGTCATAGCGCGGATTGATTCCTCGCTTATGTCTAGACATGCTACTTTATCTAAAATGAGTGACAGATGTTGATATACCATTTGGTAGAAGGTGGCTACGTATCGATGACGTTGAGTTAAACTCGTCATCTGGTACTCTAGAGTACCAATATCTCGCTTATCTGAATAGTGTAGCATCAAGCATTTTTTTATTTGTACCCAATCCAATGGGGTTCAGTAGGATTCAAGTGCTGTGTCGGCCTCGCCTACGATCTTGTGTCTTATCGTGTGAAGTATAGCAAAATACTTCGGTGTGCCCCTAAAATTTGCGTATGCGTCCAGTATTATGTCTACAGTTTTCCTTCATGAATTGAATTCCCCAGAACGTCCGGAAAATGCCCTAAGGCACTTAACCATGTCCGGTATACGGTCAAGGTCAATTGTGTTTGTAGCGCCAACTGCTACATGATTGTCCTGAAGGTCTTCTACTGGTCTATTGGCTATTTGATTTAATACCTTTTGGACTATTTCGCTAACAAGATCTGTATCTGTGGGAACAGAGGATTGATTTATCGGAGCCGGAATTGATTTTAAAGTGATCGGTTGTGTATTCCCCTCTATCCTCATTTGGCTTAATTGATTATTAATTTCGTCCTCCATTTAAAAAAAATTTCCTAATGTTTTAAAACTGCCTATTATTATTTTCTACTTTTTTTTATAATCCCTGCTGTTGGAGGGTCTCGTGAGAATCGCAACAGCTTCCCCTTTCTTTTAAATAATTAGTATTAATCTTGCAAAACCATAGATTTAAAAAATTATTTGATTTTATAATAAATTGTTAAAAAAGTTTTGTTTTGAAAAACTTTACCACTTATTGTTGGTTTTATTTTATTTAGATCGCAAGGATATATTTTTTGAACCTCAATATTATAGATTTTATATGAATTGTTTAATATATATCGTTATTCAATATTTGCAAGAACTTTCCGTTTTCGTTAATTTTAATATTAATTTTTTATCGTTACTAATTTCTTAATTTTGTTATCTCGATTTAAGTATAATCATTAATCTTTTTAATTTATTGCAAATTAATTTATTCTTTTAATTTTTCAACTTTTAACCTTCTTTTGTTTTCCTTCTTTTTTTACGATTGATCTGATTAAATATTTTTTATTTGTTCTACAGCAATAGAAATTTAAAGCACTTAAAAATTTAACACTATTACTTACAGAAATAATAAACTTAAACTAAACATCACCAACGTTGGGGCTCTGGTTTGATGAACGGTTCTGGATGCACCTTTTCCTGTTGTACTTAGGACCTTTTCCGTTACTAGTCTCCAGTCCTCCTTGCAACTAAGTCGCTTGTTCACTTAAACCTTACTTTTTGTTGTTCAGGCTATTTTATTTTGTGCGTTCACTTTTGCTCTTTACTTTTTGTTTTTCAGGTAGCTTTTGTGTTCACTTTTCCTTACTTTTTATTTTCAGGAATTTTTTATTTAGTGTTCACTTTATCCTTACTTTTTATTTTCTGGAATTTTTACTTTGTGTTCACTTTATCCTTACTTGTTGTTTTCAGGATGTTATTTTGTTTGAACTCGCGGGGTCTTACTTTTTGGTTTTCAGACTTTTCACTTAGCGCATACGTTGGTCCCTGCTCGGGCGCCAATTAATTATTTTATTATTAAATTGAATTAAGATTCTATAGGCTAATTGTTCGAAATTTTTAATTTAAATCTCAGAAAGACATAATAAATATTCCAAGGCACAAAGGCAAGTCAACATCAGTTTTTGTTATTCAACTTACACAGCAGAGCAGAACAGCTGTTTTCGAAAGACGCAACCCTTTCATCATCAGTGCTCATGTGTATTGTGTTTGTCACCACTTATTAGGTGGCTTAGTTGAATGTGATAACAGTTCCTATTTACACAAATTTTATTGTGAAAAAGAATACGAGAACTGTATCAAGCTGCTGTTAACATGTTATTGTTATAATACCCGTGTTACCGTTTGATTATTTTTTCTTCATGTCCCATTTTTCTGAATCTTTTGTTCCATCATACTTAAGTCAAACTTTGTCTTTCGAAAACAACTGTTCTGCTCTGCTGTGTAAGTTGAATAACAAAAATTGATGTTGACTTGCCTTTGTGCCTTGGAATATTTATCATGTCTTTCTGAGATTTAAATCAAAAATTTCGAACAAATAGCCTATAGAATCTTAATTCAATTTAATATAGCAATATAAAAATGTTCGTTAAAATTCTTACTACATACAAATTTAAGCTATGGCTTGAGCTACCAATAATAAATTGGAAAAACGTTCACATGTACTTAAGTATAAAATTCAAACCAAAAAGTTTGACTTAGGTATGATGGAACAAAAAATTCAGAAAAATGGGACATGAAGAAAATATAATCAAACGGTAACACGGGTATTATAACAATAACATGTTAACATCAGCTTGATACAGTTCTCGTATTCTTTTTCACAATAAAATTTGTGTAAATAGGAACTGTTATCACATTCAACTAAGCCACCTAATAAGTGGTGACAAACGCAATACACATGAGCACTGATGATGAAAGGGTTGCGTCTTTCGAAAACATCTGTTCTGCTCTGCTGTGTAAGTTGAATAAAAAAAACTGATGTTGACTTGCCTTTGTGCCTTGGAATATTTATCATGTCTTTCTGAGATTTAAATTAAAAATTTCGAACAATTAGCCAATAGAATCTTAATTCAATTTAATATAGCAATATAAAAATGTTCGTTAAAATTCTTACTACATACAAATTTAAGCTATGGCTTGAGCTAGCAATAATAAATTGGAAAAACGTTCACATGTACTTAAGTATAAAATTCAAACCAAAAAAGTATGACTTAGGTATGATGGAACAAAAAATTCAGAAAAATGGGACATGAAGAAAAATAATCAAACGGTAACACGGGTATTATAACAATAACATGTTAACATCAGCTTGATACAGTTCTCGTATTCTTTTTCACAATAAAATTTGTGTAAATAGGAACTGTTATCACATTCAACTAAGCCACCTAATAAGTGGTGACAAACACAATACACATGAGCACTGATGATGACAGGGTTGCGTCTTTCGAAAACAGCTGTTCTGCTCTGCTGTGTAAGTTGAATAACAAAAACTGATGTTGACTTGCCTTTGTGCCTCGGAATATTTATCATGTCTTTCTGAGATTTAAATTAAAAATTTCGAACAATTAGCCTATAGAATCTTAATTCAATTTAATATAGATATTTTTTTGTTTATTTGTTAGTTAAACCAATTTCATTCATATTTTAGGAAGAATAAATTTTGTATTAAAGAGTAATTTGCAATTTTTATACCCCCCAAAAAAAAAGAATATGGGGGGTGTATTCACTTTGTCATTCCGTTTGTACCGCAGCGAAATATCCATCTGAGACCCCATAAATTATATATGTATATTCTTGGTCAGTGATGAAATCTAAGACGATCTTAACATGTCCGTCCATCCTTATGTGGAAATCACGATTCAGTACAAACGAAAGAAGGTAGACTCTTGAAATTTGGTACAAATATATATTAAAGGATAGCACATGTTAAGTTCGCAGATGGGCTGAATCGGGCAAGAGGGGAAAAAGTTCCCCTAAGAAGTACTAAACAAACCTCTACAAAACAACATAATATGTAAAGTTGTTTTTTTATTTTGTTAAGCAAATGATATATTTTGGGCGTTATTATATGCAAAAATAGTGTAAAAATTTAACAAATTGTTTTACTTAAGCTTACATTTCTTGAAAATAACATTTTTAAGCTTTAATGACGAAGCTGAGTCGTAACCTGGTACTACTCTGCCCTACCCCCTCCTCTCCCTTTGCTTTCTAAATGACCCTATAAAAAAATTGTTTTTTGTGTAAATTTTGTATATAATTATCCCAAACATTTATTTTTAGAGTTTTATGACAAAAGTGAAATGTGTACCCCGCAGACATTGCCACAGCTACCCCGCCAAAATACAGTTTTAATACCCTCCAAAGAGAGTTTTAATACCCCATAAAGTATATATATTCTTGATCAGTAATGAAGTCTAAGACGGTCTAGCAATGTGCATATGCTCGTCTGTGTCTATTTTTGAATCCCGTCCCCTTCAGTGGGCGTTGACATACGATATTATATAAGGGAACTGTGTCCCACCAAGTTAAACATATACCTAAATACTAAATATTTGGAGGGTATTTAAGATTCGACCCGTTCGAATATAACGTTTTTATTTGTTTTAGTTTTTAATACAAATTTAATTCTTCCAAAAGTATCAATTTAATTAACAAAAAAAAAAACGAAAAATTTTTGGTTATTGCTACCTAATATTTCGTCCACGGACAGCTGTAAGCTTCCTAGCTCTGGAACCGTATTTTGAATTTTTCTGAATTTCAATACCACTCTATTTAAACGCGTTTCCAATCTATCAGTCCAAGAATGTATCTCTTCTGGGGCCTTTGAAAAAGGATCCAGAATACATATTTTTTGGGCTCCGATATTAAAATTGATGAAATTACGCACGGAATGACAAACCTACATATCATACCTAAGTATATCACACAAAACCGCATACCACGTATTAAAAATACATATAACTTCATAGTCATTCGATGTTACCAGAAGATACTTACATATTAATAATTCACATTTATTTGCTCCCTTTTTATTAACTCTTTGACAACCATTTTAAATTATATTCTCAAAATATGGATAGTGATTTGAACCTCTACAATCAATGATAATGTTGTTCCTGGTGTTGCTGTATAATTCCTGTACTTAAAGTTTGATTTATGTATGCCCATATATATTGTCCTAAGTTTATTTTGTATTTTTATATTTGAGAAAACGTTTAAATTTTTTGGCTAGGAAACTAAAGGTTTGGCTCTTCTTATTTCTAATACCTCTGAACGTTTTTCAAAAATATTAAATATGTTTAATTTACAAACAAAAAGACAAAATCCGTTTCATGTACCCCAAAAAGTTGTAATTGTCCAACCGTAGAATCGTCTTTTAGATTTTTTTTTCGTTTTTTTCAACGTTTATTTATTTAAATTTTTGATAAACATTAACCTACATAAACAATAGTTAAAAATATATATTGAAATTATACAATGTCCCATACAAGAGCTCTCTAGTATAAACCAAGGTATATAAATACAAGGTAGTGCCACTTGCTTTTATTAAATTTTAATAAGGATTTTTGACGTTTATTTTTCTACATCATATTGAATATTACGTTGCCACATTATAGAAAATAATTTTCTTTACTTGGAAATTTTTAAATAAAATCTGTAATACATATATATATATATATATATATATATATATATATATATATATATATATATATATATATATATATATGTATTTTAAATGAAATTTTTTTTGTTGGTGGTCAAGCAATGTCTATATGCATTTCATTGGTGCTTTACCAAATCATCAGTAGACTTTAACCATGATTTGGTAAAGCACCAATGAAATGCATATAGACATTGCTTGAGCACCAACAAATAAATTTCATTTAAATAGTATTGTGACAACAATATGTCAAATAAAAAATTTCATATATATGTATATAAGTTTTTCCATTTGTCTAGCAATTTCGTTAATTAAATTGTATATACTAAACTTCATTCATTGATCTCTAACTTATTGAAATTTCAAGGTGTCCAGTTTAGCAATTACCAAAAGAATGGCCTTTTTAGTACCAACCACATATTCATGAGATCACGGACAAACCACCATTATAATATATTATACCATGGTATTTAACTATTATTTTATCCCCTCTCTTTTAACATATTTCATTGTATTACCTCATTTTCAATTGAAACATACTGAACGTACAACATAGACAGAATATCCCGCTCAAAACTTAATTGTGAATCGTTTTTGCATATTGACAGAGAGAAAAATTTCATTTTGATGTTTTGAACTTAAACATTTGGCAATATTTTGTTAAAAAAATTTAATAAAAGCTATATAAAATGTCAAGGATATAGAAAACTACGAAAAATCACAGTTTCTATGCATTTCCACAATAAATAAAAAGTCATTGTGTTGCTTTGCATTGAACCAAAAACATTGAAACCATTACATTGATCAATAAGACAATTTAACAAAAAATATGCTTATTCAAGATTCACGACAAGATTTTTATAATAAATTAATTGGCAAACGGATTTTAATTATTGTTAATTATGACATCGATGCAATTAAAAATTTTAACCATTCAAATAAAAAAAACGGGTAACTTAAAATAATATGGTAACTTAATTTTTATGGGAATGTCAGAATCCTTAAAATTGTCAGAAAATTATTTTAAATTTAATAGCTCACAGTGGCAGTACCTTGTTTTTTATACCATGGTATAAACAGTGTTTATACATAATAATAATTACTTTTGTGGGTATATATGTTACGTTTTTTGTAATTAAATCTTATTTCTGTTTTCGAAAGAAAGAAGAGATACATCTGTGCAGGGTATTTAAGAATCGGCACTGCCGTATAAGGCATTTTTATTTGTTTTTATGTATAATGTTTAATTGTTATTTACGTTGAAATAAGTAAAAAACAAGTAAAAGTGCTATATTCGGCTGTGCCGAATCTTAAATACCCTTCACAGAAGTCATTCTTTTCGTTAAAATTTTTCGGTTAGGAAGCTAAATGTTTTCTTATTTCTAATACCTCTGAACGTCTTTCAAAAATATTATAATTATGTTTAATTTGCAAACAAACAAAAATCCGTTTCATGTGCCCCAAAAAGTTTTAATTATCCAACCGTAGAGTCGTCTTTTAGATTTTTTTGGTTTTTAATACCAATTTATTTTTTCCTGATATATAAAGTAGGTATAATTGATCATAAAAATCAAAAATAATAAATTATATGGTTTCTTTTATGAATCAAAAAATGTCGATATTCCAACTCTGAAATTGGATTCTTATTTTTTTTTTTGGGTTTTTAATATCAATTAAACTCTTCCCGAAGTATAAAAAAGATTTCATTCACAAAACCCAAAATTAGGAACTTATATGGCTAGTTGTATTTACTAAAACATTTCGATTTTCCAACCCTGGAACCGAATTTTTAATTTTTTAAATTTTTAATACCAATTTAATTCTTAGCGAAGTATGAAATAGGTTAAATTCACTAAAAAACACAAAATTTTTAATTTATGTGGGTTCTTTTATTTACCAAAATATTTCAATTTTCCAACACTGGAACCGAATTTTAAATTTTTTAATACCAATTTAAATTTTCACATAAATTTTCAATTTATGTGGGTACTTTTATGTACCAGAAATATTTCGATTTTCCAACTCTGGAAGCGAATTTTTATTTTTTTACCAATGCAATTCTTAGTGAGGTGTAATGCAGTTTTCCTCGACAAAAATATTAAAATTTTTAAACTTTTTGGTCACTTTCATGTACCATAAAATATTTCATTTGTCTAACCCTGGAATCGAAATTTTGATTTTTAAAGATTTAATACTAATTTTGTTCTCCCTGAGTTACAATTTAAATGCCTTTGGATGCTTTTATGCCTAAAAAATGTTTCAATTTCCCAATATGGAAACGAAATTTTAATATTTTGTTTTTTTTTTAAAACAATACAACTCTTAATAATGAGGCATGAAATAGTTTTATTTAAGAAGAACATAAAATTTTTAACCATTTTGGTCACTTTCGTGTACTACAAAATATAGCTAATGTTGATTTGATTTTTTTAATATTTAATACTAATTTTGTTTTTCCTAAATAAAAAAAATAGTTTTAATTATTAAAAAACCGACGTTAGTTGCCTTTTTGGTTACTTTTATGTATGAAAAAAATTCAATTTCCCATCACTGGAAGCGAAAATTTAATTCCTGTTTTCTTATGAAATATTCAAGAAAAACTTGAAATTTTAAAGTGACAAATTTCATGGACTACAATATATTGCATGTACCATAAAAACTTTCAATTTTCCAACCCTGGAATTGAAATTTTAATATTTTTTTTTTTTGCTTTTTTATCAATGCGTTTCTTCATGGGATATAAAGTAGTTTTATTGAAGAAAAATTTTAAGTTTTTAACCATATTGGATACTTTTATGTATAAAAATATTTCAATTTCCCAACCCTGGAAGCGAGATTTGAACTTATAAAATTTTTTTTATCAATGCAAATCTTCATTAGGTATAAAGTAGTTTTGTTTAAGAAAAACTCAAAATGTTTAACCATTTTGGTTATTACATGTACAACAATATATTCCATGTACCAAGAAAAATTTCAACTTCCCAACCCTGGAATTTTTTTCGTTTTTTTACCAATGCAGCTCTTCATGAGGTATAAAGTAGTGTTATTTAAGAAAAAATTACAATTTTAAACCATTTTGGTCATCTTCATAAACCATAAAATAAATATTGCACTTGTCCAACCCTGGATTCGAAATTTTGATTTTTTTTTAATTTTTGATACCAATTTTGTTCTTCTTAAATTCTAAAATAGTTTTAGTTAGCAAAATAAAAACAACGTCAGCTGCCTTTTTGGTTACTTTTCGGTATGAACAAAATATCAATTTCCCACCCCTGGAAAAATTAAAAAAAAATTTTTTTGACCAGTGCAGGTCTTAATGATATATAAAGCGGGTTTAGTTAAGAAAAACTTAAAATTTTAGTCTAGTTTAGTTATAACATGTACTTACAAAACTTACAATTTGTAACCATTTTGGGCACTTTCATTGTACCATAAAATATTGCACTTGTCCAGCCCTCGATTCGAAACTTTGATATATTTTTTAATTTTTGATACCAATTTTGTTCTTCCTAAATTCTAAAATAGTTTTAGTTTGCAAAAGAAAATAACGTCAGTAGACTTTTTGGTTACTTTTAAGTATAAAAAAAATTTTCAGTTTTCTACCCCAGCGAATTTTAAATAAAAAAAAAAATGGGTTTTTGCCCAATGCGATTCTTAATGATATATAAAGAGGTTTTATTTTCGAAAAACTTAAAATTTTAAACCAGTTTAGTTGTTACATGTAATACAAAATACTGCATGTGCCAAAAAAAAAACTTTTACAAACCCATCCCTGGATTTTTTTTTATTTTTTTAGTTTTTAATAGACCATTGAGGATTCCCAAAGCATGAAATAGGTTTCATTTACAAACAACCAAAAAAATAATTGGTTTTTGGTATTCATTTTGCGTCGAGAAATAGGTGTAAGCTTCCCAGCTCTGGAACCGTATTTCGGATTTTTCTGAATTTCAATAACACTCTATTTAAGTTCATTTACAATCCAAAAGCACGAAGTCTCTAGCTTTTCTGGGGGCTTGGGAAACCCGATTTCACATACAGACAGACGGAAATAGCTCAATCTTTATCGCTATTCATAATGATACACTCTATGGGGTCCCATATTAATATCGAAGATATTACACACGGAATGACAAACCTATATATAAACTTTAATTTTTGTTGGGAAGGGCATACAAATACATTAATTTTACTTGCAAAGTCACATGCAAATGGAATTACGTACAATAAAGAAAACCATTCGGTAAATTTTTAGTGGATTTTCAAAAGCAAAGTTGCATTTTACACACAGACAAATACACGTTTTAGCCCAAAACAGAAATCATATGGTTCCCATATAAAATGGGACAGAAAAACACCATTAAATTTAAAAAATGACAAAAAAATAAATCATAAGAAATGAGTTTGATGGGGAAAAATATATGATTTTCAATGCCTCTGCGTACATGTACATATATGCCATTTGAAACACCTTGGTCTTGTCTTTCCAAATCCACCGAGAAATCAAAGTTTGGTTGACACTGGACTAAGATACAAGCTAATAACTAAACCAAGGTAGAAAATATTATAAAAGTTGTTTTTATGACATATTTTTAGTATTTAGACACGTTCAGATTATATTGGTATGTTCACAAAAGTTGTTCAGATTTACCGTGGCTACAAGAAAAAGTGCTATATTCGGCTGTGCCGAATCTTAAATACCCTTCGATGATGTATTTCTTCTTTCTTTCTTTCTTTCTAAAACAGAAAGTAGGTTTAATTAAAAAATATATTTTTATGTAGTAAGTATTTTAACGAACATTCATATTGCTATATTAAATTGATAATATATTGATAGATTTATAGGATAATTGATTTATAGGCTAATTGTTCGAAATTTGGTTTAAATTCAGAGAGACATGATAAATATTCCAAGGCACAAAGGCAAGTCACCATCAGTTGTTTAGTTATACAACTTACGCAGCAGAGCGGAACAGCTGTTTTCGAAAGCCGCAACGCTTTCATCATCAGTGCTCATGTGTATTGTGCTTGTCACCACTTATTAGGTGGATTAGTTGAATATGATAACAGTTCTTATATAAACAAATTTTATTAGGAAATTGAATACGAGAACTGTACGTTTTGAGCTAACAATAAAAATGAAAACGGTCACATGTACTTAAGTATAAAAAAATTCAAACCAAATAAATTTGGCTTAGGTATGATGGAACAAAAAATTCAGAAAAATGAGACATGAAGAAAATAATCAAACGATAACACGGGTATTAAAACCAATAGTGTGTCAGCATCAGGTTGATACAGTTCTCGTATACAATTTCCTAATAAAACTTGTTTAAATAAGAACTGTTATTATATTCAACTAAGTCTTTCTGAATTTAAAACAAATTTCGAACAAGTAGCCTATCTATCTTAATTCAAAAAAATATATTGTTTTCAAATACTTTTATATTTAAGAAAACCTTTAAATTTTTCGTCTAAGAAGCATATGTTTGGCTCTTCTTATTTCTAATACCTCTGAACGTCTTTGAAAAATATTAAATATATTTAATTTGCAAACATAAAGAAAAAGTTTGTTTCATGTAATGCAAAAAATTCTAATTGACCTACACTAGAATTGTCTTTTAGATTTATTTGAGTTTTAATACCAATTTACTTCTTCCTGATATATAAAGTAGGTATAATTTATCATTAAAATCAAAAATAGCATATTATATGGTATATGTATAAAAAAATTTCGATATTCCATCCTGAAGTTGGATTTTAATTTCTTTGGCTTTTAATACCAACTTTATTGTTCCCGAAGCATAAAAAGATTTCATTCACAAAAAACAAAAAATCAAAATTAGGAACTTATATGGCTAAATATATGTACTAAAAAATTTCGATTTTCCAACCCTGGGACCGAATTTTTAATATTTGAAATTCTTAACACGAATTTAATTCTTAGCGATGTATAAAATATGTTTAATTCATTAAAAACCCAAAATTAAGAATTTATGTGGCACCGAATTTTTAATATTTTCATACACATTTAATTCTTCCTGAAGTATAAAATAGGTTTAATTAACTAAAAAAAATTATTTGTAATTTTTGTGGGTACTTTTATGCATTAAAAATATTTCGATTTTTCAACTCTGGGAGGGAGTTTTTACTCTTTTTACCAATGCAATACTCAGTAAGGTATAAGATAGTTTTTCTTGACAAGAAATTTAAATTTTTAATATATGTATTTGGTTACCTTCATGTACCACAAAAAAGTTCAATTGTCCAATCCTGGAATCGAAATTTTGATTTTTTAAGATTGTAACACCAATTTTGTTCCTCTTGAAAAACAAAAACGTCAACTGCCGTTTTGGTTACTTATACGTTTAAAAAAATTTTAAATTTTCCAACCCCACAAGCGAAATTTTTTTGGTTTTTTTAACAATTCAACCCTTAATGAGGCATGAAACAGATTTATTTAAGAAAAACTTAAAATTTGTAAGCATTTTGTTCACTTTCATGTACTACAAAATGTTGCATTTGTCCAACCCTGGAATCGAAACTTTGATTTTTTTTTAATATTTGATACCAAGTTTGTTCTTCCTGAATTATAAAATAGTTTTAATTAGTAAAAGAACAACATCAGTTGCCTTTTTGGTTACTTTTATGTATAAAAAAAATTTTCAATTGCCCAGCCCTGGAAGCGAAATTTTAATAATTTTAAATTTGTTTTCCAACGCATCTGTTTATAATGAATAAAGTGGTTTTATTTAAGAAAAACTGAAAATTTGTAACCATTCTGGTCACTTTCATGTACAAAATATTGCATGTACCAAAAAAAAAACTTTCCTGGAAAATATGTTATTTTTTTAGTTTTTAATACACATTTGAGGCTTCCCAAAGTATGAAATAGGTTTAATTAACAAACAACTTACAAAAAAATTATTTGTTTTTGTAGTTAATTTTGTGTCGAGATATAGGTGTAAGCTTTCCAGCTCTGGAACCGTACTTTCAATTTCAATACCACTCTATTTAATTTCATTTCCAATCCATCAGTCCAAAAACGAAGACTCTAGCTCTTCTGGGGGGTTGGGAAAACCGTACAGACGGACAGACTGGCATCGCTCAATCGTCATCGCTAACCATAAGGAGCCAGACTAGATATACTTTATTCGGTGAAATATTAATATTGATTATTAATACACACGGAATGACACTTTTTTTGGAGGGTATAAAAATTGGTACTTACCTCTGGTATCATTATGATGCCTGGCTTGTGGGGAAATATGAGTTCATGAGGTGTTGTAAAATTGGTCGCTGTTATTGAACACAATTGAGCGGCCATACCTCCCTTTGTGTCCTTCACCGATACCTGGAAGTCATAATAGCGTCCGGGGTCCAGGCGACGTGACAATACAACATTTGCCTGGCACACCGAATTGTACTTTGTGCATGGAAGCGATTCAATCTTGACTGTCGACGATGAAGCATCGCCTACAAATTCAAAGGTCAATGGATAGTCAAACTCTTCATCGGTGGCACGCAATCTATAAATAACATAGCCGACTTGCGCATCGGCTGGTACTAGAACAAGACGCATACGCGTAGATGGATCAAATTTAGGATCCACGCACAGCACTGACGACGGACTGAGAATGCCAATTAGCAGGCTGATTGTCAATATTCGATATGCCGTTGTCCAGCTTAACAAGGCAGTGGAAAGATGTCGTCGAATCATCGTTGTATCCATCGATGTGCATGTTGTCGAAGTTTTTGTAAATTTTCTGTATGAATATAAATTGTCTGAAGAGAAGTAATATGATAATGCCGATGATGTTGATAATGAAGTTAATGAAGAGTTGTTATGATAGTGGCAAGAGGTGAGTGTTGCTGATGCTATTGTTATTGATGCAATACTGGTCAAAGAGGTGTGTTGGCATGTATATTGTTGATTTTCTTGCTGTTGTGCAAATCGTCGGTATGTGTGTCTTTTTCTTCTCCTTTTAGTTCTGCTTTTTGTGTGGATATAATTGCTGAAAGTCATTTCTGCTGCAACAAAATATTAAAGAAAACTATTCTTTTTTAATTCACTTAAAAACAGTAAATTCTAAATAAATATATTCATACTACTTGTGCATACCAACCAAGAATATACACCTCAACGTACATACATACGTATGTACAGATATGTACATATACTTATACGTGTATACCCTACAAATAACGCGGCTAATATGTAGTACGTTTCTATACACGTGTTTTGCTTCTCAAAACCAGTTTTACGCAAAACCAGTTGTTTTGTTACTTGTTTTCCCACACATTTTACATATTCGAAAATGTGAAATTAGGCTGTGCAAAACTGTATTGCTCATATATGTAATTATACTCGAAGTCATGAACCAAAGGTGATTGAAAAATTCGAAAAAATTAACTGATCCGGTTGTCATTTATCAAAATAATTATTTTAAAACGTGATAAAGAAGAATATGCTTTTTTAAATTATTTTAAATATGACGTGTGATATAATTTGTGTACATATTAATGCTGCATGGTAAAAATTTTTTTGTTTATAACACGAATGTCAAAACGATTTCTAAAATTCTAAGACCAAAACACTTAAATCATAATGTTCTGTGCAAACCCAGTTATTTTGCTTGTAATGTATATAATATGAACATAACATAAACGTGCATCTACAAAAGCCGCTTTCGCACTATAAGACTGAGTCGTATGATTTTCATTCGAATTTGTCTTTTGAGAATGCCTGAGATGCCGAAAAATCTAACGTATCATTACAAAACGCTTTCACACTATCACATTTAAAACAATTCATGAAATCTCTGTAGTAAGCTGTTGCAAAAAACAACCCTGATAATATGAAATGTCTTAGCTCTTAGAAAGATTTCAAAAAATGGAGAGAGCCATTGGTGTGTCACATTTTACTTCTCAATCTATAAGATTTTACTTAAGATCGCTTTTACACTATAAGACTTTTCATATTATTTCGAATTTTTGACAAATGTTAATATTCAGTCTTATAGTGTGAAAGCCGCTAAAGTTGTCCACGAAGGAGTAAGAATAGTCCAAAAGCAATCGAAATATATAGAGAAAGGTGGTCGATTATCATTACGGTATCCTAGAATTAGAGCATATAGCCCAACTTATCGTTAGACCGTTTTTTAAATATTATTTCAGTTTTTGATTATTTTAAAAGATATTTGAAGCAACACATTTATTTTGATCCATCATATAAAATTTATATCGCAGCTGTTCAGGTTGGTAAAAACCGCTACAAGTGAGTATGAAAATTATTGTTAATCTTAATACTTTTTTTTTGACTTCCCGCTAAGAAAATTTGAAATATTTACAAAAGTAGAAAGTTACTGGTTTTACTCCATTTTGAAAAAAAAATTGAGTTTCCACCAGATCTCTACGTTTTGAGATCCTAGGTAGCTTTTCTGATTATTCCTGAAGATCCGTCACTATGTCTGTATGTATGTGAGTGTGAGTGGGTATGTTTGTAAGTATGTGACCCTATTGTAACTTTTGCACGGCTGAACTGAATTGCGTTTTAAAGCGTTCCTTCACACTTGAATTTCCTGTGAATTGGAAATGGTTCGAACCGTTTTAAAAAAATGTAAAAAAACTTATTGTTTCTAAATTGCTTTTTTACAATAACTTTTAAACAGCTTTGCCGATCGATTCCAAAAACTAACCACCGCTTGACAATCAAGAACCTCGTCGAGTGCTACCAACACTGTCAAAATTGTTTCACGCCTTCGTAAGACATCGTGAACGAAAAATACGCATTTTTCAAAACACGCCTATATATATATATATATATATATATATATATATATATATATATATATATTTATATATATATATATATATATATATATATATATATTTAATTGGGGGATTCACACTGTAGTCATAAAGTCATAATATAATAGCACGAAAAATATGACTAGTGTGAACAACCCGTCATAACTTACTATGCTATTTCAAACATCGATCAACTGATAAGATAACAATACATTTTCAATTCGCTGTTATCAAAGCAAAAGAAAATTAAGGCAATTGTAATAAAGTTGTTTGAAAATGAGAAAAACTCCATTTATATTTAAAATTATGAAATTTGTCTTCTGGTGCACAAGAATATATAAATGAATTTATATGTATAAACTAAAACAGCTGCTGCCTTGATATGAACTGAAAAAATTTTTTTTTGCGGCGGCATACGGAAAAGCGCTCAGTGGCTGCCAAAAGTGGAGTTTTTCTCATATTTACACAACTTTATTACAATTATCTTAATTATCTATTGCTTTGATAACATCTAATTACAAATGTGTTGTTTTCTTATCAGCTGATCGATGTTTGAAATAGCATACTAAGTTATGACGGGTTGTTCACACTAGTCATATTTCTCGTGCTACTATTTTATGACATATCACTTTATGACTACAGTGTGTATCACCCAATTATAATTGACAGACAGCTTTTTTACTAATATGCACATATGCAAGATGAGCAAAACCAGAAAAAGATCAAATGTTCAAACCATAAAAAAATAAAATGAAGTAAAAACACGCAACATTTTATTTTTTGTCTAAAAGTAGAGACATAACATTTTATCGTGATATACATATAACTCTTGTAGGATCTCGATGGCCTTAACTTTCCAAAACCTTTTAATTTTTGTATTTATACCAAAAAAGAGAACAAAAGCATGCTTTTATAGTTCCTTTTTTAATAAAAAATTTCTAAATATTAGTATAAGCAGCTGTTAATATGTATAGATAAATCGTTGAAGCTTAATATCCGCCCAAATTGGCACCAAATTCTTATGTGCGGAATAGTTCGAAAGTTAAACCAAATTTTTAAATTACTCCATGTTGGTACTCCCTTGAGTGCAGAATAGGGATTGTTTCAAAACCACTCTATAAGCCAATCAAATGCAAAATTCCCATTAAAACTCCTTATTTCTTTATTTATTAGAAATAAATGTAAAACATAAAAACATGAGAAACAGTCCACTGGATGTGTACTGCTTTTACGGATTCCATCCGTATTATACATTATACTAGTTTCTTTAAACAAAATGCGTTCGAAATTCTAATAGCGTTTCAGATATCTGAATAAAATAATAAATAAATAAATAAAATAATTGGCAAGTACGTTGTTATTTTTTATTTAATGTTAATTTTAATAATTATCTACTAATAACACTGCTCTGCAAAAAATAATTTTTTGTCTCTCCTTTAAATAAAGTTATGTGGACTATATGGACATAAATTAGTCAGGTACGGAGACAGATTTCACCCTAACTCGAAAACGAGTCATCCGAAAAGTAAAACACCAAAGATGCATAACAAAATTGCTTTTATTTTAGTCAAATATAATTTTTCTCTATCTCTTATCGTTTCGGAATTATTCAGAAATTAATGGGGAAAAATATTGTTTTTGGTGCAAAAATCTTCATTTTTTTTTTTTAAAAAGTTAAAGCAAATATTCAACATTTTGCACATTTTTCTAAGAACTACATACCTTAGATATAAAATAAGCTATAAAACATAAAAATCGGTTAAAAAATTTGGATTTTATTGTCAATTTACCCCAGGTATCCAATATATGTAGATCAAATACTTGTAATGCAGCGTACAAAACATCAATAAGGCTGACGTCAGAGTGGAAACTCTTTACTTGTATCTATTTTCGTACAACAAAAGCAAATACAAGCAGAAAAGGTTGCTATATTGTAATCTTGCAGCAGCGCCCCGCTTAAAGCGGTCACGCTGCCGTCACCCGTAGATAACTTCAAATTACAATAAAAATTTAATATATTTACAGTCCATATACATATTTCTTTTTATACCCTCCAAAAAAGAATATGGAGGGTATACTCACTTTGTCATTCCTTTTGTAACGGGGCGAAATATCCATCTGAGACTCCATAAGGTATATATATTTTTGATCAGTGATGAAATCTAAGACGATCTGAGCATGTCCTTCCGCCCGTCCGTCTGTGGAAATCACGATTCAGTCCAAACGAAAAGAAGTAGACTCTACAAAATTGGTATAAATATATCTAGAAGGATAGCACAGATTAAGTTCGGAGATGGGCTAGATCGGGCATGTGGGAAAAAAGTTTCCCTAAGAAGATCTAAACCAACATCTAAAAAACAACATAATTTTTAAAGTTTTTTTGTAATTTTCTTAAGCAAATGAAATATTTTTATGTCAAAGAAGGTCCAACGCGCTAAGCTTGGGGCCATAAAATTTTAAAAATAACTTTTTTTGACCGCGCATTCTTTAGTGGGCGTTATTATATGCAAAAATAGTGTAAAAATTTAACAAATTGTTTTATTTTAGCTTACATTCCTTATAAATAACATTTTTAAGCTTTAATGACGAAGTTGAGACGTAACCTGTTACTCCTTTGCCCAACCCCCTCCTGTTTTTATGCCCCTAAATGACCCTATAAAAAACAAGTAAAAGTGCTATATTGGGCTGTGCCGAATCTTAAATACCCTTTCACGGATGTCATTCTTTTCGTTTTCATTTTTCGGCTAGAAAGCTGAATGTTTGACTTTTCTTATTTCTAATACCTCTGAACGTGTGTCAAAAATATTAAATATGTTTAATTTACAAACAAAAAGAAAAAATCCTCAAAAAGTTCTAATTGTCCAACCGTAGAATCGTCTTTTAGATTTATTTTTGGTTTTTAATATATATAGTAGGTATAATTCAAAATAAAAATCAAAAATAGCAAATTATATGGTTACTTTTATGAATCAGAAAATGTCGATTTTCCAACCCTAGAACCGAATTTTTAGTTTTTAAAATGTTTAATACCAATTTAATTCTTAGCGAAACATAAAATATGTTCAATTCACTGAAAAAAAACCAAAATTGGGAACTTATATTGTTACTTTTCTGTACTTACAAATTTCAATTTTCCAGCCCTGGAAGCAAAATTTTAATTTAAATATTTTTAATACCAATTTAATTTTTAGCAAAGTATAATATATGTTTAATTCACTGAAAAAAACCAAAACTGGGAATTTATGTGGGTACCGAATATATGTATCAAAAAATTTCGATTTTCCAACCCTGGAACCGAATTTTTAATTTTTTGATACTACAAACAAAATACATACCAAAGGAAGACAAGCGATTTCTTGGTATAAAATTAGTTTAGTTGTTTTTTATGTTATTTTAAGGAATTTTTATTCAGTTTTCTAGAAGTGAAAAAGTGTAAGTATTTTATTTTATCTTTGTTAAGTGAATAAATTTTTAATTTTCCATCCAATTTTAATATCTGATGTTAAATTGTTTGCTTGAAGGTAAACTGTGCTTTTTTATTATAAAATTTTTACAATCGAAAACGCGAACAAATTTGAAAATGTGAACACCCTTTGTAAAAATTAGTTCACGTCTTCGTGAGTTCACTGTTATTTAATTTTTTCCGATATATAAAATAAATTTAAGTCACTAAAAACACAAAATTTGGAATTTATGTGGGTACTTTTATGTACCAAAATTATTTCGATTCCAACTCTGGAAGTAAATTTTTATTTTTTACCAATGCAATTCTTACTGAGGTGTAACATAGTTTTACTTGACAAAAAATTAAAAGTTTTAAACTTTTTGGTCACTTTCATGTACCATAAAATATTTCATTTGTCCAAACCTGGAGTCGAAATTTTGATGTTTAAGATTTTAATACCAATTTTGTTCTTCCTGAATTATAAAACAGTTTTAATTAGAAAAAAAACAACGGCAATTGCCTTTTTGGTTACATTTGTGCAGAATAAATATTTCCATTTCCCAACTCTAGAAAAGAAATTTTACTTTTTTTTACCACTGCAACTCCTAGTGAGGCATGAAATAGTTTTATTTAAGAAAAACATAATATTTGTAACCATTTTGGTCACTTTCATGAACTACAAAATATTGCAGTTATCCAACTCCGGAAACTAAAATTTAATTTTTTTTTAATTTTTTATACCAATTTTGTTTTTCCTGAACTAAAAAATAGTTTTAATTAGTAAATACCGACGTTAGTTGCCTTTTTGGTTACTTTTATGTATAACAAAATTTGAATTTCCCAGTCCTGGAAGCGAAATTTTACTTTTCTTACCAATCCTAGTCTTCATTAGGTATAAAGTCGTTTTATTTAAGAAAAACTTAAAATTTGCAACCATTTTGGTCACTTTCATGTACAAAAAATTATTGAAGTTATCCAACTCTGGATTCGAAATTTTGATTTTTTTTAAATTTTTGATAGCAATTTTGTTCTTCCTAAAATATAAAATAGTCTTAGTTAGCAAAAAAAAAAAAAAAAACGTCAATTGCCTTTTTGGTTACTTTTATGTATAAAAAAATTTCAATTTCCCAACCCTGGAAGCGAAATTTAAATGTTTTAAAATTTTCCTTATCAATGCAAATCTTTATGAGGTATAAAGTAGTTTTGTTTAAGAAAAACTAAAATTTTTTAACCATTTTGGTTATTACATGTACTACAAAATACCAAGAAATACTTTCATTTTCCCAACCCTGGAAGTGAAATTTAATTTTTTTTATACCAATGCAACTCTTTATGAGGTAAAAAAATTTTTTTTTGGCCAATGCAAATCTTCATAACGTATAAAGACGTTTTGTTAAAGAAGAACTTAAAATTTTTAACAATTTTAGTTACTACATGTACTACAAAATACGGAATATCCCGAAAAATTTTTTTTAAGTTCCCATCCCTGGAAAAAAATTGCTTTTTTAGGCTTCCCAAAGTACGAAATAGGTTTAATTTACAAACATTAAAAAAATTTATTTTTGGTATAAATTTTGCGTCGAGAAATTGGTGTAAGCATCCCAGCTCTGGAATCGAATCTTTCTGAATTTCAATACCACTCTATTTAAGTTAATTTCTAGTCGGTCCAAGAACGAACTCTCTAGTACTTCTCGGGGCTTGGGAAACCCGATTTCACGTACAGACAGACGGACATCGCTCAATCGTCATCGCTATTCATAAGGATCCAGAATATATGTATATACTTTATGGGGTCCCATATTGATATCGAAGATATTACACACGGAATGACAAACCTATATATATGTACCCTTATTTTTTTGTGAAGGGTATAAAAAAAAATTTAATTTTGTATTTAATTATACCAAACATTTATTTATAGAGTTTTAGGACAAACGTGAAATGTCTCTCCCACCGAGAGACATTTAAGCGAGTTTTAATACCCTCCAAAGAAAACTGGACCCAATAAAGTATATACAACTGGAGTGATGTTTTTTACACTATACACCTTTTAAATTTTATTATGAAATAATAATTACTAAAATTATTTGAAAGAATAAACGATTTTTTTAGTTCCACATGGACTTTCAAAAATAACATATTACAAGAAATAAAAACAAGAGCAAATTTAAGTCCAAATTTTATGAAAATAAAAGCTTTACTGAAGTGATTTTTTATGTAAAGAGCAATAGTTAAAATTAAGACATTTAAATACACGAATAACCGAGTTTATTTCAGTTATTTTAAAAATATATTAGTATAAGAACCAAATAGTAGGACTTGCGAACAATAATACCGCTATCTTGTTAACAATATTGTTATCAATAGCGGTTGATAAGTTATATTTGCTAATGAGCAACGTGCACTGAAGTAGCAATAATCAATTGCAATAAGAAAGTTGTTAGAAATGGACTTATTCCACTTTCAAAAGAAATATATTTGCAATAGCATTGTACAGCAAAACTGTTTTTATTTATTTTATTTCAAAATAGAAATCTATTGAAATTGTGATTGTAACTATAGACAGAAGGTAACTTGGTTTTTTTAAAAAAGTGGTCTTATACCACTTTAAAAAAACCAGATCATATATTATTGATCAGTGATGAAGTCTAAGACGATCTAGCAATACCCATACGTCCGTCTGTGGAAAACATGATATAGTCTATTTTTGGACACCGGCGCCTTTAGTGGACGTTGACGTACGATATTATATGCAAAAATCGAGTAAATATTGGCATGGGCTGTGGGGGAGACATTTCACCTTTGTCATAAAACTCTAAAAATAAATGTTTGGGAGAATAAAATACAAACTTAAAACATTTTTTTTTCCATAGGTTCATTTAGGGGGAGGAGATGTTGGGCAGAGTAGTACCAGATTACGTCTCAGCTTCGTTATTAAAACTTAAAAATTTTATTTTTAAGGAATGTAGGCTTAAGTAAGACAATTTGTTAAATTTTTACACTATTTTTGCATATAATAACGCCCACTAAAGGGGGTGGGATCCAAAAATTATGTTTTTTTAATTTATGGCTTCAAATTTAACGCGTTGGAATTTCTTTAATATAAAAATATATCATTTGATTAACAAAATTACAAAAGAACTTTAGAAATTATGTTGTTTTTTAGACGTTGGTTTAGTTCTTCTTAGGGGAACTTCTTCCCCTCTTGCCTGATTTAGCCCATCACTTAACCTGTGCTATCCTTCAAGATATATTTGTACCAAATTTCAAAAGTCTAGTTCTTTTCGTTTGAACTAATTCGAGATTTCCACAGACGGACGGACGGACATGCTCAGATCGTTTTAGATTTCATCACTGATCAAGAACATATATACTTTATGGGGTCTCGGATGAATATTTCGCTGCGTTACAATGACAAAGTGAATATCCGCTCCATATTCATAGATAATATCTTCTATTGAAAGTTTCTTCTGTTGTCAGGTCATCATCTGGTCCGAATAGGTTCCAATGCACGGGAAATTTAAGTTTAATAGAAAACGCTACTAGGCTAACCCTTCCAAAGTTATAGGTGGTCACATGCTTACATACACAAATATATACGGGCATAATAACATCCTGTCAAGAGTAGTCAGGAATGCTTTCTCAGAACTTCAAACGTTGAGATCTGGTGAAAACTATATGCTTTCAAAACGGTCTAAAATTATTAACTTCTCGTTTTTTAGAAAATTTTAAATTGTAGATACATGCAAAAAATGTTACACAATTTTTGTTTGCAAATTTATAAACCTACGAACTTAATCTAACTGTTAAGATATAAAAATAAAGGGCTGAAAATACATATACATATGTATATAAATATGTAGATTACTAATTTTCAGGGAAAAATCATGTATTTCTTCTAAAATGGGTCAAAATTTACTCTATGACCCTATGAAGGTTCAAAATAAGCAATAAGCGAATTTTGCTGTGCTTAGATTTTTGTTAAATTCTCTTCGACCTATACATGTCAGCTTTTTATTACAAACCCAACAGATGAAATGTGAGTTTTGGTGGTTTGATATATGTCCATTGCTAGTTAAAGTTTTATTTTTCCGTCATAAAATAAAACTCCTTTAATTGATTTGTATGTTTTCATCTTCTAAAGGGAATATTTTATTTCTCTTAAAAAGAGAATTATATTTGTTATGAGGATTTTCATTTTTCCGTCTAAACTCAAGCAATAACAAATTATATATTTTAACGACGATTGCAATGAAAGGTGATGAGATTCCACTTCTTTAGATCTCAATTTATATAAAACTGCTGAGCTTAAAATAAAACTCCTGAAATAAGTTTAAGATAAAGCTCCCCAAATGAGTTTTATTTTATGGCGGCAAAAAACTCTTTTTAATGTTGTTTTCTTTTTTGGAAAAAAGTACAACATTTTGTGTACTTTTTATGGAAAAATGGCACTATTATATAATTTCAAAATAGTGAATTTATTAGAAAATAAACTGCGATTCCTTAGAAATACTAATTAGTGTCTTAAAACTCCGCCTAACTACGAATTTTAAGAAATAAAGTGAAACAAATTTACATGTTTTCCAGAAAAGAAAACACCAAAGTGTATCATCTGACCCTTTTATTATGCTTTGAAAAGTAATGTTTTAAATGGATATTTTTCTTACACACACGAAATAACTGTTTTAAAATAATATTGTTGATATCACTTAGGGTCCCAAGTTCGAGAAATAGTTTACTGATGCAATGACATTTTATATCCAAGCTTATACACAATACCTAAGATTGTACGAGTTTCTTCCGTGCATTCTGCTAATAATTCTGTTTTAAATTCTTAAAATAAGAATACAAATATACATATCTATTAGTATTGTGGGATAAACAGAATTAAGTTGTAGCTTGGTATTACACAGTTGCAATTATAAAATTTATGATATCAAGAATCTATAAATATATATTTTTCGTGTCTTATCCTTTGTATATGGCTCATTTTTGTGAATATATCCTTTAAGTTGAGAGTTTATTTCTACAGATATTAGTATTCGTTTATTCACATACACTTGTATTGATGATGGCTCATACAGTCGAATTAATACCAATGTTTTTTATTGCTTTAAAAATTGCCGCCTAGATCAGTATTGAAACTAACAATAAAAAGATAACGTGGCACAACCATAATTTCCATTTGAAAAAATTAATACAAAACAAGGCGTACTTAACCAGGTGGCAGCGTTAAGAATGTAAACAATTTTTTGCTCCTATTGGATTTTTGTGTGTTGTGAGTGTGCACTGTCAAAAATTGCTTAGCAAGTATGTGCGCACAAAGAATCAACCGATGCATCGTTGAAAGGAATGGATTAAATTTAAAATTTCAAACGGATAGGGAAGTTACTAAAGCCGATAATAGGTTTATTTTATACTTCAGAATGAATAGACTTGGTATTGAAAATTAAAAAAAAAATATAAAAAAAGACGAATTAAGAGTTGGACAATTTTTTCTTTTTGTTTATAAATTCAACATATTTAATATTTTTGAAAGAAGTTCATTGGTATTAGAAAGGAGAAAAGCCAAAAATGCAGCTTTAGAGCTAAAAAATATAAATTTTTCATAAAAGTTAAAGGAACTAAATAACTGAGTTTGGTTTTTTCGGTAATGTAACCTATTTCATACCTTAGCAAGAAAGAAGAAATACACCTGTGAAGGGTATTTAAGAATTGATACAGCCGAAGATAGTGCTTTTATTTTATTCATTCTAACTATAGTTGTTGTAGTTAGAGATACAAAAGCAATGACTTTTAAGTATTGTTGCATGTATTCGTACCTAGACTACTGTCATTCGCTCGGTTTACACAAAAACCTTTGATCAAATTAATGTTAATTAAATGGGTTTGATATTTTTTAATTGTCTTAAACTAGATGCAAAATATAGGGTGCCACTGCAAGAAGTTCTTCTTTTTTGCGTCTTTTCATCTTCTTGATATTAATAGTTTCGATATCAAGGATACTCCCACATAAAATAATAATATAAACAAACATAGGAGTGCACACGTATACATACATTCTCACACTTAAAACCCTTCACATTCTTTTCTTCCCTTTTTCACAAAAAAGTGAAAGGGTATATATAGGTTTGTCATTCCGTGTATCAACACTCTAAAACACTTATGTTGAAATTTACTTCAATAATATTATGATGGTTTGTTTTCATCAGTTAAAACTCTTGGAGCTGCCACATCCACTCCCTCTCCAGTGACAATATCAGGTACTGATTGGAATGATGAAGGTTGTTTATTTCCTTGTCCAGGTGGGGTACTTTGGTTATTAGGTGTTGTAATTAGACGACTAGATGGTGTAGCTTGTGAAGCAAATGTTGAATTTTGTTGTGTATCATTAATCATAAAAGCTGGCTTCAATCTGTCAACAGACACATCAACATCTTTTCCTTTAATTCGAATTGTAAATAATCGGTCTGAACTTCTCTTCACTATTTCATAAGGACCACTATATGGAGTTTCAAGAGGTTTCTGTATAGCATCAGTGCGAAGGAAAACATGAGTGCAATCTTCGAGTTGTTTGAAAACAAATATTTTGTTTTTGTTATTATGATGAGCAGCTGGTGTTGGCCTCAGCAAATTAAAATGTTTTCTGAGTTTTAATAAAAATTCGGCACAATCAATTGGATTATCAGTTTTGTCGAAAAAATCATTAGGAAGACGTAATGTGCTGCCATATAACAAATCAGATGGTGCTGCTCGAAGATCTTCTTTAAATGATGTTCTGAGTCCGAGTAAAACTGTTGGCAGGATCTCAATCCATGATATTTCAGAGTGACACATCAACGCTGCTTTGAAAGTTCTGTGCCATCTTTCGACCATCCCATTCGATTGCGGGTGATAAGCAGTTGTTCGTGTGCTTTTGGCGCCAGTGAAATTTACGAGGGCTTTAAATAAACCTGACTCGAATTGGGTACCCTGGTCTGTTGTAATGATTTTAGGGCAGCCAAATCGCGATATCCAATGTGACCAAAATTCTTTAGCAATTGTATCAGCTGACATATCTTTTAAAGGAACAGCCTCCGGCCACCGAGAGAATCTGTCGATCATTGTGAGACAGTATCTGTAACCCTGTACGGTTGGCATGATAACAATGTCCAAATGCACATGTTCGAAACGGTTGTCAGGAATGTCAATTTTACTGGGTGCAAGGCGATTGTGTCTTGTAATTTTTGACCTTTTACAAGACAAACAATTACGAGACCAGTTGAGTACTTGTTTTTTCATTTCCGGCCAAACGTATTTGAGACGAATTTGTTGTAGAGTGGCTTTGCCACTTGGGTGTGAGAGATTGTGAATAAAGGTGAAAATCTGTTTACGAAACTCTACGGGAATATATGGTCGTACATTGCCGGTTGATACATCACAATAAAGTGATGTGGAATCAAAATTAATAGCTTGCAGTTTTAATGAATTGTTACCTTCTAATAATGTTTTTAACTCTTCGTCTTTTTCCTGAGCTGATTTAAGTTCATCCAAAGAAATTGTTGTGGGCATAGAAATAGCGTTGAGACGAGAAAGTGCATCTGCAACTGTATTCTCAATACCAGAAACGTAAATAATTTCAGTAGTAAATTGCGAGATGAAATCCAGATGCCTTAATTGTCGAGGCGATGCCTTTTCTGCTTTCTGAGAAAATGCGTATATTAAAGGCTTATGATCTGTTTTTATAACAAAGTGTCTAGCTTCAAGTATGTGACGGAAATATTTCACGGCATTATAAATAGCGAGCAATTCCCTGTCGTATGTGCTGTAATTTTTCTCTGCTGATGATAATTTTCTAGAAAAAAAACCGAGAGGCATCCAATCTTCGCCAAGTCGTTGCTCAAGTACAGCTCCTATAGCTGCGTCAGAGGCGTCTGTCATTAAACCGAGGTCTGCTTTTGGTGCTGGGTGTGCCAACATTGTAACTTCACTGAGGCTGCGCTTACAGTCTAAAAATGCTCTTTCAGTTTCCGCAGTCCACGGGACTTTTCTTTTATCATTCTTCTTAGAATTTGATAAAAAGTCATTCAAAGGTGCTTGCAAATGAGCTGCATGAGGGATACAACGGCGATAATAATTAAGTAGGCCAAGGAACCTACGAAGTTCGCAGATAGTTTCAGGTTTAGTGTAGTTCATCATAGCGGTGATACGGTCGGTTGGAGGTCTACAACCATTACCATTAACCACAAATCCCAGAAAATTTACCTGCGGTTTACCAAAATAACACTTACTTACATTAATGGTTAGACCATAATGTCGAAGGCGTTCAAATACCTGTCGTAAATGAAGTTTGTGCTCCTCTACGGACTCTGACATGATAATAATGTCATCAATATAACAATAAACATAATTTAAGCCTTTTAAAACAGAGTCCATAAACCTCTGGAAAGTCTGAGTGGCGTTCCGCAGCCCAAACGGCATATATAAAAATTCTACGAGACCAAAAGGAGTGCACACAGCTGTCTTTTGAATGTCCTCTTCAGCCATTGGAATTTGATAATAGGCTCTTACAAGGTCAATAGTTGTGAAAATTGACTTACCATATAATCTTTCCGAAAAATCGTTGATATTGGCAATAGGGTACCGGTCTGGGATCGTCTGTGAATTCAGTTTTCGGTAGTCTCCACATGCTCGCCATCCGCCAGTCTTTTTGCTCACCATATGAATTGGGCTGGCCCATGGACTTTTTGAAATTCGGCATATACCGTTCTCGAGCAAAAAATCTATTTCAGCTTTGGCTGCGGCAAGTTTGTCACCAGAAAGCCTTCTTGGGCGTTCAGCGACCGGTTTTCCTGTTGTTACTATGTGGTGAATAATACTGGTATCAGTGCTAGACTTACGTGTCAACGTTGGCGATGTGATGTCCACGAATTCTTTAAGCAGAGTGGAAAAAATAGTAGATGTTGTTGATAATGTAGAAATGTTGAATTCCTTTGCCATGCACATCATACCATTGCTGTTCAACTTCGTTGTATTATCAATAAGGCGTTTTCTTTTGAGATCAATAAGTAAGTTGTGATGACTTAAAAAGTCTGCTCCAAGTATGGGCGTTTGCACGTCAGCTATAATAAATAACCATTTTAGTTCTCGACGGAGTCCTAAGTTTAATTTAAAAACGCACTGACCAAATGTTGCGATCTCACTGCGATTTACAGCGACGAGTTTTATTTTAGTAGATTTCAATGTTTGTTTGATTAATGATGGTGGCACTACAGATATCACTGATCCTGAATCAATTAAAAAATTACATTTGGTCGATTGATCGTCAATATGTAGCCGATTTTCCACTATAATGTTGTTGTTGATGCTGCCGCCAGCCGAATTGACTGACGACAGCGCATTTAGTTTTCCGTATTTGAATTCCATCGTGCACATGTTGGCTTACATTGTCGAGCAGCATCACCAAATTTCGCGTGATAGAAACACAAGGGTGGTTTAGGCAAGTTCTGCGAACTGCGTGATCGATTACGAGATAAAGAACGATTTCGATTCAATTTATCTTTCTTTTGGTGCAATTGAATCTTTTCCACTTTGTCGGATAAATTTTTCAATGCTTGACAAACATCTGCTAAAGTCATTGTGTAATTTGCAGCATCAACAGAGAGGTTAGTGTCTACACGAAACGGTGTTACAGGACGTACCATATTTTGATTGGCATCTAACATTTTATCAGCCATTTTGGCTAGCTTATCTAAATCGTCATCCTCCAACACAGAAAGTAGAGGCCGAATAGTTTCTGGCATTTGGCCCAGGAATATTGTGCGAATAATAGGTTCATTGCCTTTGCCCGGTGCCAAACGCTTCATGTCTGATAAAATTTCGGAAGGCTTTTTTCCAACAGTCTCACCACCTTGTAATAAACGACGTAATTTTGATTCCGATGATTCGGCGAATTTTGAAATGAGGCGTTCTTTCAGTGCGGCAAATTTATTCTGCTGGGGGGGTTCTGTAATAAGATCTTCAATTGACAAAAGCGTGTCGTCCTCAAGATGTACTGAAATCAGATCAAATTTGTCAGAGTCTGACGAAACATTGTTCAAGACAAATGTTCTTTCGATTTGTGCAAACCACAAGTGCGGATTGTATTTATTGAATTTTGGAATATGAATTCGTTGCAAGTTTGATCTAGGCAAATCATTCGAATTTCCTTGCCCTTGCCGTAGTGTGCTAACTTCAAGTTGCAAATTTTGAATTTGTGTCAAAAGATGTTGTATTTCAGCCATGTCGTAATTTGCACCAGAAAACTTTTTCTCCTCTTTTTCAAATGTGTCGTCTGTGCTATCGCCTTTTTTTCGCTGCCTCAGATTGTAATGTTGAACATTCATGTGCAAAACCACGCTTGTCTTAAAATTCTGCTGTTTGTTAGCAAAATTCGTTAAAATTTAATTTTGCTGCAGCTGCGCTGCCGATGGTTTTTTTTTATATTAAGAAGCTTTTGCTATTTGATGTCGTCCAATTCTTTTGTTCAACTCGGGGTCACCAATATAGTTGTCGTGTACCAGGTCTCATGAATAAAACACGAATAAGTAATTATTAACAACTATTAAAATATATTTATTAAATTAAAGTTTGCTATTGAAAAGTTTTATAAAAGAACTAGAACGCTTCAGCTGTAGCTGCAAAAACTACTCTCGGTACGATGTTCTGTTTTCGTCTGTGTTCTTTCGTTGACGAGTTACCAGATGGTTTGTTTTCATCAGTTAAAACTCTTGGAGCTGCCACACATCGTCGAGAATATACAAGATCATTCGAGGCTGTGCAATAATAAGTGTATATAACAACAACGAAAAACAAAGCAACATCAATGCTAAGGGATGATGATGTTATTATACCCTTCACAAAAAAGTGAAAGGGTATATATAGGTTTGTCATTCCGTAATTTCTTCGATATGCACATGGGACCCCATAAAGTATATATATTCTGGATCCTTATGAGTAGCGATGACGATTGAGCGATGTCCGTCTGTACGGTTTTCCCAAGCCCCCAGAAGAGCTAGAGACTTCGTTCTTGGACCGTTGGATTGGAAATGAACTTAAATAGAAAATGCTATTGAATTTCAGAAAGATCCGAGGTATAGTTCCAGAGCTGGGAAGCTTACACCTATATCTCGACGCAAAATTTATACCAAAAATATATAATTTTTTTTAATGTTTGTAAATTAAACCTATTTCGTGCTTTGGGGAGCCTCAATGGTCTATTAAAAACAAAAAAAATAAATTTTTTTTTCCAGGGATGGGAAATTAAAAATTTTTTTCCGGCCTATTCCGTATTTTGTAGTACATGTAGTAACTAAAATTGTTAAAAATTTCAAGTTTTTCCACCACTTCCACGTCATGAAAAAAAAAATTTTTTTTTAATTCAAATTTTGCTTCCAGGGGTGGGAAATTGAATTTTTTTATACATGAAAGTAATCAAACAGGCAACTGATGTTGTTTTTTGCTAACTAAAACTGTCTTATAATTTAGGAAGAAAAAAATTGGTATCAAAAATTCAAAAATAAAATATAAAATTTCGAATCCAGGGATGGACAAGTGCAATATATTATGGTACATGAAGGTTACCAATATGGTAAAAAGTTTGCAATTTTTCTTAGATAAAACTACTTTATACCTCAAGAAGCGTGTCACTGATAAAAAAACAAAAAAAAAAAAAAATATTCTTTTCCAGGGTTGGAAAAATTAAATTTTTTTTGGTACATGCAATATTTTGTAGTACATGTAATAACCAAAATGGTTGCAAAATTCGAGTTTTTCTTAAACAAAACTACTTTATACCTCATGAAGATTTGCATTGATAAAGAAAATTTTAAAAAATTTAAATTTCGCTTCCAGGGTTGGGAAATTGAATTTTTTTTTATACATAAAAGTATCCAAAAAGGCAATTGATTGTTTTTTTATAATTAAAACTATTTTTTAGTTCAGGAAAAATAAAATTGGTATCATAAATTGAAAAAAAAAATAAAAATTGTTATTGCAGAGTTGGATAACTGCAATATTTTGTGGTACATAAAAGTGACCTAAATGGTTACAAATATTAAGTTTTTCTTAAATAAAACTATTTCATGCCTCATTAAGAGTTGCATTGGTAAAAAAATTTAAATTTCGTTTCCAGGGTTTGGAAAAGGCAATTGACGTTGTTTCGTTTTGCTAATTAAAGCTGTTTTGTAATTCAGGAAGAACAAAATTGGTATTAAAATCTTAAAAAATCAAGATTTCGACTCTAGGGTTGGACAAATGAAATATTTTATGGTGGAAAGTGACCAAAAAGCTTAAAATTTTTATTTTTTTGTCAAGTAAAACTATGTTACACTTCATTAAGAATTGCATAGGTAAAAAAATAAAAATTCGCTTCCAGAGTTGGAAAATCGAAATATTTTTCGTACATAATAGTACATACATAAATTCCAAATTTTGTGCTTTAAGTGAATTAAACCTATTAGATATTTCAGAAAAAATTAAACTAGTATCAAAAAATTATAAATTCGTTGTAATATCGAGATTTTTTGGTGCATAAAAGTAACCATATAAGTTCCCAATTTTGGTTTTTTCAATGACTTAAACCTATTTTATACTTCGCAAAGAATTAAATTGGTATTAAAAATTTTAAAAACTAAAAATTCCGTTCCAGGGTTGGAAAATCTATATATATTTGGTACATAAAATTACATATATAAATTCCAAATTTTGTGTTTTTAGTGAATTAAACCTAAAAATGTGATTTTAAATCTAGACGTGTTAACATCGCTAAGTGTATAGTAGTACAAATACTCGTGTTAATAAAGTAGTAAATAAAGTGTTGCCGCATTATATTTCTAAAATTAATTGTCTGTGTTTTTAATATGATGCAATTAAACGAATCCTTGAAGGATAAGTAAAAAGCGTTTTTACGAAAAGGTCTAAAAACGTAACAATATTGTGTCTAGTTTCCCCCTATTTTAAGTATATAGTTGTTTGATTCTAATCCTATATAATTAAATAAAGTGCACTTGTACAATTATTAATTAAAATTATATTTATTTTAAAAAATATATAAAAAGTTTTCCGCATCTTGAAAACCAACACTTAAGCCCATTGCTTTTTCATCTTTACGGCCACATAAATGCAAATGATATGTTTTTAAAAATTTAAATTTTTTTCATTTTAACACTTTGTTCATACCTTATATTTTTTATAAATATTTGAAATATTACTTGTATCTGTTGCTTTGGCTTTACAAACACCCAATTATTTTTATTTAAAATACATTTAATTACTCGAAATTTATTTTTTTTCCTTCACAGAAAATATCACGCTATGTGCTAATGAAAACTCTGTAATGCTTCTCCTTTATGAAAAATTTGCTATTATTACAGTAACTGTTGTTTTTTTGGATAGATATGTTTAATTTTAAACATTCTTCGTATTGTTAAGTCACATTGAACACATTTTTAAACACACTTGCTTAAAAGGGGACAATTTTTACATAATAATTAGTACTTTGTTTAAAACAGGACAAATTATGTTTATTTCTCATTCATTTTTTGGCTGTACGATCAAAATTCACGTAATTTTAAACAAGAAGATTTTTTCAACAGGAATTTTTGTAAAATATGGACGTAAATTCTAGCGAAAGTTTTAGAGTGAATATAGGACCCCATAAAGTATATATATTCTGGATCGTTAGCGATGACGATTGAGCGATGTCCGTCTGTCTGTAGGTGAAATCAGGTTTCCCAAGCTCCCAGAAGAGCTAGAGACTTCGTTCTTGGACCGTTGGATTGGAAATGAGCTTAAATAGTGGTATTTAAATTCAGAAAGATCCCAAGTACGGTTCCAGAGCTGGGAAGCTTACACCTATTTCTTGACGCAAAATTTATACCAAAAATCAATTATTTTTTTATTGTTTGTAAATTAAACCTATTTCGTGCGTTGGGAAGCCTCAATGGTCTATTAAAAGCTAAAAAATAAAAAAAGAATTTCCAGGGATGGGAAATTAAAATTTTTTTTTCGACCCATTCCGTATTTTGAAGTACATGTTGTAACTAAAATTGTTAACAATTATAAGTTTTTCTTTAAAAAAACCTTTTTATACGTCATGAAGATTTGCATTGGCCAAAAAAAAATTTTGAATTCAAATTTTGCTTCCAGGGGTGGGAAATTGAATTTTTTTTATACGTGAAAGTAATCAAACAGGCAACTGATGTTGTTTATTTGCTAACTAAAACTGTCTTATATTTTAAGAAGAACAAAATTGGTATCAAAAACAAAAAAATAAATAAAAATTTCGAATCCAGGGTTGGACAAGTGCAATATTTTATGGCACATGAAAGTGACCAAAATGGTAAAAAATTTTAAATATTTTTTAAATAAAACTACTTTGTACCTCAAGAAGCGTTGCACTGATAAAAAAAAATTAAAATTTCGTTTTCAGGGTTGGGAAAATGAAAGTTTCTTTTGGTACATGCAATATTTTGTAGTACATGTAATAACCAACATAGTGTCAAAAATTGAGTTTTTCTTAAACAAAACTACTTTATACCTCATGAAGATTTGCAATAATAAAAATATTTTAAAAAATTAAAATTTCGCTTCCAGGGTTGGGAAGTTTATAGTTTTTTTTGGTACATGAAATATATTGTAGCACATGAAAGTGGCCAAAATGGTTGCAAAATTTAAGTTTTTCTTAAATAAAATGACTTTATAACTAATTAAGACTAGGATTGGTAAAAAAAATAAAATTTCGCTTCCAGGGCTGGGAAATTTAAATATTTTTTATACATAGAAGTAACCAAAAAGGCAACTAACGTCAGTTTTTTACTAATTAAAACAATTTTTTAGATCAGAAAGAACAAAATTGGTATCAAAAATTAAAAAAAAATCAAAATTTAGATTCCAGAGTTGGATAACTGCAATATTTTGTAGCACAAGAAAGTGGCCAAAATGCTTACATATATTAAGTTTTTCTTAAATAAAACTATTTCATGCCTCATTAAGAGTTGCATTGGTAAACAAAAAACAAACAAAAAATTTAAATTTCGTTTCCAGGGTTGGGAAATTGAAATATTTTTTCTACATAAAAGTAACCAAAAAGACAATTGACGTTGGTGTTGTTGCTAATTAAAACTGTTTTATAATTCAGGAAAAACAAAATTAGTGTTAAAATCTTAAAAATTCAAAATTTCGACTCCAGGCTTGGACAAATGAAATATGTTGTCATAAAATTAAACCGAACACACACTCATGAATGCATACAAACATTCATACATGCACTTTTGTAAACTATTTAAGAACAGCACTCTCCTTCGTCGGCCTTGTAGCAACAAATTAACCGGCGAAGTAAAATAGTTCAAAGTGCTAAAAAAAGTTCTATATCTTCTCATCTTTCCTGAAATAACTACAAAAAATTCTCTACCATCTCTTCTATCTTCATCTGTCTTCACAACACCTGTCGCCTCCTTTCTAGTTCTGGATCAATGCACTGCATATTTAGGGGACATTCCTGAGTGCTGGTCCAAATTTAAAAAAAATTACAACTGATTTCTATAATATATGTACGTTTATGGATATATTTTTATTGTATGCGTGTTTTGTATATACCATCTTCGAATTTCAGTTTTTAATAAACATTAAAAAAATTATAATGCATTGGTATGAAAAGTACGTTTTTTTATTTAGATGGTACAAAATTAAAATAGCCATTTCCATCCGTGGTTGGAAAACTGTATGGTCACTCTCAGAAATCAACTTTCTTTTGCTATAAATTTTACTTTTCAGTCATCTTGAGATTGAGAGCGGCCTTGTATGACGCCAATATATTCCGCCAGTACTTTGTGAAAATCGTTGATTGTGTATTTTAATGATCCTATTGGAGTGAATCTTCATACTAACTAAAAGTGAAATAACACAATTTATATACGAGTATATATATATATATATATATATATATATATATATATATATATATATATATATATATATATGTATTTATATATAGATAGTATTGATTATCATATACCATATATAGTTTCCTTGAGTTCTGCTAGTATGACGATTGTAAAAACAGTTATATAAAACATTTTAATTAATTACAACTTCTTATATATAATAATTAATTTTTAATATATGTAGTACTTAAGTCTATATTGTTCGATTAGAATACGAAAGAGAATTAAGTGTCATCGTGGCATATGAATGTAAATACTAATTCATATTCACTTTCACAACACTTTGAATAGTATATGGAATACATGAAATAATACATATAATAGAGTTATAAACATATGTACATAGTTGCAATCTAAAAACGTTTGTATAGAAGTGATGATAACGGAAAAGGTGAAAGAATAATACGGATTTTTGCCAACGAGTGGTTAATATTGCTTATTAGGAAGTGGATACCATCTTGGAATGTGCAAGAATACTTTTTATACTCTCCAAAAATGAATTGGAGGGTATATTCACTTTGTCATTCCGTGTGTAATGCAACGAAATATCAGTGATGAATTCTAAGACGATCTGGCCATGTCCGTGGAAATCACTATTTAGTCCAAAAAACATAATTTTTAATTTTTTTTTTTTGTAATTTTGTTAAGCAAATGATATGTTTTTATGCCAAATAAGGCCAAACGCGTTAATCTTAGAGCAGGGGTCCTCAATGGGAGAAAATATTTAAGTATAATGTATTTGTGAATTTTTTATGTGTTAGTGACTGTTTTTTAAGCAAGAGCGTACAAATAATGTTGCCAGACGACGTCATTTTTGCGACTTTTTATGCCAAAAATAAAATGACATAAAATATTTAAATAAAGTTTTCATTAATATGTATTTCTTACATTTAATTATTACAGGCGAACTTCCTTATAGTGAATAAATTATACACTCCACGCAATATTTGTAAGGCTAAAATTATTTTAAATTTTTTTCCGAATTTATTAATGTACATAGTGTTGAAATATTTTGACTTATATATTGCCATTTTATCTGACATAAAAATATTGTGTTCCGTTATTTCTGTTTAAAAATAACGTGATTTAAATATTAAATTTGAACGAAATATTTAAAAGACCAAGTCCAGGAAATTATAATAGAGGAGTAAAAATCTAAATATGTATGTGGAATAAAAACATTTTGCTTCTTACTTTTAATTAAGAGAAAAAACATATCTTATAAAAAGAGACTTACAAATAAAAAAATTAGCTTTCAAGTCAATTCATCTATTAAAATGTTTGTAATTTTGAAAAAATTCTATATAAGGACGCTACTAGACGTTGAAACTCGTACTTCTAGCAATATAATTCGTAAAATATTAGTAATAGGTGATAGCTACATTAAAAAATCTAAATAATCGGCAATGTAACTTCTGAGATATAGAGCCTCGGAAAAAAGAGCCTTATGTACCCTCTTCTCCCCATAAACAGAAGCAATTTCTTATTTTACGTATACTTCAAATTGAACTTACTCATTGTTTTTAAATATTTTTATCAAAATAACACCGTTTTATATGAAAAATTTAAAGCATTTTTTAATTCTGTAGAAATGTTGAGGTATTTTTCATAAAACTACCGTAATAATTTCACATTAACGATTTGAAAAAGTAATATGAAGATTTTGATGTTTTTTCTCCAAAATTTGGCGATATTGCATCTATTTTGTCTGGCAACTATGTGAACAAGAAAGAACATTTCAAGGTGTTGCCGTTGATCACAAAATCAAATTGATAATAATATAAGAAGGCAAACTTAGTTTTCACTTTTGTAAATGTGTGAAATTGATTTTTGTTTCTATAGCCTATATTCTATTCACAATTTCGACCGAAATGCTGTCAAAGCCCATATAAGAAGTATTTAGTCGAAATAAGCGTGGAAAAATTTGGAAAACTAGTTTACTATGAAAAACACGTGAAATTTTTCTGAATTTTTCTTTCGAAAATTCAAACAGAGTACCGGTCTTATCCCTGTGAGCCCTTGTATGTGGTATAATTTTTTGGCCTCCTAAGAGCACACAAAAATTTAATTTTATTGACTGTTAAAGTTCGACGAGGCAAGTCGCATGTTTTTTATGAAAAAAAAATTACTGCAAAATTAAACAAAATTTGTATTTGTACATACATATAACTTTAGAAAATTGCAAGATGTGGGACAAAGAGTGGGAAAATTCTTTTTTGTTTTCTCTTAGTATAACATTTTGCTGCATAAAATAAACTATGAGCCACTGTATATACATATTTGGGAAATTATGAAATATAAATAAATAGAATTTTCTAAAATATGATAAGAAAATGCGGAAATAAAACTGTAAATGGTGTAAAGATAATGTACCAAAAATTTTAAAATACTCGTGCAACTGAGTAAATAACATTTCTTTCGATTTAAAAAAAAAGTTCCTCTCTAGAAAATTTTCATAAGGCTTATTTAAAAATATTATATTATAGACAATACCATCTTCCAATGGAGATATAAAATATTATAAAACCATTTTTGTATCATACAAAATTACTAAAAATCATCATATATGTAAATTCATCAATCCAAGAATACAAAAAATCGAACGATGGCAACGCGGGTTGAAAATTTAGTCATGCATTTGTTGTTGTCTATGAATAAAATTTTTATTTTCTCTTCTCTCATTGATGTGAATTTCGTTACTGTTCGTGTAGCGTATGTGAATACGTGTAGAAAATCCGATTGGCACTCGTGTCTGGAGTGTAATGGCTGAGGAGCCCTGTCTTAGAGCCATTAAATAAAAAAAATTTATTTTTGGAACATGCTCCTTTAATAAAAAAATAATGTAAAAATTTTACAAATTGTAGTACTTAAGCCTACATTCTTTCAAAAAAACATTTTTAAACTTTTATGGCGAAGCTGAGACGTAACCTGATCCTCCTCTGTTCTGCCCCTTCCTCCGCGTTTGCCCACTATATGACCCTATCAAAAATAACAAGTAAAAGTGCTATATTGGGCTGTGCCGAATCTTAAATACCCTTCACAGATGTAATTCTTCTTTCTTTCTTTCTTGCCAAAACAGAAAGTAGGTTTAATTAAAAAATCAAAATATGTTTTTCGGCTAGGAAGCTAAATGTTTGGCCTTTCTAATATCTAACACCTATGAACGTCTTTCAAAAATATTATATATATTTAATTTACAAACAAAACAAAAAATCCCTTTCATGTACCTCAAAAAGTTCTAATTGTCCAACTGTATAATCGTCTTTTAGATTTTGTTGGTTTTTATGACCAGTTTACTTCTTTCTGATATATGTATAAAGTAGGTATAATTCATCATAAAAATCAAAAATAACAAATAAAATGGCTGCTTTTATGAATCAGAAAATTTCGATTTTCCAACCCTGGAACCGAATTTTTAATTTTTTAATACTAATTTAATTTTTTCTGATATATAAAAAAGGTTTAATTCACTAAAAACACAAAATTTGGAATTTATGTATGTAATTTTATGTACCAAATATATTTCGATTTTCCAACCCTGGAACCGAATTTTTATTTTTTTTAAATTTTTAATACCAATTTAATTCTTTGCGAAGTATAAAATAGGTTTAAGTCACTGAAAAAACCAAAATTGGGAACTTATATGGTTACTTTTATGTACCAAAAAATCTCGATTTTCCAACCCTGGAACCGAATTTATAATTTTTTGATACTAGTTTAATTTTTTCTGAAATATCTAATAGGTTTAATTCACTTAAAGCACAAAATTCGGAATTTATGTATGTACTATTATGTACGAAAAATATTTCGATTTTCCAACTATGGAAGTGAATTTTTATATTTTTACCAATGCAATTCTTAATGAAGTCTTACTTGACAAAAAAATTAAAATTTTTTAACTTTTGGGTCACTTTCATGTACCATAAAATATTTCATTTGTCCAACCCTGGAGTCAAAATTTTGATTTTTTTAAGATTTCAATACCAATTTTGTTCTTCCTGAATTACAAAACAGCTTTAATTAGCAAAAAGAAACAACGTCAATTGCCTTTTTGATTACTTTGATGCAGAATAAATATTTCAATTTCCCAACCCTGGAAACGAAATTTAAATTTTTTTTACCAATGCAACTCTTAATGAGGCATGAAATAGTATTATTTAAGAAAAAGTTAATATTTGTAACCATTTAGCTCATTTTTATGTACCACAAAATATTGCAGTTATCCAACTCTGCAATCAAAATTTTTACTTTATTTTTTTTAATTTTTGATACCAATTTTATTTTTCCTGAACTAAAAAACAGTTTTAATTAGTAAAAAACAACGTCAATTGCCTTTTTGGTTACTTTTATGTATAAAAAATATTTCAATTTCCCAACCCTGGAAGCGAAATTCATGAGGTATAAAGTAGTTTTGTTTAAGAAAAACTCGAATTTTGCAACCATTTTGGTAATTACATGTAGTACAAAATATTGCATGTACCAAAAAAAATTTAATTTTTCCAACCCTGGAAACGAAAATTTAATTTTTTTTTGTTTTTTTTTATCAGTGACACGCTTCTTGAGGTATAAAGTAGATATGCCGACGGGCATAATAGTGCAACAATCTACCTAGTTTTTCAAAATAACTTCATTCTGACAGATTATATTACAAATCTGAAGAAAGAATAAAAAAAAATCTTTTTTAACTTGGATTTTGAGACCGTACTACATATAGTACACTCGGCACATATGGAAGCAAAGACAGTATTTTCTAGTGATTTAATTCAAGTCGTTTATTATTCAGAAACTTTTGTGTACATAAGTAAAGAACAACATATTAATAAAAAAATTATTTGGTGGTGTGGTACTCCACATTACACTTTACATGGAGCGGTACATCACATTTAATGCAGCGTGTAGTGGTCTTATTGTGGCAATGATTACAACGCAGCTGTTTACATTTCCCATCGGCTTGACGTGTGTTCTCTGTAAGTAAATGATCTTTGCGATCAAATCTGATGTCGCTTGATGATCCTGATGGAAGTGTTTTACGGTCGGCATAAATTTTTTACCATTTTGGTAACTTTCATGTACCATAAAATATTGCACTTGTCCATCCCTGGATTCGAAATTTTATTTTTGAATTTTTGATACCAATTTTTTTTTCTTCCTAAATTACAAGACAGTTTTAGTTAGCAAAAAACAAAAAAAAAACAACATCAGTTGCCTGTTTGATTACTTTCACGTATAAAAAAATTCAATTTCCCACCCCTGGAAGCAAAATTTGAATTCAAAAATTTTTTTTGGCCAATGCAAATCTTCATGACGTATAAAGAGGTTTTTTTTAAAGAAAAACTTATAATTGTTAACAATTTTAGTTACAACATGTACTTCAAAATACGGAATGGGTCGAAAAAAAATGTTTAATTTCCGATCCCTATAAAAAATTTTATTTTTTTTGTTTTTAATAGACCCTTGAGGCTTCCCAAAGCACGAAATAGGTTTAATTTACAAACAACCAAAAAATTAATTGGTTTTTGGTATTAATTTTGCTTCGAGAAATAGGTTTAAGCTTCCCAGCTCTGAAACCATACTTCGGATCTTTCTGAATTTCAATAGCACTCTATTTAAGTTCATTTCCAATCCAACGGTCTAAGAACGAAGTCTCTAGCTCTCCTGGGGGCTTGGGAAAACCCATTTCACCTACAGACGGACGGACAGACGGACATCTCTCAATCGTCATCGCTATTCATAAGGATCCAGAATATATATACTTTATGGGGTCCCATGTGCATATCGAAGAAATTACACACGGAATGACAAACCTATATATACCCTTTCACTTTTTTGTGAAGGGTATAAAAACAAATTTTGCACTTAATTACCCCAAAAATTCGTACATATCGTACTTTCAGTTATACAAACTAGCGCGGTACATTAACATATGTAATGATTTGGGTTCTAATGGAGTTAAATCTAACGTATTGACTAAATCATTCATAATGCTCACTAAAAACTCATGCATATAATAAAACAAGCAATTGGATGTAACATTTAATTTAATATCGAACGCACATCAGTAAATGGTGTCAAAGGAATTTAAATCAAGAGGGAATAAAGAAAAGGCAGTCAACAGCAACGATGACCAAAGGCTTAAGTGGATCAATTCTATATAAAACGATAAATAAATCGTTATTCATGAAAAATTAAAAACAAATACATTAGTGATTTTTGTTTGTTATGTGGTCAAGTATGTCTATATGCCTGCATTTCATTTTTGGTTTTTACACCAAATCATCAAAATCATCGATATCGAAAGCGGTAATTAGACCCCTGATGTTGACTAAATATCCTTTGTGCCTTATATATATATATATATATATATATATATATATATGTATATATATATATATATATATATATAGTATATATATATATATATATATATATATATATATATTCTTGATCACTGATATATATTCTTGATCAGTGATGAAATCTAAAACGATCTGAGCATGTCCGTCTGTGGAAATCACTATTCAGTCCAATGGAAAAGAGATAGACTCTTGAAATTTGGTGCAAATATATTTTGAAGGATAGCACAGGTTAAGTTCGGAGATGGGCTAAATCAGGCTAGAGGGGAAAAAGTTCGCCTAAGAAGAACTAAACCAACCTCTAGAAAAACAACATAATTTCTAAAGTTCTTTTGTTAAGCAAATGATATATTTTTATATTAAAAATGGTCCAACGCGTTAAATTTGAATAATTTTTGGATCCCACCCCCTTTAGTGGGCGTTATTATATGCAAAAATAGTGCAAAAATTTAACAAATTGTTTTACTTAAGCCTACATTCCTTAAAAATAGCATATTTAAGCTTTAATGACGAAGCTGGTACTACTCTGTCCTATCCCCTCCTCCCCCTTGGCCAGCTAAATAACCCCATAAAAAATTTGTTTGTTTGAATCTTGTGACAAATGTGAAATGTCTCCCTTGCCTGAGCGACCCCGCCAAAATACAGTTAAACATTTTAAATTTACTTACTAAATATTTGGGTATTTAAGATTCGACCCGGTCGAATACAACGCTTTTACTTGTTTCTTTTCGTTTAAAAATTAAACATATTTCATATTTTTGGAAGAAGTACGTTTATATTAGAAAGCTGAAAGGACAAAAAATACAGCTTCAGATCTGAAAAATTTAAAATATTTTTTTAAATTTAAGTAACTAAATAACAAAATTTTGTTTCTTCGGTAACAAGAAATCATAAAAAATGAGTTTGATGGGGAAAAATATATTATTTTCAAAGCCTCTGCGTACATGTATATGCCATTTGAAAGGCCTTGGTCTTGTCTTTCCAAATTCACCGAGAACTCAGAGTTTGGTTCACACTGGACTAAGATACAGGCTAATAACTAAACTAAGGTAGAAAAAATTATAAAAGTTGAGTTTTTGTGACATATGTATTTTTGGTATCTAGACACGTTCAGATTATATTGGTATGTTCACAAAAGTTGTTCAGCTTTACCGTGGCTACAATTATTCTAAATATAGTGTACGAAAAATCAGGATTTCCTAAAAGTTATTATACTTTTTCCAACTTTAAAAAAAAAAAACTCTAGGATAAAATAAATTTTTGTCTTAAAAACTTAGCAAAATATATCCGACCTGGGGGGTTACTCTGTAATGCAATGCGAATAGAAAACTGAACGCATTTGTAAGCTATTGACATTAAAATAGAATCTCATTACAGAGTAACCCCCCGCTATTAGCTACATTTTTCCCGAACATAGTTAAGCGATATTTCTAAGTGCTGATTAGCTATTTGGCAAAAACTGACACCTTTTTTTGGGCCTTTTTCTGACACCTTTTTTGGGCCTTTTTCTGACACCTTTTTTTGGGCATCATGGTAATATTGGGAAACTTTGGAGGCCCATAAAAACAAAACGGTCACCAATTTGAACAAAATGAGTATAGGGTGTGACTACAATTTGGTAGTAGAATCGAACCTATATATTCACGACCTGGCACTTTTTGCACTGTTGCACAGTGTAATTAGACTTATTTTATACCTTAGACAGAAAGAAGAAATACACCTGTGAGTAGCCTTCACAGTCGAATAAAGCACTTTTACGTCTTGATTTTGGTATTGTGCGTTTTCACATTAATTTTTAGCCAAATCAAATCGCGTAAAAATAAAACTAATTATTGTAATATTAATCAAGCTTGATTAATATTACAATAAACTGATAAGGTCAATAAAAACAAATCAACAGAGAACTAAATATTTATTTTAAATCGTGCGAAATTAAATTTATATAAATAAGTCGCGCAAAAACAGAATTGGGTGTATATTCCTTCTTGTATCTTATGTACATACTTACATTTGAAATTGTAATTGGTGAAAAGCTAGTTTGTTTTATTAAATTGAATTAAGACTCATAGGCTAATTGTTCGAAATTTGTTTTTAAATCTCAGAAAGACATGATAAATATTCCAAGGCACAAAGGAAAGTCAACATCAGTTTTATTCAACTTACACAGCAGAGCAGAACAGCTGTTTTCGAAAGACGCAACCCTTCATCATCAGTGCTCATGTGTATTGTGTTTGTCACCACTTATTAGGTGGCTTAGTTGAATTTGATAACAGTTCCTATTTACACAAATATTATTGTGAAAAAGAATACGAGAACTGTATCAACCTGATGTTAACATGTTATTGTTATAATACCCGTGTTACCGTTTGATTATTTTTTCTTCATGTCCCATTTTTCTGAATTTTTTGTCCCATCATACCTAAGTCAAACTTATTTGGTTTGAATTTTATACTTAAGTACATGTGAACGTTTTTTTTTCCAATATTTTTTTTATTATTGGTAGCTCAAGCCATAGCTTAAATTTGTATGTAGTAAGAATTTAACGAACATTTATATTGCTATATTAAATTGAATTAAGATTCATAGGCTAATTGTTCGAAATTTGTTTTTAAATCTCAGAAAGACATGATAAATATTCCAAGGCACAAAGGAAAGTCAACATCAGTTTTATTCAACTTACACAGCAGAGCAGAACAGCTGTTTTCGAAAGACGCAACCCTTTCATCATCAGTGCTCATGTGTATTGTGTTTGTCACCACTTATTAGGTGTCTTAGTTGAATTTGATAACAGTTCCTATTTACACAAATTTTATTGTGAAAAAGAATACGAGAACTGTATCAACCTGATGTTAACATGTTATTGTTATAATACCCGTGTTACCGTTTGATTATTTTTTCTTCATGTCCCATTTTTCTGAATTTTTTGTCCCATCATACCTTATAGTGATTTTTTTTCGTTATGTGGTCAAGTATGTATGTCTATATGCCTGCATTTCATTGGTTCTTACACCAAATCATCTGTAGACTTTAACCTAATTCCAAAATAACAAAACCTCTTAGCTTATACATAAACTCCCAAAAATGAATTGAGAATTACACAAGCAAAACCATAGGATTTTAAAATCAAGAAAACACAACAAACAAATTTTATTCGATATAAATCTAGTTTGTTTTTCCACCTTCATACAATTAGTCTGCCGTTGGCAAACAATAATGTTTTTGGGAGTTTATGTATAAGCTAAGAGGTTTTGTTTGGAATTAGGTTAAAGTCTACTGATGATTTGGTGTAAGAACCAATGAAATGCAGGCATATATAGTAGACATACTTGACCACATAACAAACAAAAATCACTAATTTAATTGAGACAATATGTCGAATAAACGATTTTAAAAACATTTTGTGTAGATTTTGTTTTTTATTGTGCTTTTTTATATACGTTTATTGTTTGCCAACGGCAGACTAATTGTATGAAGGTGGAAAAACAAAATAGATTTATATCGAATAAAATTTATTTGTTGTGTTTTCTTGAATATCAAATCCTATGGTTTTGCTTGTGTAATTCTCAATTCATTTTTGGGAGTTTATGTATAAGCTAAGAGGTTTTGTTATTTTGGAATTAGGTTAAAGTCTACTGATGATTTGGTGTAAGAACCAATGAAATACAGGCATATAGACATACTTGACCACATAACAAAAAAAATCACTAACTTAATTGAGACAATATGTCGAATAAACGATTTTAAAAAACAAATACAAGAAACATCTTAAAACAAAATGAAACAAACCGTGTCATATAGTATATATGGGTCAGCCAATCAATACAGGTATTTGATAAAAACAAAAAAGGACTGCAAGTCGCTGGTTAATTTAAACTAGCTTGCGAATATATTTTTCCAGTAATTGCAATGAAAGGTGAAGAATAAAACAAACTAGCTTTCCACCAATTACAATCTCAAATGTAAGTATGTACATAAGATACAAGAAGGAATATACACCCAATTCTGTTTTTGCGCGAGTTATTTATATAAATTTAATTTCGCACGATTTAAAAAAAATATTTAGTTCTCTGTTGATTTGTTTTTGTTGACCTTATCAGTTTATTGTAATATTAATCAAGCTTGATTAATATTACAATATTTAGTTTTATTTTTACGCGATTTGATTTGGCTAAAAATTAATGTGAAAACGCACAATACCAAATGCTTTATTCGACTGTGAAGGCTCCTCACAGGTGTATTTCTTCTTTCTGTCTAAGGTATGAAATAAGTCTAATTACACTGTGCAACAGTGCAAAAACTGCCAGGTCATGAATATATAGGTTCGATTCTACTACGAAATTGTAGTAACACCCTATACTCAGTTTGGTCAAATTGGTGACCGTTTTGTTTTTATGGGCCTCCAAAGTTTCCCAATATTACCATGATGCCCAAAAAAAGGTGTCAGAAAAAGGCCAAAAAAAAGGTGTCAGTTTTTGCCAAATAGCTAATCAGCACTTAAAAATATCGCTTAACTATGTTCGGGAAAAATGTAGCTAATAGCGGGGGGTTACTCTGAAATGCGATGCGAAAGGAATTGCTTTCGCATTTCAATGTCAATAGCTTACAAATGCGTTCAGTTTTCCATTCGCATCGCATTACAGAGTAACCCCACAGGTCGAATATTTTTTGCTAAGTTTTTAAGACAAAAATTTATTTTATCCTAGAGTTTTTTTTTAAAAAAGTTTAAAAAAAAATTTTTTTTTTCAATTTTTATAATAACTTTTAAGAAATCCTGATTTTTCGTACACTATATTTAGAATAATTGTAGCCACGGTAAAGCTGAACAACTTTTGTGAACATACCAATATAATCTGAACGTGTCTAGATACCAAAAATACATATGTCATAAAAACTCAACTTTTATAATTTTTTCTACCTTAGTTTAGTTATTAGCCTGTATCTTAGTCCAGTGTGAACCAAACTCTGAGTTCTCGGTGGATTTGGAAAGACAAGACCAAGGCCTTTCAAATGGCATATACATATACGCAGAGGCTTTGAAAATAATATATTTTTCCCCATCAAACTCATTTTTTATGATTTCTTGTTACCGAAGAAACAAAATTTTGTTATTTAGTTACTTAAATTTAAAAAATATTTTAAATTTTTCAGATCTGAAGCTGTATTTTTTGTACTTTCAGCTTTCTAATATAAACGTACTTCTTCCAAATATATTAAATATGTTTAATTTTTAAACGAAAAGAAACAAGTAAAAGCGTTGTAAATTTAAAATGTTTAAGTGTATTTTGGCGGGGTCGCTCAGGCAAGGGAGACATTTCACATTTGTCACAAGATTCAAAAAAACAAATTTTTTATGGGGTTATTTAGCTGGCCAAGGGGGAGGAGGGGATAGGATAGAGTAGTACCAGGTTACGTCTCAGCTTCGTCATTAAAGCTTAAATATGCTATTTTTAAGGAATGTAGGCTTAAGTAAAACAATTTGTTAAATTTTTACACTATTTTTGCATATAATAACGCCCACTAAAGGGGGTGGGATCCAAAAATTATTCAAATTTAACGCGTTGGACCGTTTTTAATATCAAAATATATCATTTGCTTAACAAAATTACAAAAGAACTTTAGAAATTATGTTGTTATTTTAGAGGTTGGTTTAGTTCTTCTTAGGGGAAATTTTTCCCCTCTAACCTGATTTAGCCCATCTCCGAACTTAACCTGTGCTGTCTTTCAAGATATATTTGCACCAAATTTCAAGAGTCTATCTCTTTTCCATTGGACTGAATAGTGATTTCCACAGACGGACGCACGGACATGCCCAGATCGTTTTAGATTTCATCACTGATCAAGAATATATATCAGTGATAAAGAATATATATATATATATATATATATATATATATATATAAGGCACAAAGGATATTTAGTCAACATCAGGGGTCTAATTACCGCTTTCGATATCGAGCTAATTAAATCGAAAATTTTTGTTTTGGGATTATGGCATTCGGTATCGAACAAAAATAAATAAAATTCGAGATGATGGCTTTCGATAGCGAGTCATCAATCGAGTGTTTTCTTTGCAAACATTGTTGGATACCAAAATGTCAACCGTAAACAAAACAAATGGTTTTTTTAATTTCAACGGCAAACAATAAATTGTGAAAAATGTAAGTTTTATTAATTTTTTGAGTTAAAACAATTGTAACTATGGTGTATATTTCAGGACAAGTGTGAAAAATATAAATTTAAAGCAAAAAGAAATACTGGCAGAGTTTATGTCCGAACACCCGAATTTAGCAAAAAACCTATTGCCAAATTGTGGACAGGGGAGAGTTGTTGCAAATAGGCTGTGGGAATCACTTACTGTGCGCTTGAATTCGTTTGGCCCACCAATTAAAAATGCTAAGTTGTGGCGTAAGGTATGTGTCATTTCAGTCTATATACGTATGTATGTTTCGTTGCACGGATCAAAAATTCAGTGTAAAGAAGAAAGTATCCATGAACAAGGCATCGAAAAAGAAAACAGAAGGGGGCCCTACGAAGAAGGCCTATTGTCTTCTGCTGAGGAACAAATCCTGCCGGCATTGGTATAGCCGTTGAAGGTTTGTCAACGGTAAAAACGTTCGGATCAGCCAATAATACAAACGGAACTTGTAATGATACAGATGAATCTTTTCAGTCTCTAGTGGATACAACGTTAGCATCGGAAGTTGATAGTGAACTGGAAAATGAAGAAGACAACACATAGAAATTACCAACAAGACCAACAAAATGTTCTACGAAAGCAGCAACGAAACTTGAACTTTTAAAATCTAATATTGCGAAAGTCGAGGAGCATCAAATGAGCATGTCTTCTAAACTTGATCGTTTAATTGAATTATGAACTGGAACTTCTAAAACAACAGACATAAAAAGTATGAATTTAAACGGTTTAGTAGTGCCTTTTGTGTATATTATTTAAGACATGAAGTCTATTTACGTTTACGTTATTTTTAACAGCCAAAAGTACAAATGAAATGAATAACAAGGTTGTGTTAATTTTTATTTATTTTTAATAATCGATTCAATTTATATTAAATTATAATTTTCTGTTTAGTTTTATAAATTATTTAATAATGAAAGTTTTATATGGTCCCTGATTTTACTGCCAATTTTCGTTACATTTGTTTCAGCTCCAATATCAACATCAATTTGGACTGATTCACGGATAGTAACTTCAGTGTACCTATCAACTTTGAACTTTATGCAAATGTTATGTAGTGCTGCACACACATTTGCTAAAAGTGCAGTTTTTGGGGGGGGGGGAGTAGCGACTTCTCTAATCATTTGAAAGAACTTTCCAACGGGCTTTGAAAATTCCAATAGATCTTTCAACAATGCACCTGGCTTTTGAGTGAACCTCATTGAAATGAGATTCCATTAAGCCTTCAGCGGGATTCCTATATGGTGTAATACACCATGGCTCTAAAGGGTAGCCCGAGTCCCCTAAATAAGTAAAGAAAATGTTATGGTGTAATAGACACATAAATAAATTACCCAAAAGCCAAGCATTTTTCAATTTTTTATTGTTGTAATAGTCTTCCAATAAATCCCTTTCATCCGAATGTTTCCATACGAAAGAGTCGTGTGCCGCACCACCATACTTAGAATAAATAGCTAGAAGCTTGTATTCGTGGTCACAAATCTAATAAATATGTACGTTTTTATTTCAATCAATTAAGCAACAAAATTTCCTATTAAAAAACATGTGTTCATTGTGGGACGGTTTTTGAAGCCCTATGTGGTTCCATCTATGCAGCCAATAACTAAAAAAAGAAAAATGAAAGGTTAAATAATAAAATATTGGGTACGTTCGTAAATTCAGTAATTGTGCAATAATCAAAGTTCTGCGCTCGAAAGCAAACACTGAGAAATATTTTTTTTATCAAAAGTTTCTTTACACAAACACTCGCAGATTACTGCAACAAAGGCAGCATTTTTATTACTGTTGCAATAGTTTCCACACCGGTTGCACAAATTTACTGCATTTATGAGGTCACCCATAATCACCCTTAAGAACAAACCTCCAGGAGTCTTGTATTTCCTCATAAAAGCTTCCACGCATTCATTGGATTGCTCTGGATGAAAGTTTATATTACGTGGACATAGCTTTACCTCCATTTCCTTGGCCACCTTTTTCACTATTTTGATAATCGTACTTTGGCACATTCCAATGAGGTAATCGTTACCAACTGCATGCTGAAAAGAGCCAGTAGCCAGAAGGGAAAGTGTTGCGGCTAACTGTAGCGTTGGTGGCACTGCCGTTGACATGTGCCCAGAAAAATTTAATTGCGATAAGACATAATTGAATGCCTCCTTCGACAATCTGAACCGCTGTTTAAATTTAAAAAAAATTTCAGTCAATAATTTATTTGATCCCAAATACCAAATTTGTTACTTACACTTTTGTTGGCAAGGATAGATCGTCGATCTTATCCCGCATTTGTTTCCTAATACGCACCAAACCATGTTCATCTTCTGACTCCGACGAAGATAAATATGAAAGCATCAATATTTGTTGATCCATTTTCTATAAAATACAAACTTTTAATTAAAATAACAAAAATTCTAGTTTGTACTTACATTACTTGTATTTTGTTTTGTTTATATTTCATGTAAACATGTGTAGCCACTCTACTACAAATTTAATAAAATATTTTACAATTAGTATGAAAACTCGATTCGATAGTGATCGAATGCCATCATGAGGCAACTCGATAAGTATCGAGTTTTATTTTTGATCGATAGTTCATTCGATATCGAAAGCGGTAATTAGACCCCAGTATTTTAGTTATTCAACTTATACTGCAATAAAAAACAAATTTATATCGCATATAATTTGTTTGTAGTGTTTTCTGGAATTTGAAATCCTATGGCTTTATTTGTGTAATTCTCAATTAATTTTTGCGAGTTTATGTATAAGCTGACAGGTTTTGTTATATTGGAATTAGGTTAAAGTCTACTGATGATTTGGAGTAAAAACCAATGAAATGCAGGCATATAGGCAAACTTGACAACATAACAAACAAAAAGCACGAATTTTTAATTTTTTTTCGTTTTTAATACCAATTTCACTAAAAAAAACAAAATTAGAAAGTTATGTGGCTAATTTTATGTACCAAAAATTCTGATTTTCCAGCCCTGGAATAGAACGTTTAATATTTTTTTATTTTTATTACCAATATAATTCTTCTTGAACGATAAAGTAGGTATAATGCACTATAAAAACCAAAACTAGGATCTTAAAAAACCAAAATTAGGAGCTCAAAATAAAAAAAAACAAAATTAAGATCTTATATGGCTACCTTTATCTACGAAAATCTTTAGATTTTTTATTCTTTCTGAAATAGAAAGTAGGTTTAAGTTAATAAAAACACTAAATTAGGAACTGGTATGGCTACTTTTGTGTTCCAATATAGTTTAGATTTTCCATCCCTGGAACCAAATTATTAATTTTGTTATTTTTTAAACGAATGTAATTCTTCCTGAGGGATAAAAAAAGTTTAATTCGCCAAAGAAAAACTACAGTAATGATGTTCTTGATTATTTTTATGTAAAAAAATCCGTTTTCGGATCTGGATTAAAATTTTTAATTTGTTTTAATATGTATTTGTGATAGCAATTCAATTGTTACTGAAGTATAAAATAGTCTTACTTTAAAAAAAATAAAAGTTAGTACCCTCTTTGGTCACTTTTATGCACCAAAAAATAATCGAGTTATCTAACTCTGGGTTTGAAAGTTTAATTTTTTTTAAATATGGGCATTTCCATTTTGGCGTTACGTTACTTTTGTATGGCGATATGTTGAAAAAAACTTTAAAAACCAGGATTTAAAAAAGTTTTTTTTTTCACATTCAGGAAGTAAAAACAATGCAAATAATCGAGCCTAAGGATTTCAAGATATGCTCAAAAAATTACCTAGCGTTGATAACAAAAATGTTTAACTCTGCGAATTGGGCAAGTTTTTTTAATCAAAGCTTTTTTGGTATAATTTGGACTAATATACATTTATTTTCCATGTTATCAAATGAAAAAATCTTTTTTCCTTTTCTTCTTTTAGGAAAAAAGATCTGGCGTTAAGTTGCTGGAGTTACGTTACTGGAGTTACGTTACTGGAGTTACGTTACTGGCGTTACGTTACTAAAATTTCCACTTGATATTTATTTTGTTAAAAAAATACGAAAAAGCTATAATATTAGAAAATTACATAAAAAACTTATTATTATTATTTATTTTTTCGATTCTTTTTATGATTAAATATTTTTGTAGCAACAGTTTTGCAATAAGAGTATTATTATGAAATTGCTCTTAGGAATGTTAATTATAATGAGAAAATGCCCTTGAAGTTAAGAAACAATTGTGTTATATATTTTTAATTGTTGCTTTGAATAGATTTCAATCACTTTTATTCGCTTAAAAGAAAACACGCTTAGAGTATATTCACACGGACAGTAATAGTCGAGGCTCGATCTCTTATTCGTGGTTCGCGAGCCAAAAAACCAACATCGTTCATCATACAAAATTTAGGGAACGTGATTTATTATGAATTTTGCTGCGAAACTCTTTAAATTTAGTATCATCTCAAATTTTGATAACAAACCTATAAACAAAGAAAAACCAAAAAGTTATTGTGTATAAAAATATATATTAAAACATTGAACAAGTATTTGTTGTATAAATGTAATAAATTATGCCTTCAAAGTTTAGTTTTTTTTTAAGAAAACGTCCATTTTTGCATATTTGGTGCTTGCTAAAAAAGCTGGTCTAAAAAGTTTTTTCAGTTTTTATTTTTATATCTTTAGATTTAAAATATATGAACGACGAAGGCAGGTTTTCTGTTACTTCATAGAAACGTACAATAACTTTCTAGTATTTATTGCAGAAATTGGAAAACAAAAATACATATGTAGAAAGAAAATTTGCAATAACATTTTAGTTTCATACAGCGATCGCTTAGCCGAAATCTGTTGCGCTTATACAAACTTCTTTTAATCACAAATTTCGTATAACTAAAAATAAATTGTAGTAAGAATTTAACGAACATTTATATTGCTATAATAAATTGAATTAAGATTCATAGGCTAATTGTTCGAAATTTTATTTTTAAATCTCAGAAAGACATGATAAATATTCCAAGGCACAAAGGAAAGTCAACATCAGTTTTTATTCAACTTACACAGCAGAGCAGAACAGCTGTTTTCGAAAGACGCAACCCTTTCATCATCAGTGCTCATGTGTATTGTGTTTGTCGCCACTTATTACTCGCCGTCTATATTAGCCGTCGATTTGTTTGCACATGAACATTGCGGCGGCAGAATGGCAGCACACAATTTGTTCATGTTTTTCTATGTGGGGAGTATCAGTTTATGATCGTGTTCTGTTTTACCACAATTTCAAGTTTTTCAGCAAGTTCACTTCGTGGTTTATTGGTTTACTTACATCCCAGAATCCCAGAATATAAAGATTTTTTTGGAAAATATTGTTAAAATTATGAAAAACTTCTATTCTTTGGTATTTTAATAGATTTTTGTTTTTTGGAAAATATTTTCGCGGTTTTTCTCACTTAAATTTTTATGGTTAAAGTAATTGTCAAAGTAAAAATGACATTTGATGGCTGACCATGGTTGTACGAACAAATGTTCTGACAACGCTGTTCAACCAAAACCAAAACATGAACAACAGTGGTCTATACTAGCTGAAACAATGTGCGGGCATGGATTTGTTCATTGGCAGAACAAATCGATGGTAAATGTAGGCTGCGAGTTAGGTGGCTTAGTTGAATTTGATAACAGTTCCTATTTACACAAATTTTATTGTGAAAAGGAATCCGAGAACTGTATCAACCTGATGTTAACATTTTATTGTTATAATATCCGTGTTACCGTTTGATTATTTTTCTTCATGTCCCATTTTTCTGAATTTTTTGTTCCATCATACCTAAGTCAAACTTTTTTGGTTTGAATTTTATACTTAAGTACATGTGAACGCTTTTCGAATTTTTTTTTTTAATTTTATTATTGGTAGCTCAAGCCATAGCTTAAATTTGTATGTAGTAAGAATTTAACGAACATTTATATTACTATATTAAATTGAATTAAGATTCATAGGCTAATTTTTCGAAATTTTGTTTTTAAATCTCAGAAAGACATGATAAATGTCTTAAAAATTAAAAAAAAAATTGGAAAAACGTTCACATGTCCTTAAGTATAAAATTCAAACCAAAAAAGTTTGACTTAGGTATGATGGAACAAAAAATTCAGAAAAATGGGACATGAAGAAAAATAATCAAACGGTAACACGGGTATTATAACAATAACATGTTAACATCAGGTTGATACAGTTCTCGGATTCTTTTTCACAATAAAATTTGTATAAATAGGAACTGTTATCAAATTCAACTAAGCCACCTAATAAGTGGCGACAAACACAATACACATGAGCACTGATGATGACAGGGTTGCGTCTTTCGAAAACAGCTGTTCTGCTCTGCTCTTGTGTAAGTTGAATAAAAACTGATGTTGACTTTCCTTTGTGCCTTGGAATATTTATCATGTCTCTCTGATATTTAAAAACAAAATTTCGAACAATTAGCCTATGAATCTTAATTCAATCTAAAAATAAATTGTTTTAAGTTTCATATGTTTAATCTTCCTATTTAATTGAGTAGAGGTTTGAAATAATATCTTTAGTTATTCTAAAGGCCATGTCAGATATAACTTTGTCGCTTTGCTTGGCGTTTTTTACTTTGATAGAAAAGCATAAAGCAAAAGGTGTATGACACAATGAAAATTTTGACAACACTCGCCAATTATTTGTTTAAAAAAAAGTGATTGATATTTTTATTGTTATATATATATTTTTTAAATAAATATTAAATGAATTTTACGAACATTTTTACATTTTATTAATACAGATTCGAATATTTAAAACTTACGTACGAATTTGGCAAAAAATACCAAATTATTCGTGCTGATTGTCAAAGCACGCAAAAAGATGAGAGTTGCCGAACTTTTCTCTTTGCGCTGCGTTAAAAGTGCTTTATGTGGCATGTTTCATATAAGTATATGCGTTTTATATACATATGTCAAGCGAATCTACAATGCAACGCGAAGCAAATGTTGTATCTGACATGGTCATAATAGTGTTTTCACACTAAAAGTTAAACCATGATGAAATAAATATAAGGTGGCAGTACTACGGCAACAAATACAACATTACAACAACCAAGGGAATTTTTATTTTTGTAAAGTCGTGGTGTACGTCAAAATTATAGTAACGGAAAACATTTGGGGTATTCACACTTCGTCCTATTTAGTCATATTTTCATAGAGTCATAATATTTTAGACCTGTTTCAAAGAGTTGTTGTTGTGCTGCATACAAAAAAGTCAAAAAATAATAGCACACTTTCAGGTATGTTTTTGTTTTGTCATAAAATAGCTCTAGAGATCTGAGTCGAACGGCTGAAAATCTTTAGGCGAGACGGCAATAGTATATGTTTGCCGCCGTTACTTATAAATGATTCACGACTAAAAAATTATTCATACCTATATGTGTGTGCATTAAATCAAATTTTTATAACACAAAAAAAAAAGTAAAACAGAACTAAATCGCAATAACTAAATATATACATGTGAAAATTTATTCTTGTTTAACTTACGTAGCTGGCAGCCACTGAACGTCTTTCCATATGCCGCCGCAAAAAAATTTATTCAGCTATTATCAAGCCAGCAGCTGTTTTACTTTATACATACAAATTCATTAGCCCAGTTCACAATCTCGAGCAAGTAGTCTAGCATCGTAGCATGAGCAAAATAATTGTACTCTACACCAACAAAATACATTGAAAATGCTCTCAAATACTCTCTCAATTTGCAAATGCTATAATGCAAGACCATTTGCACAGGATTGTGAATTGGGCTATTGAGTTATTCTTGTGCACCAGAAGTCAAATTATTAATTTTAAATAGAAATGGAGTTTTTAGACTTTTTGGCACTTTCAAACAACCTTATTACAATTATCTTAATTATGTTTTGCTTTGATAACATCTAATTTCAAATGTGTTGCTTTATTATCAGCTGATCGATGTTTGAAATAGCTTACTAAATTATGACGGGTTGTTCAAACTAGTCATATATTTCGTGCTATTATTTTTTGACTTATGACTTTATGACTACAGTGTGAATCCCCCAATTGTATTGTTGCACACATGCAGAATTACTAACGACTGAGATATATAAACACAAAGAGCACTTCTCGTACACGAAATCTTGACATCGATGTAGACTCACAATATGTTGAGCAAAAAACTGTCATCTGGTATAGCCCTGCCATTTTATATTTATTTCACTTAAAATCATAAACAGCTGATTTTGCATTCACACTGCAACTAGTGGATTTAACATCCAGACTGTATAATACATTTGCTCAAAATAAATTAAATTGCTTATAGAAATTGAAGAACTTCTTGCAAATCAAGTTTTTAGATATAATAAACGTAAGCGGTTTCTGAAAGTTCCGAAAGTTAAAACTTTTTTTTTCGTAAATTCCGGAAAAAAGAATCAGCACAATTAATATTAATTAACAAATTCTTGGAAAATAATATGACATTTTAAAAGAGCTGTGAAATTTCATCGCAAAGTGGAAATATTAATTGGGGGTGCGGTTGGCTGAAGTAGTAGAACACGAGACAATAAAGCGGAGGTTCCTAAGGGCAACCCCGCCCTGAGTCATAGATATTGTGTTGACTTCTTCTGATCAGTGCATGGCTGTGTTAGTTGTTGTCAGCTTGCTTCAGTGATGAAGACATAGCACTGATCACTGAACGCAACTAGCAACGACTGACACAATAATGTACTAAGTAACAGCAGCACCCTCCTTCGCGGGCCTATAGCAAAAATTAGCTGGCGCAGTAAAAAGGTTGACAAAGCTACAAAAAATTTTCTATCTCCTTATCTTTCTTCATTTATCCCCCCATATACTATCGCCTCCTTAGTGAGTGTTGGTCCGAGATAAAAAAAAAGGTACTTGCATTATAAAAACGGGAAGTTAATGGTTGATAGCGGCATTTGTGACTAAAATTACCATCACTATATATTGGGTATGTCTTTAAAAATACATACTTTCATTTCTAACTATGAAAATGACGTCAACGAATGCATTTATCAAGAAATGATGCAATGTTCTCCTCGTTGTACTGCGTTATATACCTTATTATACTCAAATCAAACCACGCATCTATCGCCTAAAACAGTCTTAGGTGTCAATTATATTAACCAAAAGCAGAATGTAGTACATTACAGCTATGCTTGATCTTACATACATCACAGATGCTAACCGATTGATTTTTTTTCGATTATGCGTACATACATATGTTCATAATATTTGTATGTATAGTTAACTAAAAATAAATAGCTGGCGATGAATAAAACGAAAGTTCCAAAGAAACATTTAATAAAAGGAGGAAAATTAAACTACTTCAGCACGTATCACACAATATATGTATGTATGTTAAATAAAGCCAGATATGGGCACATACAAGTGCGAAAAGCCGCAGCTGAAACGCTGGAGATCAATATTTTTTGCAACGTAATATATGGCTGTATAATTTGAGTGAGGTTGTGTATGTGTGTTTAGTTTGTTGCCAGGGGTTGCGATATTGCAACATTATATAACATTTTGTTGTTAAACAGCTGCACGTTTAGTTACATAGAGAGCAAATGGTTTTATTTACCACAAATCTAGTTATTGCAACTACAACAAAAAGGTTTACAACAGGAAAGCTATATTCGCTTTAATTTAGCCTGTAGCTGAAAAGAAACACAATGAAACCTGAAAGATTCATAACAATGCACACACACACATTTCCAATTTAGATTTAGAAAATGAGCATAACTTGCAAAGCGTTACAACGTAATGGCCGCAAATATATCTTCTCGACATACCAACATGTATTGAATAAATGTTTAGATTCTTCTATATTGAGTTAGTTTTTTATATTTATTATACGAGTTCATCTCTTATTTTTAATCTGGAAGGTTGTTTGCTCATTTTATATATCACGAACTTAAAGTGAATCTCTTGGGGATAAACGTTGCAAGTCTACAATGTAGACTCTACATTTGTTGCTATTCAATTGACCATATTTGCAATAGTATTGCTAGAGACCTTACACATACAGAGTCAAACTCTTTTATTTAATACTAATACTTATTGCGTGCACATATTCACATTTGAAAAGTTAAAACAGTGTTGCCAATGAAAAAATCGGAAAATACACATTTGAGAAAAAAGTACACATAATTTTTATTATACCCTTCACAAAAAAGTGAAAGTGTATATATAGGTTTGTCATTCCGTAAAGTATATATATATTGTGGATACTTATGAATAGCGATGACGATTGAACGATGTCCGTCTGTCCTTTTGTCCGTCTGTCTGTACGTGAAATCGGGTTTCCCAAGCCCCCAGAAGAGCTAGAGACTTCGTTCTTGGACCTTTGGATTAGAAATGAACTTAAATAGAGTGGTATTGAAATTCAGAAAGGTCCGAAGTACGGTTCCAGAGCTGGGAAGCTTACACCTATTTCTCGACGCAAAATTTATACCAAAAATCAGTTATTATACCCTTCACAAAAAAGTGAAAGGGTAAATATAGGTTTGTCATTCCGTGTGTAATTTCTTCGATATCAATACAGGACCCCAAAAAATATATATATTCTGCATCCTTATGAATAGCCATGACTATTGAGCGATGTCCGTCTGTCTGTACGTGAAATCGGTTTTCCCAAGCCCCCAGAAGAGCTAGAGACTTCGTTCTGGGACCGTTGGATTGGTAATGAACTTCAATAGAGTGCTATTCAGACAGATCCAAAGTATGGTTCCAGAGCTGGAAACCTTACACCTATTTCTCGACGCAAAATTTATACCAAAAATATATTATTTTTTTTAATGTTCGTAAATTAAACCTATTTCGTGCTTTGGGAATCCTTAATGGTAACTAAAAAAATTGAATTTTTTTCCAGGGATGGGAAATAAAAATTTTTTTTCGGCCTATTCCGTATATTGTAGTACATTTAGTAACTAAAATTGTTTGAAATTTTAAATTTTTCTTTAACAAAACCTCTGTATACGTCATGAAAATTTGCATTGGCAAAAAAAAAAAATTTTAATTCAAATTTTTCTTCCAGGGGTATTTTTATACCCCTCGAATATATAAAGTATGTATATATATTCTGGATCCTTATGAATAGCAATGACGATTGAGCGATGTCCGTCCGTCTGTACGTGAAATCGGTTTTCCCAAGCCCCCAGAAGAGCAAGAGACTTCGTTCATGGACCGTTGGATTGGAAATGAACGTAAATGGAGTGCTATTGATATTCAGAAAGATCCGAAGTATGGTTCCAGAGGTGGGAAGCTTACACCTATTTCTCGAAGTAAAATTTATACCAAAAATCAATTATATTTTTTAATGTTTGTAAATTAAACCCATTTCTTGCTTTGAGAAGCCTCAATAATCTATTAAAAACTAAAAACATAAAAATATCTTTTCCAGGGATGGGAAATTAAAAATTTTTTTTCGACCCATTCCGTATTTTGAAGTACATGTTGTAACTAAAATTGTTAACAATTTTAAGTTTTTCTTTATTAAAACCTCTTTATACGTCATGAAGATTTGCATTGGCCAAAAAAAAAAATTTCATTTAAATTTTGCTTCCAGGGGTGGGAAATTGTATATTTTTTATACGTGAAAGTAATCAAACAGGCAACTGATGTTGTTGTTTTTTTTTTGCTAACTGAGCCTGTCTTATAATTTAGGAAGAACAAAATTGGTATCTAAAAATTAAAAAATAAAATTTCGAATCCAGGGGTGGACAAGTGCAATATTTAACAGTACATGAAAGTGACCAAAATGGTTAAAAATTTGAAATATTACTTAAAAAATATTGCTTTCAGGCGTCGCACTGATAAACAAAAAATTAAAATTCCGTTTCCAGGGTAGGGAAAATGAAAGTTTTTTTTGGTACATGCAATATTTTGTAGTACATGAAAGTGAACATAATGGTTGCAAATATTAAGTTTTTCTTAAATAAAACGACTTTATACGTAATGAAGACTGGGGTTGGTAAAAAAATTTAAATTTCGCTTCCAGGGTTGGGAAATTGAAATATTTTTATACATAAAAGTAACCAAAAAGGCAATTGACGTTGTATTTTTTTGCTAACTAAAACTATTTTATATATTAGAAAGAACAAAATTGGTATCAAAAATTAAAAAAAGATAATAAAAATTTCGAATCCAGGGTTGGACAAGAGCAATATTTTATGGTTCGTGAAGGTTGCCAAAATGGTTCGAAATTGTAATTTTTTCTTAAATAACAGTACTTTATACCTCATGAAGAGTTGCATTGGTAAAAAAACGAAAAAAAAATTAAAATTTCACTTCCAGGGTTGGGAAGTTGAAAGTTTTTTTGGTACATGGAATATATTGTACTACATGAAAGTGACCAAAATGGTTGCAAATTTTAAGTTTTTCTTAAATAAAACGACGTTATACCTAATGAAGACTAGGATTGGTAAAAAAATAAATTTTCACTTCCAGGGCTGGGAAATTGAAATATATATTCTGCATAAAAGGCAATTGACGTTGTTGTTTTGCCAATTAACACTGTTTTATAATTCAGGAAGAACAAATTTGGTGTTAAAATCTTAAAAAATCAAAATTTCTACTTCAGGGATGGACAAATGAAATATTTTATGGGTTAAAAATTTTTAATTTTTTGTCAAATAAAACTATGTTAGACCTCACTAAGAATTGCTTTGGTTAAAAAACAAAAATTCGCTTCCAGAGCTGAAAAACCGATGTATTTTTGGTATATAAAGTAGTATTAAAAATTTAAAATTCGGTTCCAGAGTTGGAAAATCGAAATTTTTTGGTACATACATTTCGTACCCAGATAAATTCCCAATTTTGGTTTTTTTTATTGAATTAAACATGTTTTATACTTCGGTAAGAATTAAATTGGTATTAAAAATTTTTATATTAAAAATTCGGTTCCAGGGTTGGAAAATCGAAATTTTTTTGTTCATTAAAGTAACCATATAATTTACTATTTTTGATTTTTATGATGAATTATACGTACTTTATATATCAGGAAGAAATAAATTGGTATTAAAAACAAAAAAAATCTAAAAGACGATTATACGGTTGGACAATTAGAACTTTTTGGGGTACATGAAACGGATTTTTGTTTGTTTGTATATTAAACATATTTATAATATTTTTGAAAGACGTTCAGAGGTATTAGAAATAAGAAAACATTTAGCTTCCTAGCCGAAAAATTTTAACGAAAAGAATGACATCTTTGAAGGGAATTTAAGATTCGGCACAGCCGAATATAGCACTTTTACTTGTTTTTTACTTACTTCAACGTAAATAACAATTAAACATTATACATAAAAAGAAATAAAAGTGCCATATACGGCAGTGCCGATTCTTAAATACCCTTCACAGATGTATCTCTTCCTTCTTTATAAAACAGAAATAAGATTTAATTACAACAAATAAACAAAATTTGTTTATTCAGTTACTTTCATATTTAAGATTACGTTTAAATTTTTCAGCTCGGAAGCTGCATTTTTGGCTTTTTTTTATTCCTAATTCTAATGATCCTCTTTCAAATATATTAAATTTGTTTAATTTACATACCAAAAGAAAATATTCTTTTGAGTTGAGTTTGTTGTGTTTATGCACCGATTGTCCAACCATGGAATCGTTTCAAAATTGATGATTTCGAGAAATATACAAAATTTTCAAGGAAAGAAGCTTAATTGGGCAATAAAGCAGAAATATAAAAACCTAAAGGAGTATAACACTGAATTATCGGCCATGGAAGCGAAATGAAGAACAATTTTATCTATTTTTTAGAATATACAGAGAGAATAACAGAAACATTCACAGATAGAACTAAAAAGGTACATATTAAAATATTAAATTGTCTTGTTAGTTTGCAGAAAAGAAATAACAGAATTTAGGACAAATATATATATATATATATATATATATATATATATATATATATATATATACATATATCTATATATATATATATATATATATATATATATATTTATATATACCATATATATTTTCTTGTTGGAGTATTTATTATACATTATATACATATATGTATGTGTATGTTTATTGGAATTTATGATGTATTTATGTTATTTTTATGTAAAAACATTTTAATTTTATAAACATTATACATACATATTTATGTAGTTTTTTCGCAGCTATGTTTTTTATAAAAATTTTTTAATATATATTGATTGTTTTTCATTGTTTTATGTTGAAATAATATGAATGTATTTATATATATATATATATATATATATATATATATATATATATATATATATATATACTGTTACAATGTTTAGAAATAGATTCAAATATAACGACAATGTGGCTACATGTACTTGGCAGCACTGCCAACTCATCTCTAGTTGTTAAAATGTTACAACCCTGGTCAACATCATCGAGAATATACAAGATCATTCGAGGCTGTGCAATAATAAGTGGAAATAACAACACGAAAAACCTAGCAACATCAATGCTAAGAGATGATGATGTTATTCTTAATGATCTAGTACGCAAGTATTCGCTGCTAATAAAAGCTAAACATGTACACAAATCTACACACCGACATACACACATAGCACAAGAAGAAACAAAAGTACGCAACACACAGAACAGTCATACATACAACCACACATAGTTACAATAAACAAAACACACAAGAGAGCATTGTCATATATACAAACACACGTATGTATATAGCTACATGTAACGCTGCGATTACACATGCAAGTAGTGGCATGCCATTGTTGTATACGTATTATCAACGAAAAATTATTCGAAATAGTCGAATCTCATGCAATTTGCTTTTCTGTCTACACATGCCATTAATAGTCCATTTTCAAAATGTCGTCGAAGCGTAAACTTCAATTTTGATTCCATTTCAACTTTTTGTTTTGTTTGTTATGTAGAGTTACCGAGTTCACCATATAGGCGCATTTTTGGGGAATAGGTAAGCATATATTATTATTAATATTATTTTAATGATATTAATGCTCTTTAATTAACAAACTTGCTATTTTTTATGCGAATTTAAAGAAATACTGCTTAATAATACATTAAATAAGTTAAAACTTTAATCACAATTTTACTGTAATCCAGAAAGTTTGTATTAAATTTTTGGCAGGGTAACTAACATTGATTATCGTTTTGACATTTAGTGGCATGCAAGTGTCAAATTTTTACTCGCATGCAAAATTAGCTGCCACTGGAGCTACCACTAGAAAAAATGTGTGTGTATTAGTAAAAAGTTGTAAGTGTATTGACTTTTTCGAACTCCCAGTGGCATGTGTAAACGCTAAGTAAAGCACAACCAACAACAACCATGACCAGATGCTTCGCGAAGTTACCAGACGACGTCACTTTGCTATATAAAGTCGCTGCCAGTGATCAGCGGAGGAGTGTGATTTTAAATCTGGACGTGTTAACATCGCTAAGTGTTTAGTAGTACAAATACTCGTGTTAATAAAGTATTAAATAAAGTGTTGCCGCATTATATTTCTAAAATTAATTGTCTGTGTTTTTAATATGATGCAATTAAACGAATCCTTGAAGGATAAGCAAAAAGCGTTTTTACGAAAAGGTCTAAAAAAGTAACAATATCATAAAGACCTTAAGCTTAAAAATTATTGTATTATTATATAAAAAATAGGGCGAAAAATTAGCAAAAAACAAAGTTTAACTCTCAAAAAAACAAAATCAGTTGCTTATAAGGCTAATTTTATGTACTAAAGGTTTCCCAACACTGGACGTGAATTCAAATTTTTTTACCAATGAAACTCTTAATGAGCTATAAAATAGTTTTACTTAACAAATAAAAACAAGAATTGTTAAGTTTTTATCGGGCTTAAGTTCGAATCTTGCATGACTGCAAATTATTTTTTGCTATTTTTTTATTATTAATAAATGAATTTGTTTAAATTCTATTTATTATTTTTATATTAAGATTGGAATATTAAGAATATTTTTAATAATCATCAAACCAGCAGAACGGATCAGTACTGATTTCGAGGCCGCTACGCCATCTCATCAGCGTTCTTTGTTCAATTTTTCCCACTTTTTTGCAAGTGGTGCTAGTTAGTAGGAATATCAACTATTTAACCAATATTTTAACGAAAATTGAATATGAGAAGTTATCACATTCATATTATTAAGTTATTACATTTTGGTTAGTACGAAATTCCCCAACCCTGACGATTAATATTCCAAATATTCCAATATCTCTTTTGCTTTTTCCAGAGCCATCGGCTGCTGATAGGTAAAGCTTCTTTGTTATTTTTATGTTCAAGTAATTGAATTTAGTTGTCAATTTACTTTGAACAAGTGCGCGTGCCCCCGCAATGTTTTACATTATGTATGAATAAACATATGTATCTAACCTTTTTAGTCACTTTCACGTATTACAAAATATATCCGTTCTCTAAACCTGGTGTAAAATTTTTTTATTTTTTTGGATTTTTAACAGCAATTCAATTCTTACCGAAGTATAAAGTAGTTTTACTTAACAACTAATTAAAATTTGTAACCTTTTTTAACACTTTCAATGACTGAAAAATTTTGAATTTCCCAAGCCTGGAATGATTTTTTTTTGATACCAATTCTTTTTCTTCATTCCTAAAATAGATTTAAATAGCACAAAAAAACGTAGAAAAAAAATTTTTAATTTCTAATGCCTGGAAAAAAACTTTTGAATTCTATTCTTCCCAAAGTAGGAAATAGGTTTAGTTAACAACAAAACAAGAACTAATTGGTTTTTGCAAACTTCCTAGCTCTGGAACCGAATTTTGGATTTTGCTGAATGAATTCATCAGTCCATGAATGAAATCTCTAGCTCTTCTGGAGGCTTGGGAAAACCGATTTCACTTACAGACAGACGGACATCGCTCATTCCTCATAGCTTTTACAAGGATCCAGAATATATATACTTTATGGGGTCTGGTATTAATATTGAGGAAATTACACAGGGAATGACAAACCTATATATGTATGTATGTACATATACCCTTTCACATGATAATACCAAAAAGTAAATAAATAGTTTATACGCATTTATTATATGCATATTACTACTATATTTTTGTACTAATGATAATATCATTAGTACATTATAGTATTACACAAAAAACATTACCACAGATATTTTTGTTACATTTTTACATAAAAAAGTATTTGTTTATACTATTATAAAAGAGCATTTTTAAATATTGCATTACAATTTTTAGAATTATTTTGTCTTTTCGCAGTACTTTGTATCACATATATAATGACTTCATCGGCTCCAGTTTAAAAACCTTTTGTGTAATTTCAAATTACTCTTTTCCATTTCCTCATTTCCATTCCTTTTTTTGTAAAAGAATTGAGGTGCGTGTTCCCGAAGTTTTTCTACGGACGCATTTGGAAAAGGTAGAATTAATAGGAATTGAACGACTTTTTGCAAACTTGGAAAACAACTTTCATCCAAAGAATTTTTTAGACTAAAACCTTTTGGCATGCTTCTGGTTCTAAGTTCAAAGTTCATGTTGGCGCCACTCATTGTATAGTACTTAGTTGCAGATTAACAAGAAAGGTAGGAAATCGTTTCTGAAGTAAAAGTAGGAAAACGTTCTGAAACGCTTGCTTTCTTTGACTGATAGTTAAAGTTAGGAAGGATTGAGTGTACCATATGTATAACGTTTCTTCACGCGTTGACGTGGAAAAGTGAGAATTAATTATAAACAATCACTTTTAAAGGTAAATGAAATTTATTTGATGATTTTCGGAAGTAAAGGGTGATTTTTATAGAGTGATACAACTTTGAGTAGGCATTACTGCTTTATTTGACCACCCATTCAACAGCTGATAGTTGCTTTTTGTTTAGTTTGCTTTGATGGATCGACTTACGCCAGAGCAACGCGTGCAAATTGTGGAAATTTTTAATCAAAATAATGGTTCTGTTCGTCAAAATTCAAAATTTTATTTTCCGATGAAGCCCATTTTTGGTTGAATGGGTACGTAAATAAACAAAACTGTCGTATTTGGAGTGAGGAGAATCTACAAGCTTTTGTCGAAACACCATTACATCCACAGAAAATTACTGTTTTTTTTATTGGACCAGCACTCAGGGGATGGCCCCTAAATATGCGATGCATTGTGCCAGGACTAGGAAAGTTGGTTATTGGAAGGAGAATAGAGGGAGTAGTGTTTGTGGACGTTCGATTTGAACCTCCCCAAGTTGAAATTGGCTGGAAAGACCTCTGCTGGAAGTCTGTTCCACATACGAACAGTTCGGCCAAATGCGTAGTAATGCGTGGTGTGATTCACTGGCAACTCGACCACAAAAGAATGCGCCCTAAGTGAAGTGCGGGTAGCTCGCAAGAATAAACGGGTTCCGGGCACAAGCTCCCTTATTTCACCAGAACACATTCCGTTGTAGTATCGGTAGAACAGTGAAACACACCCCACGTAGCGTCGATGCTCCAATGAGTCAATAGAGTTGGCTACCT
>OX637532.1:89196872-89244372 GCA_951800035.1 Linnaemya tessellans
TTGACTTGCCTTTGTGCCTTGGAATATTTATCATGTCTTTCTGAGATTTAAATTAAAAAAAAAAAATTTCGAACAATTAGCCTATAGAATCTTAATTCAATTTAATATAGCAATATAAAAATGTTCGTTAAAATTCTTACTACATACAAATTTAAGCTATGGCTTGAGCTACCAATAATAAATTGGAAAAACGTTCACATGTACTTAAGTATAAAATTCAAACCAAAAAAGTTTGACTTAGGTATGATGGAACAAAAAATTCAGAAAAATGGGACATGAAGAAAAATAATCAAACGGTAACACGGGTATTATAACAATAACATGTTAACATCAGCTTGATACAGTTCTCGTATTCTTTTTCACAATAAAATTTGTGTAAATAGGAACTGTTATCACATTCAACTAAGCCACCTAATAAGTGGTGACAAACATGAGCACTGATGATGAAAGGGTTGCGTCTTTCGAAAACAGCTGTTCTGCTCTGCTGTGTAAGTTGAATAAAAAAAACTGATGTTGACTTGCCTTTGTGCCTTGGAATATTTATCATGTCTTTCTGAGATTTAAATAAAAAAAAAAAAAAATTCGAAATATTAGCCTATAGAATCTTAATTCAATTTAATATAGCAATATAAAAAATGTTCGTTAAAATTCTTACTACATACAAATTTAAGCTATGGCTTGAGCTACCAATAATAAATTGGAAAAACGTTCACATGTACTTAAGTATAAAATTCAAACCAAAAAAGTTTGACTTAGGTATGATGGAACAAAAAATTCAGAAAAATGGGAAATGAAGAAAAATAATCAAACGGTAACACGGGTATTATAACAATAACATGTTAACATCAGCTTGATACAGTTCTCGTATTCTTTTTCACAATAAAATTTGTGTAAATAGGAACTGTTATCACATTCAACTAAGCCACCTAATAAGTGGTGATAAACACAATACACATGAGCACTGATGATGAAAGGGTTGCGTCTTTCGAAAACAGCTGTTCTGCTCTGCTGTGTAAGTTGAATAACAAAAACTGATGACTTGCCTTTGTGCCTTGGAATATTTATCATGTCTTTCTGAGATTTAAATTAAAAAAAAAAAAAAATTCGAACAATTAGCCTATAGAATCTTAATTCAATTTAATATAGCAATATAAAAAATGTTCGTTAAAATTCTTACTACATAAACACATTTTAGTATTTTAACATTTCAGAAAGTGTCCGGAAACGCCTTCATACAAATGGAATATAGTAGGATCCATCCCAGCATCAATACTTGTCTATAAACTTAAGGCCGATACACATAGAATCCGTCATACGTTATACGTCGCCTTTTTCAACTGATATTAACGTACTGACGGAAAAGGCTGGCACAATGGGTACTTTGTTGACGGATATTAAATCAATTGCATGTTCCCCATTTTATTTATTTATGTTAAATTTATATATTTTATAAAATTTGTTTGTATATTATTTAATTTTTCCTGAATACACAATACAAAAAATTGATTAAACCATTTTGAAAAGCTCTTCGATTTCTGTCAAAGTATTCAACGTACGTCAAAAGTTAAAAGTTGGCCAACTTTCGTACTTTGCTTTGACGCAGAAGTACTGAATGTGACAACTCACATAAGAAAGCATGTATTTCAACTCTGTCTGTTGAAAAAGGCGACGTATAACGTATGACGGATTCTATGTGTCTCAGCCTTTACATTGAATAACTAAACGTACATATTGGCAGAATTTATTAAACATTCAAGTTTGTAATTAACAAAATATGTTTTTATTTTAAACCGAGAGCGTATTATTTAAGCTCGATGTAATCGCATTCAATATTTTTGAAAAAAGGATTCTTCTAATTTGATATATCATGCCACAGTACAATTTGCGTATTCTTAAAATATATTTTTAAAAATTAATTCCAGAACGTAAGAAAATCAGTATAATCGTTTGATTGCCATTGAAAATTATAAAAATAGTTCCAACGGTGAAGTTTAGAAAAGAAAAAATAGATCTAAATTGTTGCCTCTGTGGCTAATGCCAGCCTCTCGGTTTGAGGATTCGGTTACAGATGGAGATTTTGGGTGTTTTCCGAACATAAGGAAATCGGTTAGTGGGTTGTGTTCCTCATTAAAGAAATAAAAGAAAAATTCTAGGAAAATGCAAATACCCTTTTAGACAAATGGTTTTTGGCGAACATGCACTAGTCGTCCTTTTAGAGACATCAGAGATCGGTCTCAGTGATTTGATTTCGAGTGGAGTGGTCAGTCAAAAAGAAATCATCATGCTATCTGAATGTGTGAGTGTGGTGAGAAATCTCTGAAAACATTGGTTATATATTTTCTACTTTAATTGCATAAAAAAGCATTATTTAATAGACTTTTCTAAGGGCTTTTGCGGAAAAGATAGCAAATAAAAATATTATATATGATATTATCGGCCGATTCCGTTTGGAGACGGAATTGATTCCGTACTTTTGTTCCTCAGACAACAAAGATAGAAATATTTTTTCGGAATAAAATCTTTTCTTTAATTTCACTAGCTGATTCCGATCATGATATTAAAAATGATTTCATTTCAAAATCCAGTGTGGTTTTTGTTTTTGGAAATAATCCTGTTAGGTGGGGTATGGTGGTCTAAAATGTTCATGGAAATATGATATTATTATGATTACATAACTCATATGTGTTTATAACGATATAAAGAATTCATTTGATTGTGGTTTTTTTACAATGATATATATATACATATATATATATATATATATATATATATATACATATATATATATATATATATATATATATATATATATATATATATATATATATATATATATATATATATAAGAAATTCATTTATAATTAATTTACGATATTTTTGGCAATTTTCAATGTAGTTGTATAAGGAAGAAAAATCATCTCCATTTAGAATATTGAGCACTTCATTAGAATCGAGATTGAATTTTCCAAAACAATTTTTCCTGATATCCTTATATATTGAACATACGCCTATAAAATAATAAGTATTCTCAGTTTCACTTAAGTTACAGATTGTGCGTTGTTACTAAAGGGTCTACCGTTTAAATACAACAAACCACTAGAGTTGTACGGCTCCTGAATGAATTAATTCAATTGAATCATTCATTCAATTGGGCGAGGTGAATCTTTCACTTTACTGAGCGTTTTTAGCTCTTTTCTTTCACTTCTTTCAGTTGATTCAGTTGTTTCATTGAATCTATTTCTTTCAGTATCTCTTTTCTTTCACTTCTTTCAGTTGTTTCAGTAGCTCTTTTCTTTCACTTGTTTCAGTAGCTCTTTTCTTTCACTTCTTTCAGTTGTTTCAGTAGCTCTTTTCTTTCACTTCTTTCAGTTGATTCAGTGATTCAGTTGTTTCAATTGCCTCATTGAATCTGTCTCTTTCAGTAGCTCTTTTCAATGCTTGTATGTCAAAATCTATATGAAAAAAAAGGAATTAATTCAATCAATGCAGATACACACATGGTGTGGCGCTTTATATTATTGGAGCTGCCAGATGAAAATTTTTAAACAGCTTTGCCATGATACATATTTCAGTACTTATTAACTTGGTGCGTATATATACATATATAAACATATACATAAATTAACTGAAAAAAATCTCCAAAATACAACGTTAAATAGAAAATATTACTTTATTAAAATAGGTTCGAAAGCAAAATATTTAAAATCACTTAAATATTTATCTAGTTATTACTTATGTTCAATAAGTGTGTTTTATATTACATATTAAGGAAAAAATAAAAAGGCATATATGGTTGTTGTATTAGCTAGTCTGATTCTTTCATTTTCTTTCATGACATTTTCATTTCATGAATTATGGCTGAGCTAAGGAATCAACTGAGCTAGTGAATGAATTAATTCAGTAAAGTGAGCGGAGCGGAAAAGAGCGCTCACTCAAAACAGCTGTTTTGTACAACTCTACAAACCACCGAGCGCCTCTATAAGGAGACTTGTAACTCTTGATGAAAGATTTAATGCAAGTGTTGGAGTAACGTTGTAAGTTAATTGAGGACACATATCGTGATGAGTAGAATTTCTACCGCATGTTATGTAGTTATCTCGTTCTTTATCTCTTAATAAATTTATAATGGTTTTTCCATCCAAGCAGAGAGGGTGAGTGTCAACAGAAGGTGTAAATTTTAGTCTCTGACAAATATTGGATCATTCTTTAGCCCAGTATACATTTCATGCTATAATAGCCTCCGCTAAAATCCGAGGAAATCTACGCTGGTTCATATTCAGTACTTTGCTAATATATGAGAAGTGAGGTTTTAAAGTTGATGAGAATAATGAATCCAGACCAGTTTCCAGGTATAACATGTAATTTGGTGTTGATGACGGAAGATATAAAATTTTTTAATAAGGAACCGAAATAGTTTTTCTACAACATCATATTCTCGAAATCGCCAAACTTGGGCCCCATAAAACAGTATAGATCTAGCCGCTGCAAAAACTATTTTTAATTTGTTCTTTTTTGATATATTAGGGTGGTTTATGAACTTTGAATTGATAGCTAGTTTAGATGTTGCCAATTTGTTGTTCAAGTGCGTGTTAAACGACAAGTTGCATGTGATATCAATTACTTATAATTATTAACAATTTCAATTTAATAATTTAATCATTTTTGATTTAATTAAATTTACGGATAGTTTCCAAATAGAGCAATAGCCATGTAAGGCATTGATCATATTCTGCAATTCATTCGGAAAATCTGAAATTAAGACTATATCGTCTGCATAAAGTAGAATCTTCACAGTTGTATTCGCCACGTTTACACCACCGGGTAATACATCAGCCAAATAATTTAGGTACAAGGAGAGTTGTAGTGGCCTCAGTATGCATCCTTGTTTTACACCAACATTGGAGTTGAAACAGTCAGAGAAAGATGATTCATCCCAAATACGACATTCTGTATTATTGTATAAATTTTGCAATTGTCGAATAAATTTCGAAGATAATCCTAAACAGAAAAGCTTATAGAACAAGCCGTTTCTCGGAACAGTGCCAAAACCGCACGAAAAATCAACAAAATATGCGTATGTAGTTTTTCCATTTAATTTATTGAGATGAACAATATTAACTAGATTGAAGATGTTGTCAACTAATATGATATTATGAAAATGAAATTTGACAGATATCTACAAATGTTTGGTACCACATATAATTGTGAAACAGCATTTTCTACCATGAAAATAGTTCTAAGCAAAATACGCAAGAAGAAAAGAGTACCCAGGCCATATAGATCTGGATGAGCTAATATATATTTATTTGAAATAAACATTTATTATAAACGAGTTTACAATATAAATCAAATTTTCATCAGTCAGATGATAATTGTGGTGGGTTATTTATATATATAACTTATTTTTGATTTTTATTTAAAAGACTTTTTAATTTTTTTTGCTCAACCATCTGGCTAGATTCACTATAAAATTCATTCTCCCTTCTTTATTTGATTTGTCTTATATTTATACAATTTACATTCTTACATTCTACTAAGTCAATCACATGCATTCAATAATTTTTGTGTTCTATTTTCGTATCGATGTCAAGTACTTGTATGATATCAAGTAACGATGACACCGATCTACTTAAACTGTATGCAATAAAACAAACAAGCAAAAAAACTAGTGATACACTTGTAATCAGACCACACACACTAGATACTTAAAAATATCTGGTGGGAATTAGTCATAGTCATATGCACACTACACCCTCATCCTTCAGAAAAATCTATCCGGTTTCAATTCATTGAAATTGGATAATTTTTTAATTTGTTTGTTTCAAAAAAATATTTGTTAATTATTGTTAAGTAATGTGAACTTTTTTTTTTGTAAATGTTACTGACTTTTAATGTTTGTAATTTATAAATGCATGTTATTGACATTTGCTTAAACTATTTTCTTTTTGTTTTGAATATACTCTTAGCTTATTTTATTACATATGTTTATACTCAAGTGTTTATAATTTAAAATATGTGTCATTATAATTACTTAATATATATATATTTTTTGTTTTGGTTTTAAATTACTTTTGAATTCAAGGTTTGTTTATATACTTTTATACATATTTATTTATTTATTTTATTTTTTTTTATATATTATACTTTTTTAATCTGTTCTTGTGTAATGTTTTAATGTTATTCTTTATCTTAACTAGTACGTTTAAGTCGTCTATGTTTACTATTTCATATGGACCATCGTATGGTGTTTCATACTTTTTTCTGTTTTCTTTTTTGACTAAAACTAAATCTCCTATTTCTAATTCTATATTATTTGTGTCATTCAATGAGTCTATACTCCTTTTATATTTTACAGTCTCTATTAATTTTCTGGCATTTTCTAAAGCATATTTTAGTCTGGTCTTTAGCTCGTTACCATAATTTTCAAGGTTGTAAATCTGAGGATGATTCATGACTTCATCTCCAGGTAGACTTGGCAATTTTCCAAAAATTAATTCAAAAGGTGAATATTCAGTATCTACATGAGGAGTTATATTGTACGCAAAAGTATAATAAGTATCCATTGCTCCCAATTGTCATTTTGTACAAATGATAGGAAGTATTCATTAAGAACCCTATGATTTCTTTCGACTGTACCTAAAGTCTCATGATGATATGATGCGGAAAAATTTTGTTTGATTTTTAACAAATGACATATTTCCTTTAATAATTCATTTTTAAATTCTGTACCATTATCCGATTTAAGAGTGCTAAATAAACCATATTTAAGTATTAAATTTTCTACCAGTGCTTTAGCTATTGACTTTGCCTCTTTTGTCTCTATAGGACATGCAATTATGTATTTCGTTAGTTCGCATGCATAGTTAGAATGTATCTGTAATTGTTTGTTGATCGTAAAGGACCTACTGTGTCAATTACTATTGTTCTAAAACTATCTGTTGGAGTATCTGTAACCTTTAATGGTTCTTTTGTATGTCTACTCTGTTTATTTCGTTGGCATAAGTCGCATTTGGATATATATTCTTTTACATTTTTGTTCATATTTTTCCAAATATATTTTTGTTTTAATTTTAGTAAAGTTTTCTTTACTCCAAAATGTCCTCCTTGGGGTGTATCATGGTATAATTTTATTAATTCTTGTGTTCTTTCTTCACTTGTTATCTTTTGAGGTTTACTGTATAAAAATATAATTATGTCATCTTTATTGTTTTTGTTTGCTTCGTTGTATTTGGCCTTAAACTCATCCGCGGGTATAATATTAAATATTGCATCATTTTTATCAATAGCAAATTTCTTATTTCCTGTATTTCTTAAATATGATGATAGCTTCTCCATAAGAGTACCTAAATACTTTGGATTATCACTACATCTAACACGTGTTTCATTATTAAGTTTATCATTTTCTACAATATATTTAAATAATTCTTTTATATTATTTTCTGGCCTTTTCTCTAGTATAAATTTTAATTTCATAGCGCTCTTTATGTCATTTATCGATGTGCAATCCCACATATGGAGTTGATTAGTCTCCTGCTGAGATTCACTCGTAATATTTTTATCATTTTTAATGTTCTTTTCTGATGACTTTTTGCTCATACCTCTTGTAATTACCAATGTTTTCTTTACGTTTTCGTCATTTTCTAACGGTATCATATTTTTAAGCATAGTAGAATCAATTTTTATTCTTGATAATGCATCAGCATTAGTGTTATTTATCCCCTTTTTATATATTATGTCAAAATCATAGTCGGAAAGTTCTAATCTTATCCTTGTTAATTTAGAACTTGGGTTTTTGTGCGAGAATAGTGAAATCAAAGGTCTATGGTCTGTTACGACTGTGAATCTTCTACCATATAAATACGGTCTAAAGAATTGTATAAATGCCTAGTAGTTCTTTTTCAATTACTGGTTTATTCTTTTCGTGTTTATTTAAAGATCTACTTGCATATGATATCGGTAAATCTTCTCCTATTGAACCTTGTGACAAAACTGCACCTAATGCAAAATCTGATGCATTTGTCGTCAGAATGAATGTTTTGTCAAAGTCTGGATATTGTAGAATAGGGGGTTTAATTAATTTGTTCTTTAGTGTTTCAAATGCAGTCTGACATTCTTGTGACCATTTGAATTTTATGCCCTTTTTTAACAAATTATTTAGACAATTAGCAATGTTTGCAAAATTTTTGATGAATCTTCTGTAATAATTACAAAATGCATTAAATCTTCTCACGTCGTCAGTATTTTCAGGAGTAGGATATTTTGAAATTACGTCATATTTGCTTGGGTCTGGTTTAATACCATTCGATGTAATTAAGTGTCCCAAATATACAACTTCTGATTTCAAAAAACAACATTTATTCGCATTCAATTTTAAATTATATTTGGATAACCTATCGAAAACATTAAATAGGTTGTTGTTGTGATGTTTCAAACTACATCCAAAAATTATAATATCATCGACATATAAGAATGCTTCGGATTCTAGTCCAGCTAGTGCTATCGTTAGCATCCTTTGAAAACTATTTGAAGATATTTTTAATCCAAAAGGTAATCTTGTGTATTGGTAATGACCATTAGTTGTTGAAAATGCTGTAAACGGTCTTGACTGTTGGTCGAGTTCAATTTGATGAAAAGAGCTTGTCATGTCCAAAGTGGAAAAATATTTAGCTCTCCCTAGCTTATCTAGAACATCTTCCAAACGTGTCAGTGGAAATTTATCATTTACTATTTTGTCGTTGAGTTTCCTGAAATCAACGACTAATCTCCATTTTTTTAAATCACTCTGCCCCTTCTTAGGTACTAATAAGAGTGGAGCGTTGTAGGGACTTATGGATGGTTCAATTATTTTTTGTTTTAATAAACCTTTTACTTGGTTGTTTATTTCTTCTGTATGCGTTTGTGGCAAACGATAGTTCTTTATGTAAACTGGATTTTTGTCATTTAATTGAATAGTCTGATGATAAAAATTATTGGTTGTCAAATTCTCGTTTTCTAAGTGAAATACATGTTGGTATCTCCTTAGTATCTCCAACAATTCATTCTTTGCCTTCTCATCGTTTTTTTCTATATTGCATTCATTTAAAATTTTTTTGAGTCGTTCTTCACTATATTTCTCATCTGTTCTGTCATGACTTGTTTTGTATATATCAAAATTTCTTAAAGGGATAGTTTCTACTTTTAAATTTTCTATTTTTATGGTTTTATCTAATATGTTCAATAATTTTATGTGTTTGTGTCCATCTCTAGGAATTATGGTATTTGCTAAAAATACGCCTTTATCAATTTCACGGTTGCATATTACACCATCTTCTTCAATATCTATCCGTAAGGGTATAATTATTTCGCTTCTTGGAGGAATTGTTATAACATTTATCGCAAACGTGTCGTTGTGAGTAGGTAATGTTAAAATCTCATTTATGGTATTGATGGTTAATGTGAATGTTTCATAGTCTATATTACAATTGTATTTTAATAAAAAATCTCGTCCAAGTATACCATCGGTGTGGATAGGAAATTCTTCATGTACTAATTGTATTTTATGTTTTAGTAATGTCTCGTCAATCTGTATGGATATATTAGTAGAACCTAAGGATTTTATTTTCTCTTTTGTAATCCCAGTTAAACACCAATAATCATCTGGATCTTCATCATTTCATAGTGAGATGTCAGCGCCTGTATCTATCAGGAATGTCAATGCACGGTGTGTATCTTTTATATTTAGTTTCACATAATTTTTTAGATCTGATGATATGCTAAATACTGTTCGCGAGGTTATTGATTTTGTTCCGGAGAACCTTGGTATTCTATTGTCTCCGGACCATGGGAGTTTCCCTGGTCTCGTCTCGTATAATTCACGTTCTGGTTCCTGTGAGTATTGTGGTAACTATTATTATTGTTACTATTACGAGTATTATTATAACCATTTGCCTTATTACGATTACTATTGTAATTACCACTATTACGGTAATTATTATTATTATTGTTACCATTATAATTATTATTTCAGTAGTTATTATTATGGTTATTCGTCCTATTTTGATTTCCTCTATGATTATAATTATTTCTATTATAATTTTTATGGTTATTGTTGTAGTTGTTATTGTTGTATCTATTGGTAGAATAACTATTATTCCTGTTATTTCTATTATTTGTAAAATTATTTCTGTTCTGTACTGTTTGGAACAATATTTGATTTTGTCTTAAGTCTGTCGAGGTTTCTATGGCTATCTCGATGGCTTCGTTGAGAGTCTTCACCCTACTGGCTTCTATTGTCCTAACTATTTCCTTGTTTTTTAGTCCGTTCTTAAAAGAATTGAATGCTATCACAGCATTTGTTTTACTAATCACGTCTCTATGGGTTTCTCCTAAGGAACTTATTTGAATTTCATTTAGTTCCATGGTTAATGTTTCAATTTTATCCGCAAATTTTTTGATAGTATCTAATTGAGTAATCTTTGTTAACTCATTTAAAATATTATTTGGTGATTTTTTTGTTCTATAAGCTTCTTTTAAAGTAGAAATTAACGTGTCTATGCTAGTGGGAATTAGTATTTGCCTTAATTTGGTTTGTACTTTGTTAGATATTTTTGTTTTATACACAAAATTGAAAAATGAATTATGTTTAGTTGTAGATAGAGTATCTTTAGCAATTTTGAAATTGATGCTAATTCTGTCGTGTTTAAATTTTCGTTCGTCATGGTGGAATTTTCTGTTTGATCTTTTTGTGTTTCAGTTCTTAATTTATCTTCGTGAATCTGTAGTATTTCTAATGCCGTTTCCTTCTTTTCTCTAAATCTCAAGGTATGTAATCGTCTTTGTTCTTCTGTTATTACTTTATTTCCTAGTATTTCTATAGACTTGTCTTCTAGTTCTGTAAGTTCTACTCTTTTAATCTGAATTGTTTCATTTGTATAACCTCTTGCTAAGGATTTCTTAGCGTTTGATATTATTGAGTCTATGCAGTTATATATATCTTCCATAGGTTACAATAATTTAGTTTAATACAATTTTCTTATGATCTTGTTTTTATTTTCATTGTATTAATTATTTAACATAAGTTTGCAATTTTTTAACTCTACTATTTGAAGTTAGTAAAATTCTCTGTTTTACTCTGTTCTGTATCAACTTCCTATACATCTTATGTAACTTAAATAAAATTATGAGTAATTGTAAAATTATTATCATATATAATAACGATGTTTGACTTATACCGATATTGTTTGATCCGTTGTTATTATTTGAGATTATAATTTCTTCATTTTTGGATTTTTCATTTCCCATATTCTTGTATTTACTAACACACTTATTAAAAAAAATTTTTTTTTTTTTTTTACCTTGGATTTTATTTTTTGATGACTCCCCTATTTTTTTGTGTTTTTTTTTGCTGTTGGGTGTTGATGTTTCCTCTAGTAACTTTTCTTCTAATTGCTCTTTGAGTTCATGACTTTGGTTAATCTTTGGCTGTGTTCATTGGCTTCCTTCTTTGAGTGATTCTTATTGCTATTTGCCGAAAAATGTATTTGTGCTGCTCCTGGAATCTTCTGATCTGGCAGGATCGCCATGTGGTGGGTTATTTATATATATAACTTATTTTTGATTTTTATTTAAAAGACTTTTTAATTTATTTTTTTTTGCTCAACCATCTGGCTAGCTTCACTATAAAATTCATTCTCCCTTCTTTATTTGATTTGTCTTATATTTATACAATTTACATTCTTACATTCTACTAAGTCAATCACATGCATTCAATAATTTTTGTGTTCTATTTTCGTATCGATGTCAAGTACTTGTATGATATCAGGTAACGATGACACCGATCTACTTAAACTGTATGCAATAAAACAAACAAGCAAAAAAACTAGTGATACACTTGTAATCAGACCACACACACTAGATACTTAAAAATATCTGGTGGGAATTAGTCATAGTCATATGCACACATATTGTGCTATATACAATAAATACAATTACAAATGCAAAACTACGAGTAGTAGCAACAACTCAAAATATAGATAAAATTGAAAAGTGCTTGTTATCCATCCCTGCTCTATGTTAAAGAGAAACCAAAACCTAAGTAGAGCGAGAGAAAAAAACTTTTTTTTTTCGTATACATATTTGTTTGCTGCGCAAGCAGAATTGTATTAGCGCTCGCTCTCGCAACCCTAACTCCCAGCAAACATATTGGCAAACGCCTAAAACAAGTTTCATAACGATATGAATAAAAAGGTGTTTTTAACAGAGACAGTAACCATTATGTTTTTTCAAATAAATTATTTTTTAATGAATAGCTTTGATGAATATTGTATTGTAGTGTTTTGTAAAATAAATTCAATAATGATTATTTTCGGTCTCTGATTATTAAAACGTAATTTTATTACAATTTTTAAAATCGCTTTAAAGATTTTAAATTAAACTTTCCGTGTTAATACCTGCATGACAATGGCGAATTAGCAAAATATTTTTTAAGTTCACCGAGGTCATGCGATTGCGCTGCTTGGAGCAAATGTTTTTCATGTCTGAAAAAATTTGTTCACATAAGTATGTTGAGGAAAAAAATGATAAATATTTTAAATGCATTCGTTTGAGCTGAGGACATAAGGCACCATATACATTTTTCCAAAACTCAAGAGAATTAATTTTATTGAAAGCTTTTACCTCAGATCTAAGTATTATTATCTCTGATTGAATGTGTAAATCGAACTTGCTTATGTCACAATTTAAAGGGTTTTTGAATACATCAAGCAAAGGCTGTATACATTCAAAATCGTTAAATCGGTCTTCAAAATAAAAAAAAGTGTTTCTAATAATGATACATAATCAAGTTTTTTAGTATAATTTTGTTTGTTATATATAAGAGAAGTTTTGGTAAAACTAGAGAAATCGTCAGATCGAATTTCTATTAGCAGCAAAAATAATTTTGTTTTAAAATTCAACAGAAATTCAGACATATCAAGTATACTTTTATCTTTTCCTTGAAGTTGTAAATTAAACTCATTCAAGAAGTTAGTTATATCTGACAAAAATGCTAAATCTAAGGTGAATTCATATTGTTTTAGTAATTTTACTTCACATATATCTATATTTTCTAGCTCTAAAAACTCTACCACCTCTTTTCTTAAGTCAAACAGTCTATTTAGGCAATCACCTCGGCTAAGCCATCGAACGTCAGTGTACATTTTAAGGTCATGATGTGCAGCTTTTCTAGTTTTTAAAAAAGTTACAAATTTCCTATGCGTAAGGGAATTATGTCCACCACGTATTCTATTAATTATGCGCTCTGCTGATTACATAGCAGAATGTTCTGAAAGGAATTTTGATGCAAGAGCTACTTGATGGATTATGCAGTGAAAATTTTGAACTGACAAACCATGTTTTTGTATTTGTCCGATAAAGCCTTCATATCTACCAGTCATTACGCTGGCACCATCTGTACAAACTGCTGCAAACTTGTTTGTGTCTACAATTGAAAATAGTTTGTCACTAACGATGTCGAACAATAACTTGCCTGTTACGTTTGCATAAAAACTTTCAAGGGTGAACATTGTTTCAAAAACGTTGTAATTGGCATCTACACAACGAATACAAATTATAAGTTCACAAACGTCATTAATGTCGGTACTTTCATCTAGACAGACTGAAAAGAATTCGCAACTTTTCAATTTTTCAGTAATAAAATGTTCTAAAGAAGTTTGTGTAGTGCGCCGAACTAGAGTAAATCGGGATAAAGGAATAGATTTAATGAAGTCAGTACTGTAGCTTAGCTTTTCAAAAATCTTTATAAGAACTTCTTTAATAAAGATCCCATCAGAAAAAGGTCTTCCATGCCTGACGACATTTAAACTTGCTAAGCTTGATATTCCACTTTTTAGGTTCTGATTTTCTGAATTGTTTTCAATTCCATTAAGCCATTCCTTTAATTGGAAAAAATAAATTTTCTTCTTTTCATTAAGAAGCTCCTCCTTTTCTTTAAAATTTATTTTTTCAATTTCATAATGATATGAATAAAAATGTCTTTTCAAAACGATTTCATTTAATTGTAATTGAATCGTGTGTGTTTACTGTGCTTTGTTCAACAAAACCCAACAACAATGCTTAATAAATTCCTGAAAAATATGACGATACTCCCACGCATGTGTTTTCGTCGCTTGCTCAACGACGAATGAATGAGTTTTTAAAAGAGCGTAACAAATGTGTATGAATTATTTTCAAACAACTGTTGTATGGGCTGAACAGGGCACACTGATACAGGTAGGAGCGATAACCCATACGGTTATTTTGTTTTTGGGAGAAATTCTAATACAAACGTCAAAATTTCTTTACATATTTACATACATACAAAATTTAAAAGCAAATGTAGAAACAAACATGTATATTTTGTTTTTGTACTTTTTCGTTTTGCTTTGCTCTACACAATTAATTGTGACGTTTAAATTAGAATTCACAAAAACAAAATACATGTAGGTTTTTATTTTTGTAAAACCGCTCCTACCTGTATCAGTGTGCCCTGGGGCTGAACATCTATGATTATGCTCTTTTTGTTATGCTCTTTTAAAAATGTTCATTCAGTCGTCGTTGAGCAAGCGATGAGAACACATGCGGATGGTTATTATCATTTTATTTCAGAAATTTATTAAGCATTGTTGTTGCTTCTTGTTGGACGAAGTATAGCAAACACAATCGATTCAATTACAATTGAACACGAAAATTAAATTCGAAATTGAATTAGATCTGAAGTAAAAGATTTCGAGAAAATTAGTAGTCCGGAGTTTTGGAAAAATTTAGATGTTGCAATATTTCCTCAGCTCAAAAAAATGTATTTAAAATATTTACCATTTTTTTCCACTACTTACTTATGTATGTGAACAAATTTTTCAGACATGAAAAATGTTTGTTCCAAGCAGCGAAATAAAATAACTTCTTTGAATTTAAAAAATATTTTACTAATTCGCAATTGTCATGCAAGTATTAACATGGAATGTTTAATTTAAAAATTTCAAAGCGGTTTTAAAAATTATAATGAGGAATGACACAAGTTTTAATCTTACATAAAGAACGTGTTTAAATAGATCTATTTTTGTTTTTTCTCCATATAACTGTTCTATTTTTTGATATTGATAACTGCTATTTACGGTCCCCGATATTTTTTTTCTTAAAATTAAAATTACATTCACTTAACAAGTTGTTTATATACGGCAAAAACTCTGTCTTTTTTTCTTATTTTAAGCGTTTGACATTATGTTTGCTGGGCAAAATATCTCACCAATATATCTTCAATTTTAATTTTGAACACCACTGCCTCAATGGGAGAAAATATTTAAGTATAATGTATTTTGCATTTTTCATGTGTTAGTAACTGTTTTTTTAAACAACTGCATACTAATAATGTTGCCAGACTTGACGTAATTTTGACGACTTTTTATGCCAAAAATAACATGACATGAAATATTTAAATTAAGTTTTCATTAATATGTATTTCTTACATTTAATTAATACAGACGAAATCCCTTATAGTGAATAAATTATACACTCCACGCAATATTTATAAGGCCCCAAATATTTTTCATTTTTTTTCCGAATTTATTAATGTACATAATGTTGGAATATTTTGACTTATATATTGCCATTTTATCTGACATAAAAATTTTGTGTTCCGTTATTTCTCTTTAAAAATAACGTGATTTATATATTAAATTTGAACGAAATATTTAAAAGAGCAAGTCCAGGAAATTATAACAGAGGAGTAAAAAAATCTAAATATGTATGTGGAATCAAAACATTTTGGTTCTTACTTTTAATTAAGAAAAAAGACATATTTTATAAAAAAAACTTACAAATCAAAAAAATTGCTTTCAAGTGAAATCATCTATTAAAATGTTTGTAATTTTGAAAAAAGTTCTATATAAGGACTACTAGACGTTGAAACTCGTACTTCTAGCAATATAATTCGTAAAATATTAGTAATAGGTGATATCTACATTAAAGAAGCTAATTAACAAATCTAAATAATAGTAATCGGCAAAGTAACTTCTGAGATATAGAGCCTCGCAAAAAAGAAAATAAAAATAAAAAAATTTATAGGAATAAAAATATTTCTTATTTTCCGCATACTTCAAATCGAACTGTAGAAATTTTGTGGTATTTTTCATAAAACTACCGTAATAATTTCACATTAACGATTTGAAAAAGTAATATGAAGATTTTGATGTTTTTTCTCCAAAATTTGACGATTTTGCATTTATTTTGTCTGGCAACTATGTGAACAAGAAAGAACATTTAAAGGTGTTGCCGTTGATCACAAAATCAAATTGATAATAATATAAGAAGGCAAACTTAGTTTTCACTTTTATACAATGTGTGAAATTGATTTTTGTTTCTATAGCCTATATTCTATTCAGAATTTCGACCGAAATGCTGTCAAAGCCCATATAAAACATATAAAAAATATTTAGTCGAAATATGCGTGGAAAAATTTGGTAAACTAGTATCTACTCTGTTTTTACTATGAAAAACACTTGAAATTTTTCTGAAAACAATTTAGCTAAAAATTTTTCGAAAATTTAAACAGAGTGTTTTACTTTATTACCTTATATTACTTAATAATACCCTATATTGCATTATTTAACTTTGTTTAACTTTTTAATTTAGTTTTTTTCACTGTATATTTCGAATGAATTAAAATGAAATAAAAATTTACAAAACTTGTTTAAAACAACCAAATTTTCATATTAAAATACTTTATTTCAAACATTTTTAAAACAGATCTATAAGCCAATTAACCCTTAAAAGATCAAATGGTTACTGTGGCTGCAGTTGTTAATATTTTTTTCCTACAAATTTGCCAACTTTAAGTTCTTCGGGCATGAAATGAACTGAAAAATTTTAAAGACCCTAGCTTTTTTAGTTTTGGAGATATTGATTTTTGACCGCTTTTCCATATAAGGGAAACCACTGTGCACTGTACCCAACAATTTTAAGGAAATGTGGGAGAATATTTCCACAATGTTAAATGCTCTTGGACCACCGAAAAGATATGGCGATGGATGGCAAAAGGTACAGCAAACAGTTTTTAAGCAAAATATGCTCTGTAAGAAAATTTCGTTTCAGGTTTGGTGGGATCTAAAGTGCAAAGTTAAAAGGAAAGTGGTTGCCAACAATGCTGAGTGTACAGCCACTGGAGGGGGAATATATAAACAGCTAACACTCAGCCCCTTAGAGGAAACTGTGGCCAATTTACTCCAGTTTCAAAAACAAATTAAACCTGAGGGTGCAGCTATAGGACTAGAACGGCAAGAAGAAAACATTAAACGTGTACTTCAAGATTGGGAAGAAGAAATAGTACACCATCTGGATTTGGTTAATGTCGAAGAACCGCTTGGAGCTGTTAGTGTGCATACATTCATTTCTCTGCGTGATGAAAATCGATTAAAATAAAGATGCTGGTCTTCCTTATCTGGACCCACCATTTGTATGTGAGTTCCGTCCACGCACCCAATTACAACCGGGAAACCTGTTCTTTCAAAAAAAAAACTTAACTTGGCTTCGGTTTTTTCCGCATCTGTCATTTGAAACTTGACCCATTGTGGGCAAACTTTCTTTTCCAAAACATCTAGAGTTTCGGACAGAATCTTGGACACGACAGGCTGCGAAAGTCCTAAATTGAAATCGTTTCTCACACTCAGGTGGTACAATCCTTGGGGTAAAAATCTCAATGTTGCCGCCAATTTGATGGTGTTGGGAACAAATGTTGATCTTACACCACTTTTTAAATGAGGAGAAATAGTCTCCAGAACATGTTTAAATGCTTCTTTATTCAGCCGGAAATAACTTTCAAATCTTTAAAGAAATCACAAAATGTGTAACTTGCAACTATAAAACTTTGAATTTCCCACTTACTTATCGTCTGGCAATTCAAAGACATTGGATTTCTGCCTCAGTAATCTTCTTTGCACGGTTAACTTTTTCTTTTTTTCATTATCAGAATCAGAACTTGGCACACCAAATTTTTCACAAAAATTGTAAACAAAATAAATCAGCTGTTCCAAGAATTAGATATGTGTATCTAAATTATCGATAAACAGGCAGCGCCCCATTTCAACCCTTATAGAATATCAAATTAGTGTTGACGCAGTGAAACAGAATATGGGCGAGTATGTGGGGTCATACGTATTTCCTCATGACTAATCTATTGAATTAATTTTTGAAAAATCGATCTATAGGAAGATAACTTCAAGAGAGAATTAAAATATTATGATGAATTATAAAGGAGTGTTAAGGAGTGGCATTCAGAAGAGTGTTTATCAGGTGTTAGACTGAACAGAAATTGGAATAAGCAAAACTTATTGAAGAACTAAATGAAAACTTGTATTCCACTGAGTAAACTCACGAAATAGTTTGTTTCCACTCCAGTCGACCGGACATGAAGTTATAACATATAGACTGGTTTTAAACCGAAATATTCAATGGCATGCGTCTTTGTAGTTATTTTTGGAATTTTTCATAGATAAAGTTAACTAATAAATATTTATTCATTGGTTAAGTTAACTTGATAGTTTAACGCTATCTAAATAAACGCAAATAACAGTGCCTGTATAAGAGAAATACTTGAATGATAAATTATATAAAAACTACAGTCTGCATAATTTGTTGCAATAAACTTATGTAAACGAGTTTTTGTATAGGTACTGTTCAGTTACTGGTTTCTTGTAGCCGGGACAATATTAAGCCGACAGAATAACACTAGTAAAGTTTATAAATTCAACTGACTAATAAACTGCGACTACTTGACTATGGATTAATAGTAATAACTACAACGACGATAAAAACTGGGATTGTTAGCCAACGCATTCACATTTTGGTGGCGTAAAATTACTAACGCCCACACCCCAAAGATAACTGCAGCTTTAAAATAAATATGCGTTAATATATTACGACTGCTTATTTTTTTCATATTTCTTGTATAAAATATTATACATTATAAATTGTGCCGGTTGTTTCTGTGTGTTGCTTATTTTAAGTTATTTTTACTTTTATGCTTATTCTGGTCTGAACTTAGAAAATCTCATTCTAAAGCAGGGCTCCTCAGCCATTACACTCCAGATACGAGTGCCAATCGGATTTTTTACACGTATTCACATACGCAACACGAACAGTAACGAAATTCACATCAATGAGAGAAGAGAAAATAAAAATTTTATTCATAGACAACAACATGACTAAATTTTCAACCCGCGTTGCCATCGTTCGATTTTTTGTATTCTTGGATGGATGAATTTATATATATTATGATTTTTAGTAATTTTGTATGATACAAAAATGGTTTTGTAATATTTTATATCTCGATTGGAAGATAGTATTGTCTATAATAGAATATTTTAATATAAGCCTATTAAAATACAAATTTTGTTTAATTTTGCAGTAAATTTTTTTTTTCATAAAAAACATACGACTTGCCTCGTCGAACTTTAAAAGTCAATTAAATTAAATTTTTGTGTGCGCTTAGGAGGCCAAAAAATTATACTACATACAAGGGCTCACAGCGATAAGGCCGGTACTCTGTTTGAATTTTCGAAAAATGTATAGCAAAATTGTGTTCAGAAAAATTTCACGTGTTTTTCATAGTAAACTAGTTTTCCAAATTTTTCCACGCTTATTTCGACTAAATACTTTTTATATGGGCTTTGATAGCATTTCGGTCGAAATTGTGAATAGAATATAGGCTATAGAAACAAAAATCAATTTCACACATTTATAAAAGTGAAAACTAATTTTGCCTTCTTATATTATTATCAATTTGATTTTGTGATCAACGGCAACACCTTTAAATGTTCTTTCTTGTTCACATAGTTGCCAGACAAAATAAATGCAATATCGCCAAATTTTTGGAGAAAAAACATCAAAATCTTCATATTACTTTTTCAAATCGTTAATGTGAAATTATTACAGAAGTTTTATGAAAAATACCTCAACATTTCTACAGAATTAAAAAATGCTTTCAATTTTTCATATAAAACGGTGTTATTTTGACAAAAATATTTAAAAACAATGAGTAAGTTCAATTTGAAGAATACGTAAAATAAGAAATTGCTTCTGTTTAATATTTTTGTTCCTATAAATTTTTTTATTGCAAAAAGTTTTATGGGGAGAAGAGGGTACATAAAGCTCTTTTCTCCGAGGCTCTATATCTCAGAAGTTACATTGCCGATTATTATTATTTAGATTTTTTAATTAGCTTTAATGTAGCTATCACCTATTACTAATATTTTACGAATTATATTGCTAGAAGTACGAGTTTCAACGTCTAGTAGCGTCTTTATATAGAATTTTTTCAAAATTACAAACATGTTAGTAGATGAATTGACTTGAAAGCTAATTTTTTGATTTGTAAGTCTGTTTTTATTAAATATGTTTTTTTCTTAATTAAAAGTAAGAAGCAAAATGTTTTGATTCCACATTCATATTTAGATTTTTTTACTCCTCTATTATAATTTCCTGGACTTGGTCTTTTAAATATTTCGTTCAAATTTAATATTTAAATCACGTTATTTTTAAACAGAAATAACGGAACACAATGTTTTTATGTCAGATAAAATGGCAATATATAAGTCAAAATATTCCAACATAATGTACATTAATAAATTCGGAAAAAAATTTTAAATAATTTTAGCCTTACATATATTGCGTGGAGTGTATAATTTATTCACTATAAGGAAGTCCGCCTGTATTAATTAAATGTAAGAAATACATATTAATGAAAACTTTATTTAAATATTTCATGTCATTTTATTTTTGGCATAAAAAGTCGTAAAAATGACGTCGTCTGGCAACATTATTTGTACGCTCTTGCTTAAAAAAACAGTCACTAACACATGAAAAATTCACAAATACATTATACTTAAATATTTTCTCCCATTGAGGAGCCCTGTTCTAAAGCATTAAAAATAAAGCCACCGAAACCAACCAACCAACTGAAATGGTCTGATTGATCTGTTATTAAATGTGTGAACACACATTTGAACGCATAATTCAAAACACAAAATAATGTCCATACAAATTAAAAACAAGTAAAGGTGCTATATTGGACTGTGCCGAATCTTAAATACCCTTCACAGATGTAATTTTCTCATTTTAAATATTTCGGCTAGGAAGCTAAATGTTTTGCTTTTCTTATTTCTAATACCTCTGAACGTCTTTCAAATATATTAAATATGTTTAATTTAAAAACAAAAAGTAAAAATCCGTTTCATGTACCCCAAAAAGTTCTAATTGTCCAACCGTCGTCTTTTAGATTTTTTTGGTTTTTAATACCAATTTATTTCTTCCTGATATATAAGTCATCATAAAAATCAAAAACAGCAACTTATGTGGTTACTTTTATGAATCAGAAAATGTCGATATTCTAACCCTAAAATTGGATTTTTAATTTTTTTGGGTTTTAATACCAATTTAAATCTTCCCGTGGTATAAAAAGATTTCTTTCACAAAAACCAAAATTAGGAACTTATATGGTTACTTTTATGTACTACAAAATTTCGATTATCCACCCCTGGAAGCTAAATTTTAATGCCAATTTAATTTTCCCTGAAATATGAAATAGTTTTACTTCACTAAAAAGAAAATTTGGAATTTATGTGGCTACTTCTATGTACCAAAAATATTTCGATTTTCCAACTCTGGAAGCGAATTTTTATTTTCTTACCAATGCAATTCTTAGTGTAACATAGTTTTACTTGACAAAAAATTAAAATGTTTAAGCTTTTTGGTCACTTTCATGTACCATAAAATATTTCACTTGTCAAAATTTTGAATTTTTGAGATTTTAATACCAATTTTGTTTTTTCTGAATTATAAAACAGTTTTAATTAGCAAAAACAACAACGTCAATTGCCTTTTTGGTTACTTTTATGTAGAAAAAATATTTCAATTTCCCAACCCTGGAAACGATATTTAAATTTTTTGTTTGTTTCTTGTTTACCAATGCAACTCTTAATGATGCAAGAAATAGTTTAATTTATGAAAAACTTAATATTTGTAACCATTTTTGTCACTCTCATGTACCACAAAATATTGCAGTTATCCAACTCTGGAATCTAAATATTGATTTTTTTTTAATTTTCGATACCAATTATGTTTTTCCTGATCCGTTTTAATCAGTAAAAACCCGACGTTAGTTACCTTTTTGGTTACTTTTATGTATAAAAAATATTTAAATTTCCCAGCCCTAGAAGCGAAATTTAATTTTTTGTTACCAATCCTAGTCTTAATTAGGTATAAAGTCGTTTTATTTAAGAAAAACTTAAAATTTGCAACCATTTTGGTCACGTTCATGTACTACAATATATATTATGTACCAAAAAAACTTTAAACTTCCCAACTCTGGAAGTGACTTTTTAATTTTTTTTTTGTCTTGTTACCAACGCAACTTTTCATGAGGTATAAAGTAGTGTTATTTAAGAAAAGTTTACAATTTTAAACTATATTGGTCACCTTCAGGGTTGCACTTGTCCAACCCTGGATTCGAAAATTTGATTTTATTTATAGATCTTTGATACCAATTTTGTTCTTCCTAAAATATAAAATAGTTTTAGTTAGCAAAAAGAACAAAAACAACGTCAATTGCCTTTTTGGTTACTCTTATGTATAAAAAAATTTTAATTTCCCAACCCTGGAAGCGAAATTTTAATTTTTAAAAATATTTTTATCAATGCAAATCTTCATGAGGTCTAAAGTAGTTCTGTTTAAGAAAAACTAAAATTTTGACACCATTTTGGTTATTACATGTACTACAAAATATTGCATGTACCAAAAAAACTTTCATTTTCCCAATGCTGGAAACGAAATTTTAATTTTTTTTATCAGTGCAACGCTTCTTGAGGTATAAAGTAGTTTTATTTAAGAAAAATTTTAAATTTTTGACCATTTTGGTCACTTTAATGTACCATAAAATATTGCACTTGTCCAACCCTGGATTCGAAATTTTGATTTATTTTTAATTTTTGATACCAACTTTCTTCTTCCTAAAATATAACACAGTTTTAGTTAGCAAAAAAAACATGAGTTGCCTGTTTAATTACTTTCACGTATAAAAAAAATCAAATTCCCACCCCCGGAAGCAAAATTTGAATTTAAAAATTTTTTTTCGGCCAATGCAAATCTTCATGACGTATAAAGAGATTTTGTTAAAGAAAAACTTAAAATTGTTAACAATTTTAGTTACTACATGTACTACAAAATACGGAGTGGGTCGAATTTTTTTTTTTAATTTCCCATCCCTGAAAAAAAGATTTATTTTTTTAGTTTTTAATAGACCATTGAGGGTTCCCAAAGCACAATATAGGTTTAGTTTACAAACATTAAAAAAATAATTGATTTTTGGTATAAATTTTGCGTCGAGAAATAGGTGTAAGCTTCCCAGCTCTGGAACTGTACTTAGGATCTTTCTGAATTTCAATACCATGCTATTTAAGCTCATTTCCAATCCAACGGTCCAAGAGCGAAGTCTCTAGCTTGGGAAACCACGTACAGACAGACGGACATCGCTCAATCGTCATCGCTATTCATAAGGATCCAGTTTATATATATACTTTATGGGGTCCTATATTGATATCGAAGAAATTACACACGGAATGACAAACCTATATATACCCTTTCACTTTTTTGTGAAGGGTATAATAAAACCAACAATCATATGAAATAAAGAAATACTGTTGGTTCTTATTTCACTGAAACAAAGTTTTAAAGACAATAACTCAGAAGAAAAACAATAAAAAAGGAAAAGGAATTTGCATGGGACATACACAACTGCACTCTGGCTGTACGAGTACTAAAAACACACCTTAAAGGTGTTTCTTTTGCAAGAACTTTTATTAAGCTCAATGTAATCTTTTTGATATCTTCCAAAAAAGAATTGGAGGGTATATTCACTTTGTCATTCCGTGTATATCGCTGCGACCCTATAAAAGTATATATATTCTTGACCACTGATTTCCACAGACGGACGATCTACCCATGTCTGTCCATTCGTCTGTGAAAGTTATGATTCATTCCAAACGAAAAGAGACATACCTTGAAACTTGGTATAAATATTGGTATACCATAAATTATAGGATAGCACAGGTCAAGTTCGTAAGTGGGCTGAAACGGGTCAGAGCGAAAAAAGTTCCAGTAAGATGACCTAGACCAACTTCTAAAAAACAACATATTTTTTAACGTTTTTTTTTGTAATTTTGTTAAGCAAATGATATATTTTTACGTCAAAGAAGGTCCAACGCGTTAAACTTGGAGCCATAAATTAGAAAAAATTAATTTTTTAATCCCGCCCCTTTAGTGGGTCTAATTATGTGTAAAAAGAGGGTAACAATTTAACAAATTGTATTACTTACGCCTACATTCCTTAAAAATCTAAATAAAACTCCAAAAAAAGAAAATTTTACACTTAATTACCCCAAAAATTAAATTTTTAGTATTTTATAGCATTTAGTATTTTTAAGCCCTCCGAAAGAGAATTGGACCCCATAAATCGATCTCGCAATGCCCATCCGTCTATCTGTGGAAAACTCGATATAGTCTATTTTTGGATCCCGCCCCCTTTGGTGGGAAGCTACATATAATATGGAAAAATAGTGTAAACATTCAACAAAATGTATTCCTTAAGTCTATATTCTTTAAAAATAAAATTTATAAGCTTTTGCGAGGAGGTCGAGATGGTCTGTGATCTTTCCCTGCCCTACACCGCCCCCTTCCCTCCCCGGCTCGAAAACTTATTCTTTAAGCTTTTACGATAAAGATGAAACGTCTCCCCTACGGCCCTAACCGGAGTGACATGGTATAGGGTTTAAAAATTGGGCACAGAAATGTCTTAAAGGTTCTCTTACCCAGCGGTCCCTTTTTTGCACCTTCATAAAAATTTTAATACGTAAACTGCTTTTATGCTGATGGGAAGATGTCTCAGCCATGCTCCTCTCAACACACTGGAAACGAACGTATTAAAATAAAATGTTTTCTTGTTTACTTAAGCCAAATACCATAAAAATGTATTCTCTGTTATCTTTATATCTACAAATATCTATTTCGAAAGTGTGAATTACTGTGTATGTTAGACTTCCCAATAAGTTACTACTAAAAACCACATCTAGATTATTTGGAAGTAGAAACCCTTCTATAAAAACAACTCTTCTCTTAGCTGCTCTCAAATATGTATTGAATATAGGGCGGTTTTTACGACGATTTTTATGATATATGTTTCTTAAATAATGTTTACTACTAGAAACCTTTTTGTAATAAGATCATGAATTACCTGCATTCTTTCATGTTGACATAATTTTCAGCTTGCCTCGTTGCGTCTAACTGACAGCAATCGAAACTGTATTAAAATGTTTCTGACAATTTTAATAAAACAACATTTCGAATGTAAAAAAAGTTATACGAAATATTGTTGCTAGTGATGTACCTACCAGACAACAAGTGCTAAATGTTCCAGTATACAAAATCAGGCACATTGATTTTTATGATCTAACCGTTTTTGTTCAAAAGCAAATAACAGTTGTTTACCCAACCTTTCGTTTCAAACATTCAGTTTTATTCACTTGTTGTTTGTACGAACATGAATGTTATGACTGTGTCGTTATGTGTATGAAACTCATTTCACATCGAAGCCAACGTGTTGTTAGCAGAACAATTGTTTTAGTCACTTCTTAAAGTAGTTTTCCACTCGAAGATTTCTTCCCACGGTGATATAAAAGGTTTTTTTTGTGAAAATTTTATTAATTGCGAATGTTAGAAAATTATGCACAGTTTCGTTCGCATTAAAAAATTAAAACATGAAATATAGGCACAACATTTTCAATATTTTATACCAATGTAAATTTTGCTTGTTAAATTGTTTTATAAAAATTATATTTTAACCCGTAAAGTGTTTCTTATACGTACGCTTGTTATTACATACTACAAATTTTATAATTTCTTTGTCAAATATATTTTCTTTCGATGAAATAAAAAAATGCCCATGATAAATAGAGAGTAAACACACATCTGAAGTTTTCTTATGTTTTTATATATTTCTACCAGCTTCTTACTTACTTTCTCGAGTGTATCATGCACAACAAAGCCGTCCTAGAAAAAGCAAACTGTGTATAAACAAGACTTTTTGTTTTTATGCACATCAGTTCGCATCAAATGTTGGAAATGATTTATTTATATTTGTTGATTAGCTTTCTGCTTGTGCATAAAAAACTAACGATTATAAAATTGAATAACACTTGTTTGATTTGTTCTTAAAACTCAACTTTAGTGAATAAGTCGGCTCGATCATACTTGTTGTAGTTCTCTGGTACCTACTCCGTTAGTTTTGTGGAAAAGTGTTGAAAGGTTTCTGTCACAGTTTTCCCATATATGAAACAGTATATACAGCATTTATTTCCAATGAAATTTCAAACAACAATACGTGAGGTGACATATGTAAGTCACCAGAAAATTTTGACGGTTCGGTATCACAAAAGAAAAGAACAGTTGTTATGAAAAGGAGAACGAGGTATTATCCAAATAAGAAAGATTGTTAACAACTCTGTGTTATCAACACTTAAACGTTTAGTAATAAAATTAAAAAAAAAGAAAAAAATTAACAGTTTAGTAATAAATTTACAACAAGTTGTTCGTAAGAGATTAGATTTCTATACTATGCAAATAAAGTGCAGGAAAATTTAAACGAAAAAGGTTGACTTGCATTTTAAATCAATTTTGCGTACTTAAATCGTATTTTTCTACCGAAAATAAGTAAAGAGTTGTAGTCACAGCAGCAGAATAATCACTACAAACTGTTCTGATAATTTTTGCTACTGAAATAACACACATTTCGGTTTTAAGTTTTATGTTCAAACTTTATATAGAGGGCATCTTATATATTAAAAAGGCTATTTCAAACAAATTATAATAGAAACTTTAGGCTGCGAAAATTACAATATTTTTTAACAATTGGTTTTGTTGCTGGAACTACTACCATTGCGATATTGTTTGATACAAAATAAATGGCTTACACGCGAGTTAAGGAATCCCATAAACTCAAAGAGAAAGAGATAATATCTAGCATAAGTACTGAATCTAACTCAACTGAATTAGGAATAAATGAAATATAAGCACACATAACTGTAAAAAATATTAATGTGAAAAAAGAATCAACAGCAATAGCTAAGACTCACAGCCAAGTTCACAAGGTTAAGTGCATCAATGTTTTAGCAAGGGCAAGACGTGTATTGCGCAAAGGCAGCGCAGATGGTTCTGCAACAGTGAGTCCCAAACATAATTTTACCATACCAGTTCATGCATGTGACATAGAAGTTTTCAACGGGGATTATGCTTCGTGGCCCACATTTAGGGATTTGTTCACAACAATTTATATAAATAATGAACGTCTGGGACCTGTGGAAAAATTATGCTACCTTTTCCAGAAAACAAGTGGTGATGCACGTGAAGTGAATAGAAATATTACTGTAACCACAGATAATTATGAGATTGCGTGGGCAAATTTAAAGGCTGCGTACGAGAATAAACGCGTTTTATTCAATAGCCCGATGAGTTTATTTTAAAACTTGGCCCAATGTCAGGAAGAGTCGGCCTCAGAAATCAAGAGACTACAGAGGGAAATAAATAATTGCATGTCCACTTTGAGGTTGTACCAGGTTGACGTTGAGGCTTGGGAACTACTATTCGTTTTCCATTGTTCGATTAGGCTGCCAGAACAGACACTAAATTTGTGGAAACAGTCGGTGAAAAATAAAACAGATTCCCTTTGAAAGTGTATCAAAATATCGTGTTAGTGGTTTACAAACTAGTTTCCAACTTAATAGCACAAGCCAATTAAGGCAAAATAAGTTTAATGCTCATCACACTAAAGTCAGCGTGCCTCAATGTATATTATGTAAAGAGGCTCATGAACTAAGCTCTTGTGTGAAATTTTTGAGCATGGATTATATGAATCGAGTGTCGAGCCTTAGGAAATTTAGATACTGCTTCAACTGTTTGAAAGGAGGGCATTTATTTGGAGACTTCCCCAGTAGCAACGGTTGCTCCAAGTGTAAAAAGAAACACCACGTTCTATTACACAGAGAGTATTTGAATAAACCGGTTCAAAGAGTTCAGGCAAATCACGAAGCTCATCAAAATAACGAACAATTTTCTTCTCAAACAATTAATGGACCTTCCACGTCTGGTGCGGCTTCAAATGTTGTTCAACATCATTACCACTCAGTGTCAAAGAAAGTTTTATTAGCGAGTGCTTGGGTTAATATTAACAATAACGAAAGGAATTACAAAGTGCATGCACTTATTGTCCCATGCTCAGATGATAGTTTTATAGCCGAGAAAATATGTAAGTTGCTCAAGTTGTCCACAGCACCCATTTCAGCTGAAGTTGTAGGTCTAGATGGAGAAGTTCTCAGCAAAGTTAGTAAAATGGTAAATTTTTTAGTTACCTCCATAGTAAACCCTAATATGACTTTACAAGTATCTGCTTTGGTGGTACCTCAAGTTACTGGAAACGTTCAAACTTTGTCCTTTAATCCCAATAGAGACATAATACTACCTAACTTAGCTTATACTGACCTAGCGTTCTATAAAAGTGGATCAGTAGACATGCTATTAGGAGGTGATGTGTATCCATCAATTCTGCCGACAGGCGTTCATCATGCATTTTTGATTCTTTAGTGGATCAAGAAACTATATTTGGCTGGGTGATAACTGTCCTCACAGCCCATACAAGTACAATGAGTCCCAATCATTTCACTAAAGTCTCAATAGATGAATAGCTAACGCAATTTTGGGAGCTTGAAATTGCTCAAACTCGTGTGGTCTCGGAGGAGGATAAGCTATGTGAGAAGATTTTTAGAAATACAACGGTGAGAAATGTTGAGGGGAGGTACATAGTGAACCTGCCCATTAAATCTGATATTTCACCACTTAGTCTAAATAGGCACATAACCCTGAGCCGATTCACCAGAAGCGAGACTTTGTTGTTGAGAAAGCCACAAAACAAAGCTTTGTATGATGAGGTGGTCAAAGAATATATAACTTTGGCACATATGGAGAAAGTTGAAACTCCTTTAGCTGGCCCGAGTCATTATTTGCCCCATCATGGTGTCTTCAAACCGGAGAGTACCACAACTAAGCTAAAAGTGGTGTTCAATGGCTCCAGTATTACGCCATATGGTAAAAGTTTAAATGATATTTTACATGTAGGCCCAGTTCTTCAAAAAGATCTAGTGATTTTGATACTCAGATGGAGATTTTATAAGAATGTTTTTAACGCAGATATCTCAAAGATGTATAGGCAGATACTCGTTAGTTCTGAACACACCAAATTGCAACAAATTGTTTACCGAAGCTCTCCTGATGAAGAGATACAAGATTATATACTGAAGACTGTTACTTTTAACTTAAATTGCGCAGCCCTTGGAACTCTCTTACAACCTGCAGATGATGAAAAGCATTATTATCCGGTAGATGCGAAAATACTGAGAGACTCCATGTATGTAGACGATGATCTAGTCGGTGCTCACAGTTTGCCCGACATTTTGGAGGCCCGGAATCAACTTATATCCATCTTACAGTGCCCGGGGTTTAATTTAAGGAAATGGACCTCTAATATGAAGGAACTTTTGGAAAGGTTGCCTTCCGATCACTAATTAGATGAGAATTTTTTGAGGTTCAATGATAAAAGCAACGCTAAGACTCTAGGTATTCGATGGAATGCTTCAGCTGATTACTATTACTTTACGGCATTTACAAAAAGGGAAGTTCTCTCTGCGATTGCTAGGCTCTTTGATCCGGCTGGTTAGTTGGCTCCACTAATTATAAAAGCGGAAATATTGATGCAACAAATATGGCTCGATAAAATAAGCTGGGATGACAATATCAGCGAAATTTCCGTACGAAACTGGCAAACATTTGTACATCGTTACAACGACATTACGGAGCTTAGAGTTCCAAGGTGGATTCAATACACAGCAAGTGATTTCATAGAGATTCATGGCTTCTGCGATTCGTCAGAGTGGGCGTACGCAGCAAATTTGTATGTGAGGGTTCGAGTGGAAAATCTAGTAGTTTCTCATTTGCTGATTTCAAAGACAAAAGTTGCCCCAATCAACAAGCCCTCCATACCACGTTTAGAGTTGTGCGGCGAAGTGATATTAGCTAGACTCGTCGACAGTATAATGCCTCAGTTCGATTTAAAAACTTACGTGTTACACCTAAGGTCCGATATAGTACTGGCATTTCTTAAAAGACCCCCAAGCACTTGGAAAACCTTTGTAGCTAACAGAGTAGCACTAATATTGGAAAAGGTCGGTAACCGAAACTGGCACCATGTTGTCTCGCAACATAACCTCGCAGATCTAGCAACCCGTGGGCTGACCCACTGCAAACTTTGGTGGAATGGCTCATGCAAGATAAATCGTCGTGGCCATGTTCCACTGTAGAATTCGAAACTGCTGAAGAAAGAAAACATTTTCAGGCTCTTATTACTAGATCTGCGAATAAGGAAGACGTTTTGGATAGGTTCGCTTACATATTTCTTTTCTTCAATACTGCACATAAGGTATCAAATGATAAGGCTATCTTTTCCACCTTTAAAATTTCAGCAGAAGAATTGCTCTTTGTCAGAAATCGTCTATTTCGGTTATCACAAGAGATATACCTCGCAAATGATTTCAAATGCCTGCATGAGAAAAAACACGTCGAAAAGAACAGCCCGCTATTGTCCCTTACGCCCTTTCTCTATGACCATCAAATAATACGTTCCAATGGCCGTCTTATGTCATCATCCAATTTGACGTATAATGAGCGACATCCGATAATATTAGCCTATAGTAGTACCGGCTGTACGTGCAATTCAATAATAAGATGGTTCACCATGGCGGCTTAAGATTGGTTCATAGCGTGATTCGACATGAATGTTGGATACTAAGGGCGAAAAATTTAATAAAGGCATGCATAAATAATTGCAAGCAGTGTATTTTGTATCGTAAAATGCGGCACGGTAAAATTATGCCCGCATTGCCCAAAAAAAGTACTACTTTAAGCCGACCCTTTGCAAACTCCGGCGTCGATTTTGCTGGCCCCTTTGAAGTTAAAAGCTTCACTGGTCGGTACTGTCGAATTACGAAAGGGAACGCTTCGCAACTAAGGCGATCCACCTTGAAGCGGTCAGTAATTTATCGTCCCCAGCCTTTTTAGCAGCCTTGGCCCGTTTTACCGCTCGTCGAGGTTGCCCTAATACCATCTACTCTGATAATGGTAAGAATTTTGTCGGCGCGGCGAAAGAAATCGATGCGAACTTCGACAGCAACAGCTCCACATATGGGTGGACTCTGGGAAGCAGGAATGAAGAGTTGCAAAATGCAGTTAAAAAATTGGCCGGCCAGCTACGAACCTTTGAGGAGTTTTCGACCCTTCTCACCACCATCGAAGCCTGTCTGAATTCACGTCCATTAGGTCCGCTGTCAGACGATGCGGAAGACTTGTCGGCTCTTACACCTGGTCACTTTTTAATTGGAGGTGCTTTGCTCACGCCCGCTGAAACTGAAGAGCTCAATTCGGCAATTCGTTGGCGAAGAATTAAAGCCATGCAATATGAAGTCGCTCGTAGATGGAAGGACGAATATTTAAAGGAGTTACACAAGCGCACAAAATGGAAGACGCCCCAAGCCAATTTGAAGGAAAATGATCTAGTAGTTCTCCGAAATTAATCGCTTTGCCTAACCGAATGGCGCTTAGGCCGAGTTGTTAAACTGCCCCCGTCAAAGATGCAAAAATTCGCGTAGTAGATATTAAGACACAAAATGGCACAATTACTAGGCTGGTTCTGCTACCACGCCCCCCAAGCTATTAACAAAATGAAAGCAAATTAACCTTTATTCGTACTTTGACGTGCGTTCTCCATATGGTTCACCCACTGACTTCTTTATCGCAATTGCTCACATCTTCTTTACAGAGCAATGGCCCAAGCATGGTTCAATCCGGAATACCGTTGCCCAATGTGTTCGAGACTCCACGCGATCCGACAATGCACACGTTTCCTGACGATGCGTGTGGAGCTCAAAAGGCGAACCGTGGTCGAGCACGACTTATGTAAAAGTTGCTTGGGTCAGTCCCAACCCTTCGCAGACTGCCCAAGCATCGATCGGTACAAGCGATGTTTCAAGCTGCACAACACTCTACTCCATCCTGTGGCCCCCGAATACATATGGTTTCACATGACGATCAAGGTAGCCATATATCCGCACCCCAACTCATCACACTGCCACATCGTGCGGGCGCGCGTTAACCCTAACGCATCACGCACCTCTATACACGCGCCAGTGGCTCGCAGACCCGGGTGCAGCAGTGCCTCCGAACGAACGCTGGTGTCGTTGGCCCATCGTTTAAGTGGGAAAGAGAATATGCCAATTACGTGCGCTGCGTACGTGTCGACTTTAGGACCTCGCCCACCTACGACGACAAGGCAGACTGGATTAAACGTGCGCGGAGGATGGAATTGGCAGCCGACCCAAACTGGTTTGAGGCCCGTTCCGTCGACATGATTATCGGGGCGGACGTGGCTCCAAAGATATTGAGTGGCCGAGCTGATGGCAAGCCGGGGCAAATTTACATCCAACCAACCATCTTTGCGGAAGCCTACTTCGGCGAGGGAGCGGTACAATCCACCTCTGGACCGACCATCGCATAGCATATCATATAATGAATAATAATATTACTATAATTTCGTTTCCTTTTTTTGTCTTTCCTAACTGAATTAAATGAATGAATTAAATCCTTAATCTGTTATGTGGCTCTTTGTTGTGCTAATAGCGCAAGGTGGGCGGTATGTTCATGTCAGCTCACGGCTGGTACGTGTAAACACTATGTGATATTTAAGCCCATCTAAACTATCCATATAAACCGGCGCAACGCATATGCATCTGCCGCCGTTCTACTTGTCAGCTCTGGGGAAAGTTGGCCGACGACTGTCATTTTCACCGTTGGAGTCTTTACTTTTGCTTTTTATACTTGCTTGTTTTAAAGTCTCACGTGTTCACAAAAGTGTCAAGTCGTTTTTATTTTCTTGGTTTCTCAACTTTACTGGAGTGCGATACATAGACATCCAGCTACACGCTGCACGAACAGAGCTGTTGAAGTTGAAAAGTCTTACTGCCATCCCTAAATACGGGCGGCAAGCGTTTTTTTAGCTGGCCAAAGTTCTCATGTCCATACATTTTGTATGGAGCATACCGAAATAACGCGGCGTCAACGCTTTGCTATTGGAAAATCCGATTTTGACAGAGCGTTTTCTAATGAAGCAAAAGAAGAGAATTGTAAATTGTTAATTGAAAAAGAGCAAAGATTTACAAAAGTGAAATATATAATAAAAGAAAAAATTTGTGCACTTCGTATTAGAAAATGGTGGTAAGAAAATATTTACAATATGATTATATACATACATATGTATGCACGTTTGTAATTTGTACAAAATTTCAATAACAAAATCACAAATGTCGTCCGTCTAGCTGTTAAAATAATCAGGGTTGTTTAATTTGGTTGTTTGATAACCCTGTTTTTATTTTGTTTTTTTTACATAACGCTGCCGCTTTTGTTTAGGTATGGCATTTCAGCGTTAAAGCGCAGCGGAAAAAGAACGTTCCGCTTTCCGCCCGTATTTAGGTATGGCTGTTACAGCCTATTTATACTCTTGCTACAGCCCGTCAAGAAGAGTAGTACATAGCATTGCGGAAGACACTAGCAGTGTCATTTATGCAAACCTTACGCTTTTTTAAAAAACTAAATTAATAAAGTGCTACCTTTTAAAGTATTTAATGTACATGTTAATTTTTAATTGAATATATATAATATAAAATATTTGTTTTCTTTATATATCTTATTTTTTCATTTTCTGTTACATTTATAACAACAAATAATTTCTATCATATCATATATCTGATAACGGCATACTTTAGACCCATCAAATGTTCATGTAATAATTTTTTTTATTACCAATATTATTACTGATTAATTTATTGAAACATTTATATCAAAAACAGTTTATTACGAGTATCTATGTTACAACGAGTATAGAATTTGAAAAACTATTTCAAATAAAAATTTGTTAGTAAATATGTCGTGTAAATATAGTAGACTTGCTTTTTATATGTTATAAGCCTGATCGTCTAATTCGATTGGGGTAGTTTTCGATTTTTGCGAATATTGTACATATACCGCTCTGTAGTGCACAATAAGGTCTTCATTGGTAGAACATCTGGAACTGTTTTTTTTATTTATTTATTTGTCTATGGAAAATCATCCTTACAGACAGTTTAAATTGTATACAAATGTTTTTACATATGAGTGGTATAGACATAAAATAATATCTACAAAAATTTAGGACATTAAAAATTATGTGTTTAAATAGATTAATATATCATTTTTTATTGTTGTGGGTCTCGAAGAAAATTCAATAAATTTATAGAATGACCTCAAACCGAAAAATAGCTAACCAACATACATATTATAAAAAAGGTCTACAAGAAAACATATTTATAGAATTTGTTAAAATCGTTACACATCCTTCTCAAAGGGTCAACATTGGCATAATTTGCTCTGAAAAACGTAACTGATATCGGAGAAAAATAACGTAAAGGACGTTGAGGGACATTAAAAGTTATATCGTTGGTTAAGAAACCAGAGCTTACATCGCCAATAATTATGTTGAAAATAAACGAGGTGTTCAGCACAGTTCTACGGCTTTTTAAAGTTGTCAGCTTAATAAGGGAAAGTCTAGCAGAATATGATGGTAAATTCCTTGGGTTAAAGTTTAACCCACGAAGACAAAAAATAAGAAACTGTTTTTGCACAGATTCAATAGCATCAGATTGTGTGTTATATATAGGGTCCCATATAAGTATTGGACGTTCTACCTTTTGCAGAATTTTGTGGTAAGTACTAAGCTCTCTAGAGGAAACACTATGTCCGCATTGGATACAAATCTCATTGGGTTCAAACGCACAAAGCGCATCAAAATCCCACTTTTATCAACAATTTGGTATTCCTGGTGTAGTCGGATGTGTTGATGTCACTCACATCAGGATAATGAAACCACCAACTGATTCATTCGCATATTTCAATAGAAAAGGATATTATAGCTTAAACGCTATGATTGTAAGTACAACCTTGTAGAAGCATGTACATATGTACATATTATTAAAAACAATTTTTTCAGATTTGTGATAATGAAATGCGCATTCTGGCAGTAGATACAAGCAAACCTGGCTCATGCCACGACTCATTTGTCTGGAGATTAAGTGCTGCAAAGAAGTACTATGCCGACATGTATAGCGAAGGCGTTCGCAATGTTTGGCTTTTGGGGGATTCTGGTTATCCTTTGAAGCCATATCTTTTGACTCCGTATAAAAATCCAACTTTTGCAACAGCACAGCACACATTCAATCTAAGACACGCTTCTGCAAGAAATATTATAGAAAGAACAATAGGGGTTCTAAAAAGCAGGTTTAGATGCCTTCAAAGCTTTCTAATGTACACTCCTTCTAAAGTGGATACTATTTTAAATGTGTGCTGTGCATTGCATAATATATGCAAACACTACAACATACCATATGACGAAGAAATTATCGCAAACGTAAACGGTGATGACTTAGGAACGCCGGAACATGAAGAAGATGATATTACATCAGTAGCGACAAGAGATAACATAGCAAGGTCCCTTCATTCAAACACCACACTTTAACAATTACATATTTTTTTATTAAACATAAAATTTTAAATTCCATTTTTATCTAAATAAAATTAAATTTCTTTATAAAATAAAACATTAAAGCGCATTCATTGCACATGACATGTATATCTGAGATCAACTTTCTTGAAAATGTATTTTTCGTTGTTTTAAATGTTATTTGGTGATGATTGTAAGCCAAGTTTCATCTGCTCCAACTCCAAAAACTTCAATTTAATTTCATTTTTGGTTTTCAGTCGTTGTTCTAAAACATAGTTATGCCTAGTAATTTCTTTTATTTCTTTTTCCTTTAAAGAATTTAACTCTTTCAAGATTCTTGAGAACTCTTTCAACTGTCTACCATTTTGTTTAATTTTTCTTTTAATTTTTTTCAAATTAGCATTTATTTTGGAGAAATTTTCTGCCTCCATTTTAATAACATCCTCAACATCAGCAGCTTGTTGTTTTCGTTTGCGATTATGTTGACGGCTTATTGTTGTTGGCGTTAAAGGCGTGGAAGCCGAAGTTTCATGTTCCGCAAACATTTCGGAGGGCTGAACTAATAATTCGTGGTTGGAGGGTGATCTAGATATTAGCATTTTTGGAGAAGCGGCTGATGTTGTAGGCAAATTTTCATTGTCTTTACAAACTTTTGCTGTTTCAGGCACTCCATATGTTTTCACGTTGCGAATGCCATCCACTGACGTGTATAACCCGCAAATGAGTGCTACCTGTTCATCAGTGGGTGAAATAATATATTTATTAAATCTTCCACCGGAGTGGCAGTTTTGCTAATTTCCATTTTATTGTGGGATAAGCGTTGCTTCACACTTAGTTTCATGTCAGTCCACACCTGAAAAATACACATGGATATTAACATTCATTATTCACAATATTTGTTAGCTACCTTTTTCCAAGTCAGTGCACCCTTAGTGGGGGCTCCAGATGCATTTAGCTCATTCGCGTGTTCTGTCCATAACTGCTCAAAATGCACCCTATCACCCTTCACGAAACCGCGAGCCAAATCAGTGTGCTGTTCCATAAATTTAATGAATATTTCAATTTGGGCATTATTTTTGTGTTGACCCCTAAGAAAAACTCTTTAGCGTTATTTAATTTAAAGTTATTTAATAATACTTACATTTTTCATTTATAAGGCGCGGAAAATTAAACAAAAACTAACACAGAAACAACAATGTTGCCACGGTTCTAAGCTAGACATTTTCGTCTATTTATGTTTTTGTGTATGCATTAAAATGAATAATTATTGTCAACATTAAAACTTTCATTGTAAATTTAATTAACTTTGTTTTTTAAATTATTTGTTTAATTGAATATATTTACAATATTTAACTTTCTTCTTAAATCTTATGAATCTGGTAACCACAGATGCATTTTCGAAGAAAACAAAACAGCTGACTGCAAAAAATCAAAAAGTAAATCACGAAGATTGCCAAACAAAAGTATTTTTTTTTTTCAAAACCAAAGGATGTCTTTATTAAATTGCGAATTTTTAATTTATTTTGTATAAAAAACATAATATTATTGCATAAATAAGTAAAAAACACATTATATCACGTACTCAATCAGTTTTTTATTAGGCTAATAGCAAAATAATTACAAAATGTGACTAAGTGATTTAAAATCAGCAGTTATTCAGCTGACCAGTTTCAAATCACGAGATTACTAAAATTTTTGAGCGCAGAACACCATTACAGTGATTTCAAACCACTTTCGTGAAAAGTGATTTTCAGAACAGGCCTGTTAATATTGAATTATTAATATTTAATATTGAAGTTTGTCACGTAACGCAACTGGTCTAAGTTAAACTTTTTTCAAATTGCTGCTGCAAATATTTTTATAATCCGCAATAAATGCTTTTATGTAGATGGCCTCCGTTTCTGAAAAAAATTTAAAATAAGGATAAGAAATTTAGGGAAAAGTTGAAAGATTTCGTAAAATTGCAAGCGTATCTCTTAACAGCAAAGGAAGGAGCACAAAAATATCGACAGCGGCTGTTAAAGTTGGCTAAAACGAGCTTTAATGACGAAGCTGAGACGTAACCTCGTACTACTCTGCCCTACCGCCTTCTCCCCCGTTGCCCCTAAATGACCGTATCAAAAAAAATTTTAATTTTGTAAATTAAATTAACAATTTTAATTTTGTATATAATTATCCCAAACATTTATTTTTAGAGTTTCCTCCACAGCCCTTGCCAGAGCGACTCCGCCAAAATACAGTTTTAATACCATCCAAAAAGAATTTAACCCCATAAGGTATATATTCTTGATCAGTGATGAAGTCTTACACGGTCTAGCAATGCCCATATGTTCGTCTGTGGAAAACATGATATGGTCTATTTTTGAACCCCGCCCCCTTTAGTGGGCGTTAACGTACGATATTATATAAAGCAACTCTGTCCCACCAAGTTAACCTTTTTAAATTTACTTACTAAATATTTGGAGGGTATTTAAGATTCGATCCGGTCGACTATAACGCTATGTACCTTTTCAAACATTGACCTGAAGTTGAATTTTTATTTATTTTCGTTGAATTAAAACTTTAAAACCAAACTACATCAAAAATTATTCGAGTTTATCAAAAGGAAAAAATGTCACGGAACGCAATGTCACGTCACGCTTCATATTATGGCTTGTATTGATAAAACTAAACATAAAATCATCAAAAAAACAGTTATGAAAATAAAGCTAAACTATCCCTTAATAATATCCAAATAAGTTACATAAAAGTTTTTAGCTTATTTCGCTGCATTTTGCACTTTAGTAAATGTAGAAAAAAACCACTTCCTTTTTTTGTCACATCACGCAACAGCTTTTGTTGACCAATATGTCAGGACCCCGACTCTTACAGCACCCATGCTTTCCACTAAATAAAGATCTCTAAAATTGCTTCCCAAAAACCTAAATGAAGATAAAAATTTTTGCTCCTTAGTTTGATTTTCTTCATGTTGAATACGTGCGACTGTCACGTGCGCACCCATGGAAATGCCCATATAGACTTTTTGTAACATACGGATCATTGAACTCTTTAGCCCAACATTTTACAAAACCAAGTACACCTCTAGCTTTATTTATTGTCATTGTTATATGAGCAATAAAATTAAGTTCAGAATCAAGCAGGATTCCAAGATCTAAGAAATTATCAACCAAGTCCAATTGATAATCTTCACAGACATAGCGTGCAGGAATCGAACTTTTTCTAACAAAACGCATGTATTTACATTTTTTAAATTAAGTTCTATACAATTAATTTTGCACCAAGTATAAAACGAATTTAAGTCGTCTTGGAGACGTTGTTGTTCAGATATTTGACGATAACTCCGAAAAATTTTCACGTCGTCTGCATACATCAAAATATTGGATGAATGAATTACATCAGGTAAGTCGTTGATAAACAAAGTACACAGAAGCGGTCCAAGGTGGCTTCCCTGTGGTACACTAAATAGAACATCAATGCTTCTGGAATAGGTGCTTTTAAAACCAACGGTTTGTTTTCTATCACTCATGTATGAATATATCCATTTTACACTAAGATCTGTAAAGCCAAGCAAATGCAGTTTAATTTTTAAAAGTTGACTTTATAGAAGGCTTTGCTAAAATCAGTGTATACTCGTATCACATCGGTTTTTTGTTGTTGAAAAAATCCACGATATATTACGGTTGTAAGATGAAGAAGATTAGTTGTAGTAGAGCACCTTTTTTGAAACCCATGCTGATAGGGGGATATCAAATTTGATACTTGATAACATAAGTGATCGGTGACAATTTTTTCAAATAGTTTGGATATAACACTCAATTTTGCAATACCACGATAGTTTGCTATATCGGATTTATTTTCCGATTTAAACATAGGTATAATAAAGAAATCCTTCCATATATAACGAAAATGACCATATTTTATTGACGCATTGAATAAAATTGCTACAGGCAGAGCATAAACTGTGCGGACAGCACATGATAAAATTCCTAGCAACAAAATGTTGCTAGGAATTTTATCAGGGCCAAAGTTGAACGAAAATTTAAGGCGTTTTAATTCCATGCTGATTGTTGATATATAAATAAATTGAATAAATGTAGATTGGTTGGCAGTTATCCTAACTGGATAATTAATCGAATCGTCGTAGGTAGAATCCGAATAAGTTGACGAGAAAAAATCGGCAAATAAATTGCTTATAATGGCATCATCACAAGATTCCATTTGTTGAAACTTCATAGAAGAAGGAAAGCCAGTTGTTTTGCGCTTAGAATTAACAGATTTGAAAAACGATTAGATATATAATCAACGGAGGAACCAGACTCTTTAAATTTCTTAAAGCACTTATTCTTTTTATTTTTAGCACGGGTCAAAAGTTTATTATTCCAGGGTGGACCAGTAATTTGCTTAGATTTTATTTTCGGGACACACAAATCCATGATACAGTAAACCTTATTGTAGAAGGCTTTAGACATCAGATCAACGACAGTATAGCACGATAAAATGTTGCCCCAATTTGTGTCAGCGAACATTACATTTAACATATTGTAGTTAGTATGTTTGAACGAGTACACCTTTTCATGTTTGATAAACGAGGGCATAACTAATTCCGATGGAATTGAAGCCACTATTTCAATTGAGGGATGGTAACAATCTTCAGGAGTTGTAATGGGAGATGAGCGCCTAATGAAACACTCATTATTGCCACATCATTGACGAATATTTAATCTAATAATCTATATAGTTGTTAAAAATTCCATTAATTTGGTATAGGCTGAGGTCATATAACACGTTGAAAACTTCATCATAATTCGAATTCTGGCTCGTTTGAACAAAATATTTATCTTCTGGCAAATATTCTGTGTTTAATTGAAACAAAAAACAAAAATATCAACATAAAACTACATGCACATTTATAAAATGAAACAATTTTACAAAGAAAAACAACATACATACCAACAATACCAAATCAAAAAAATAGAATTAAAATTTAAAACAAGAAAACAGAAAAAAATCGATACAATTTAATAACAAATAACACAACAAAAACACAATAGCAATAAATTGAAGGAAAATAAACGGCAGTTTTTTTCTGTGTTAATCAGTGACGGTCATCTGTAACAGTGATGGCACCGTGGAACAAAGTGACCAGCTCAGGGCTTTTATGTCCACTTCTGCGATTGTGCGTCTCCCCCTCCCCTATCTAACAATAATAATTTTGTATTGTTGATTCCGGCTTGGAGGTTGCTGTTTGGCTGCCTGGTGGTGAAGGTATAGCACTGACCACCTGGTAGCCACTGAAAAGCAGTAATCACCATTGTTGGAATCAATATTAACAAAATAAACGACTATTTGGATTTCCCTTGACTTATTTCATGACAGGTAGATTCAGAATTGACTTCTGCAACATACGAGGCTTGAGAGCGAACTTCTTCTCAGTTTATGCTCACGTTTGTCTCTATCGGCCGGATGTTTTAGCCTTAAGTGAAACCCAGGTATCTGAGGATGCTGACCGCATTATATGCAAGATGCGGTCTTGCATTATATATACGCAATGATGTTGTGTACCAAAGCCAGCAATCACTAGGCTTGTATGATCCAGAATTTAGCTGCCTTTGGGCTAAATTCAAGATCAGGGCACATAGTTTGCATTTCGGATTCCTTTATAGAAGTCCAAACGCGGGAAGGGAACAAACTTTATCGGGCTTCGATTCCCTTTCCGATTCTATAGCAAAAATCCTCGAAAGTTGTCCGGGCAGTGAAATTGTTATTGCTGGTGATTTCAATGTTCACAACTCATCGTGGCTTCGCCATTCGAGCCACACAACTTCAGAGGGCCAATATGTTGAGCTATTCGCCGCGCATAATCACCTAGCGCAACTAGTGAATGAACCAACACATATACCGTGTGTTGAAGGGCACCAACTAAATACGCTTGATTTGTTCCTAACTTCACACCCCCAAAAGTATGAAGTGAACGTCAGAGCACCTCTCAGTAATTCGGATCATTGTATCATTTCCGCTTCTTTTTCGTTCTCGGCACTTCGAAACGCTTCACCCACAGCCACGAAACGTTTAAAATACGTATACAAAAAAGCTCGTTGGGCAGAGCTCAACGAATTCTATCGTACTTTCAATTGGAAACTATGTTTCTTAGATAAAAATATCGATTTAATGGCGGAAATGGTTGGAAATATAATTTTGCTGGGAATGAAATACTTCATCCCATCCAAAAAAAATTTCGGTTAAGCCGAGACAAAAATCTTGGTTTAACCAATCTTGCAAAGAGGCAATCAGATCCAGAGAGGAAGCATTCAGTATTTGGCGGAATACCAAAAACGCAAATACTGATGCGCTGCGCAAACAAGCGAGGTCTTCGTGTACCAGAGTGCTAAGGCGTGAAAAAGCTTTATACGAGCAGCGTCTTCGTGCTAAAGTTCTTACCCCCACGAGAGGTAGTAAAAGCTTCTGGTCATTCGTTAAAAGAGTAAAGGATAAAGCTAGTTCATCAATTCCAACTCTTTTAAGGGATGATCAAATATTCACTGAACCTGTTGATAAAGCTAACCTTTTGGCTGAGATGTTTGCAGGTAATTCTTGCTTGCCAGGTAGCAATCAGCAATTGCCCGTGGTGGAAAGAGTATCAGTTACTATGCCAAGAATATTCTTTCGACCACGTGCAGTTAAAAAGGTTTTAGCAAATCTCAACATAAACAAGTCTCCTGGACCGGATGGCATTCCAGCACTGGTCTTGAAGCAGTGTTTTTCGACGCTAGCGCGTCCATTGGCTAAGCTATTTAGTGCATCGTACCATGCCGGTAAATTTCCGATGTGTTGGAAGTTAGCCAATGTAACGCCGATCCCTAAGAAGGGAGAGGCGCAATACCCCTAAAATTACCGCCGAATTGCAGTCTGTTCTGCGATTTCCAACGTCATGGGAAGTATGACCAACTTCCACCTGGTAAGGTATCTGGAGACCAACACCTTACTTAACGACCGGCATGGTTTTCGCAGAGCTCGCTCTACAGGAGACCTGCTCGCTCTGTTAACAGAAAAATGGTGCAATTCGATTCACCATTTCGGCGAGAGTAAGGTGGTGGCTCTAGATATCTCAAAAGCATTTGATAGAGTGTGGCATGATGCACTTCTGTCAAAACTGACTGCTTTTGGTGTCGGTGATGATTTCTCTCGCTTCATAGCGAGCTTCCTCAGGGACCACACTATACGAGTTGTTATAGACGGGGTCTCATCAAACGAGTTCAAGGTAATTTCAGAGATGCCGCAAGGCTCTGTTCTATCTCCTACTCTCTTCCTCATCTTTATAAATGACCTTCTATGTCAAACTTCAAACCCTATCTACTCTTTCGCGGATGATAGCAGCATTATCCATTCTTTCTCTTTCACCAGCCGGCCAAGCCTGGAGGAGATTGACGCCAGGAGACAAAGGATGAACGAGTCACTCACAAGTGATCTCGTGTCAATCTCCGAATGGGGCCTCGCGAACAGGGTTAACTTTAACCCTCATAAGACGCAGTGCTGCGTGCTTACGCATAGGCGGCTGGTCGAAGGTTCTGCGCCATCCGTGTTTATGGATGGTATAGGTATTGGGGAATCAGAAGCTCTTGATGTTCTTGGTATGAAAATACAGTGTGACGTTCGATGGACAGATCACATTTTTCATATTTCAAAAGAAGCTTTCAAGTGTCTCGGCTTTTTAAGACGGTGTAAGACATACTTCACCCCAACTGATCTCCTCAATACATATACCATCTACATCCGACCAAAGATGGAATACAACTCTCATGTATGGGCCGGTGCTTCAAAGTCTGTTTTGAAGTTGCTCGACCGCGTACAAGAGAGAGCGAAGAAGCTCATCGGTGACAGTAGGGTAGCCAACTCTATTGACGCACTGGAGCATCGACGCAACGTGGGGTGTGTTTCACTGTTCTACCGATACTACAACGGAATGTGTTCTGGTGAAATAAGGGAGCTTGTGCCGGATAACCGTTTATTACTGCGAGCTACCCGCTCTTCACATAGGGCACATCCTTTTGTGGTTGAGTTGTCAGTGAATCGCACCACGCATTACAGAGAGAATTCGTTCTTTGGCCGAACGGTTCGTATGTGGAACAAACTTCCAGCAGAGGTCTTTCCTGTCAGTTTTAACTTGGGGAGGTTCAAATCGAACGTCCACAAACACTACTCCCTCTATCTCCTTCCCATAACCAACTTTCCTAGTTCTGGCACAATGCATCGCATATGTAGGGGTCATCCCCTGAGTGCTGGTCCAAGAAAAAAAAAATAAGTCCAAAAACAAAAACCAGTAAAAGCGGAACCAGCGATTAATTCTATGGCTTCGGCTTGCTTAGTGTACAAAATTTGAGGGGAAGATGGCGGAACATAAAAACAAGTAACATATACTCTTTACCATGAAGTTTTATTAATACCGATATAAATTCTATATCATGCGAGGAATTACTAATAACGAGCTCAGAAGAAAAACTATGTACAAGAGACCGCAATAAGAACACCACCACCAGTAGTTTTGTTACCACGATCACGGCGAAAAATATTGAACTTGTTACAAAGTATTTCGGTATTTAAAAAATTGTCATTGAGCCATGTTTCTTTAAACACCAAGACATGATGATCAATGTTGAAACTTTCCATATATAGAGTTGATAGTTTTGTTCTCAAGCCACGAACATTTTGGTGAAAGATAGAAATGTAATCAATAGTTGCCTTTATTTTTTTGGAGCGTTATATTGACGTTGTGGCAGCACAGCAATATTTTGTGATCTGCTTCTATGCACATATTCCCGAACAAAAGTATTATTTGGCCAAAAATTCGGATCAAGTGAAATACTATAAAAATCAGTAGAAACCGTAATTTTAAAAGATGAAATGAGTCTGGGTAGAGAAAAGTTGAATTTTTGAATAGAAATGGCTGCATCATTGCCAATTTTATTTTTCACGTAAAATTCAACTGCATCAGAAGTAGTATCGCTTGCCAAACGAGAAACGAAAATTGTTTTTCTTGGAGGTACTATAAGCTCCGACCTCGATTGTAGCGGTCCCTTAGTCGGATGCACTTCGGTGACAGCTTCGGCATAACTTTGCTGTGAATTAGCACTATCTAATTCAATGTTTATTGACGGACATGTAGCAACTGGTACAGATGCAATAGGATTGCAGGAAACAGTCGGATGATCGTCACGTTTTTCTTTGTTGACTTACTAGGTGACTTACGACATTTTGTTTGTGGAGGAGACTTCAAATTTTGAAATCATCAAAGAATTTACCATAAGCAGAAATACGTTCATTTAACTTAGAAGCTTTGTTTTGTAATTCCAGAAATTTTGATTTGGTATCTTGGAAAAAACGATAAAAGTCAACTCCTGTTTTTCTGCAACTTTCACAACACCAATGTGGTCCATTATTCTTGGGTATAGCCTCCAGAGAGACCACAGCATTTATAGTGACAGCATTCGTGGCAAAGCCAACAGACTGTCATCTTCGCCTGTTAAGGTACATTTTTTAGCTAAACAGGCCATATCAATGAATATTATTTTAGGAGCAGTTCAAATTTTTCGATTAGTTTTTGTTTGCTGGTATATGATGAATTTAATGTTGATTTTTGTTGTTATTGATTAATAGCTATTGAGTACTGGGTTCGTTGTTGTTATAAATTTGCTGTTTTTTGTTTTCTTCTTAGATGAGCTAAGCACTGATTGTTGTTATTATTGTTGTCAAAAATGCATGCAGTATATTTTTCAGCAGAAAAGAGACACTTTGAAGATTTTAATTGTTATTGTTATTGAATGTTTGTTAAATTTTTATATATATTGGTATCAATGTATCTTAATACAAAAATGTATGAAATAAGAGGATTATAATAAATTCTTTTTATAGCATAAAGTCAGAGTGTTTTGAAAATAACTAATTAAAAAGAGATTTAAACGTACGACAAAGAATCAATTATTTCAATTCGAATTTATTTGTTATTGTTTTTAAGACAGAATTTAAAGGATTTTACAGAGCTAAAAAAACACGTCTTACTCTCACGGAGGATATAATGTGTCTTGGGTTGTGCTCGCGAAAGAATCTGTAGCATTTTTTTTTCTTATTTCTTGCGCTTCAGATAGATCTCCTATTGGCAGTATGTTGTATTTAATTTTGTATGTATCAGAGATCTCACAAGTGTATAACAAAATTTAATGGACACCTTTAATACAGTGTACACCTCGAATACACTATAGACATTGTCATTCTTTCATCGTGTAAACCTTCTACTTGTGTATAACTATTAGTGTACTCGAGTTTATACTTTTTTAATATGAAACTGATGGGTATGTATAATATTTTCAGTGTTTCCTTTTACTGCGTACACACACATTAATGTTATGAAGTTACAAAACAAATACAATGTTATCATCTCAGCAAATGTCCATACGTACATAAAGTGAATTCAATGTTTTCAATATCTTCAATGTATACATTTGAGGTATGATACACAGTCCTGTACACTCAAAATTTATTTGTGTATAAAGTGACGCATGCATACATTTTTCAATGTCGTTGATGTAAACTTGTGTGCACAGAGAATAAAATATGTACACAATTTCGAACTCTGGTATGCATAGCTTGTAATATAATTATTAAAAAACATTTCAATATTTTCCGTGAAAAAACGATTGTTAGAAATCCTATTTCATGTCCCTGTATTTTAATATATTTCCTTAACTTCTAAAAATACAAACAGGCAAGGACAATAAATTGCAAATAATCATGAAATTCAATGAAAGAGTATATGTATGTAAATAAACAGTCGCTATAAATGAATGAAAGAATATGCCTGCTTTTAACATAGTAATTTTTATAACATGCCTCAAAATTTTCTTTTCCACTTACATGTTAATAACAATACAGAACGAAAAAAAAATTGCCCGTCACCCCCTAGAATGAAAAATATATCAACGAAGTTCCCAGAATTTACGTAGAAAAATCTCTGATTGCAGTGTCCGTTGTTAATATTTAATGGTTTACATAAATGTAAAGAAATAAAGCATTAGAGCGTATTACACAATGTATTTCAAATTAAGTGAGGTTAAAACAAGTAAAAACGTTATATTCGACCAGGTCGAATCTTAACTACCCTCCAAATATTTAGTTAGTAAATTTAAAATATTTAACTTGATAATAATCTGAATCAAAGCAGTGTGAACATAAAGCTGTATTTTTTGAATTAATATACCTATATCTTAGATCTGTCTTATGCCCGGCTATACTAGTCTTCAATTTACTCTTAGTCGTACCTACATACACACTATCACAACTGCCATTAGCGTTTCCTTTACACGGTATTTTCTAAATTACATTAGATTTATCAAACATCTGAATCCTATCTTTTGTATTGGTAAAAGCATTTCCTAAAGTGCTTTACATCTTATATGCCATCTTGTACTTTGTTTTATCATACAGATCAGACTTCTCTAATCTTTCTGATATTTTTGGCACATATGAGCTGGTTTTTTTAACGTGGAATAAGTCCATACGTTCATATATTGAGATATTTAAGGGTTAGAGTTTGAGTCAATTTAAAAATATTGGCCAACTTTAATCAATTCGAGTGATGTTTTTTACACCATACACCTTTTAAATTTTATTATGCAATAATAATTACTAAAATTAATTGAAAGAATAAACGATTTTTTTAGCTCCACATGGAACTATACCACTTTCAAAAGTAACATATTACAAGGA